>CAXKWD010000004.1:180084619-180429619 GCA_964059195.1 Ectobius pallidus | reverse complement strand
ATCCTGTATTGTATTTGCTGTAATGTAACTGTTGGTATTATTATATTGTATGCGTCTCCTTGCAACTGTTTCCGAGCACGTGGGGTTTCGTAGAAGAACAAGTAGGCCTATCACATAAGTGGAATCATTTGAATGAAGTGCGTTCAGAAACTCTACACGTGACTTTCCACGTATTCTTTAGGTATTTCTGGCTCTTATTCAGCTGGCAAAGTAGTTCCAACGTCCAGTTAAAAATTATTTAACCCTGCCTTTATCCCGGAACTTGCCATGCTCTTCACATTTCCAAACTTATTATTTAGGAACGTTTGCTCCGAAATAACTGATTTGCTTTTGTTTCAGTTGTGATCCTCCTGCTGATGTTTGTAAACACTTAGTGCTTTTAGCTGTAGAAATCAATCACTTGTCACATAGTAGACGCAGGGGCAGAGGTCGAAAAAATTCACATATAATAATAATATATTCGTTATTAATAGGGCAAGGCATTTTATGATTTTGTATCCTTTTTATTTGCAGATTAAAAGATAGCTCGAATATACAGGATGTTAATGAATAACACCGAAATATTTTACCTGTGTATAGAAGGGACATAGACAAGCAACATTTATTAGGAGATTCTTGTTCTATGGATTCAATTTTTCCTGTTACAGCGTAAAATCTACCAGGGCATGGCCGCCACTGACTTCTAACATTTGAAAAAATGCAAAACAAAGGAACTTCGTTTTTAACACTGTAGTCAGTAGTTATGAATAAAAGAAGACTAATGCAGTGGTGGCCCGTCATGTGATTAGTCTGTAAGTTTTGCAGATTATGAAATCTCTAAATCATTATATAGCTGTGGATGAATGATTTAATGAAAACTGTAACCATATTTCGCGTAATTATTGACTTATGAGCACCAAATTATAATTATTTTAATGTCCTGTAACTTACATATTTTACGACCAAAAATCTCCTAATTAATGTCGCTTGTCCATGTCCCCTCTATATAAAGGTAAAATATTTCGGTGTTAATTCATTAACAACCTGTATATAAATGTGTATCATGACATAATTGATTAAATAAGGCAATTTATTTTTTGCATTTTTTGCTTCATTTTACATTTTTCGTCAATTTCAAGAGACAGGTAATTTTTTGGCAATTTTTAGGTCATTTTCGGCATTTTAGGTCATGTTTCAATGGAGGTAGAGAGGAGTTTTCCGTGTTACTTTCAGACAATCGTTTTTATTTGAGAATCTCCGCCAAGTGTTCATAGCTCAGTTTAATTTAGATTTATTGTAAACACCAATTTGTCTTGAAGCAATACCTTTTTTTCTTTCTTTCTTTTTTTTTAAATGGTACATATTTGCTAGGGGCAATTTGATGAGCATGCCAGTTAAGAAAGAATTTATTTTTGCTAAGAGTGTCCAAGTAAGTTAGTATAAATTTGCTTATGTTTTTAATAACAAAATAAGTATGTTTTATATTGTAAATTTAAATATATAACGCACTGTCATCCATTAAATTGCTTTTAGCAATTCATTACTTAAAAACCTAATAATAAGTAATAATGGTAAATTTATTGGTCTTTTTTTAAATGCTGTGTCATTTTTTCACTATATTTATGTCATAAATTCATTTTTTATTTCCTATTTTTTCACTATTTTATGGTCATTAAATGCCTTGCCCTGGATATTAAATATAAAAATACAATAGACTTCCTCATAATAAAATCTTAATGGCAACATAATTATGAACAATTATCTAATCTAAACCGAGCATTTCAAAAAAAAATAAAAGTTAATATTATTTTGTTCAAAAAATTCGTTTAGAATATAAAACGGTCGCATACTTAGCCACTTCCTGAAGTCATTGGATCGTTTTGGAATATTTCCGTCGGTTACAAACTATAAGCTATAAGTAGGCTATGGCAAATTCCAAGTTTCTGGCTCATCTGAAAGTGAGCAAACAATTGTGGGGAATGCTTACGGAAAAACAAAGGTCTAGTTTGATAAGCATATGTTAAAGAAATGTGTGTAGTGTTACTTGCCATAGCTAACTGTATTGCAACTTCCAAAGCCGTATATGAACACTGTAAAACAATATGTTGTCATGAGAACTCAATTTCCTTTGATAAATTCTGTCTAATGTATTACCATAAAATAGGCGATAGATTGGGCATTACTCCGATACTAGTCAACCTGTTTGGTTCAAAGTCCCATGGACGATATAAATGCGTATACCAAATTTAATGAAAATCCGATAATGCTTGTTCGAATTATCCCGCGCACAGACACGGAAAGACAGACACTTCCCGTCCACCATACAATCTCATAATGTATCATTCTTGAACTTAGTAAGGTACGATAAAAAAAAGTGTGCGCGCGCGACAGAAGTGAAACTTGTTTTAATTTTTAGATTTTTTCAATTTTGGATTATTGGATCTTTTCAATTTTGAATTGTTGGACTTTTTTAATATTGGATTTATGGACGTTTTAAATGATGCATTTTGGATTTTTAAATTATTTCATCTTATTTAATTTTTTCAATTTTGGAATTATGGATTTTTTAATTTTTTGATCTTTGAATGATTTATTTTTTGGATTCTTCAATTTGGATTTTCGATTTTTAATTTATATTTTTAGATTTTTAAAATATTGGATTATCTAGTTTTAATTTTTAATTTTTTTAATTTTGGATTTTTTATTTTTAAAGTTTGGATTTTGGATTTTTTAAATTTTAAATGTTTGAATTTTTTATTTTAGAATTTTGGATTTTTAATTTTTTTTATTTTTTTATTTTTAATTTGAAATTTGTCATGTTTTAATTGTTTATTTTTTAAATTTTGGACCTATGAATTCTTTTATTTTTTGGACTATTTAATTTTGGATTTTCGTTTTTTTTTTTTTTTTTTTAATTTGGGATTTTCAATGTTTTAATTTTAGACTTTTTTAAATTTTAGATTTTTTATTTGGGATTTTTTATTATTTTGGATAAGCCTAATCATTGAGCCCCACTAATTTCGTGACGATTTTGGCGTAACAATTTCGTGACGATTTTCTTCGTAACGCAAGTTTGGGTTAGCTCTCGATTTACTCCGAGCGCGGCTAAAGAAGTTTCACTTCAAAAATCACCGTCAATATTGAGGAACTGATTTAGCACTGTGCCACAAGCCGTCACTGACTGTAGCGTTACAGCAGTTTGCTGAGTGAGCATGGTGATGTACAGGGAAGATGGACTCTTACACAGGTTACAATCCAATATTGGAAAATGTAATCGAACGGAGACGATTTGTTGCCATCGAGTTGATATATTTTTCCCATCTCTCAGTTTCTCGTACTTTGAGAAATGTGATACGGTCCATTTTAACACCCTCGGGGACTAGGGGTAGGAAACTGGACAAACTTCCTGGAAATATACAACCGGAAATGACGTTTCACTGGTCACTCGTCATCCTTATGGGACCAGGAGTGTCTCATATTCCAGCTCGTCTGTGCATTACTCGATATTCGCTACACTTACGCAGCCTACACGCTGGAATCAGTTTCACTCCGCAGATTTTATCAGCACAGATTTCCTCAAACAAGGAAAATTATTTATTTCAACAGCAACTGTACAGAGCAACTCGCTTATACCTCAAAAGAAGAAAACTGGATAAATCGAAGTTAGAATGTAGTTTAATACATTCATTATTACTTGAGATGTTAGTGATAATTCATTTTTGCACTCCTTAGCTAGCAAGTGTTACTTACGAAAGTTGTTTACATGGATCGTAACTTGACATTACCACACGTAATCTTGTTGCTAGGGGCGACGGGCGGAAAGTTACTTCACCGCCCGCAAATGCTTATTTGCGAGCAGAAATGACCAAGGCCTCCCCGCTTTATAAATATTCGGTTGCCATAAACAATAACAAATGCGAATCCCTTTCTGAAATAAGCACCATTCTTCAAGACTGTATATACATAATATTTTCAGGTAATATCACAATTAATATAATTAAATTGATATAAGTAACCGTCGTGCAAAAAATAGCATGCAACACACGGACCGTAAAGGCATTTACGGGTCTCGAAAGCTTAAAAACCCTCGGCTGCGCCTCGGGTTTTCAATCTGTTTCCTCGACCCGTAAACGTGCCTTTCCGCCCTTGTGTCGCAATATACTATTACATTCTGCCGCAATTTCTTACATCCAATTTCAAACTGGTTCTCTCCCAATCATATAAAGATTTGTTTTATATAACAACTAGCAGATCCCCGCGGCTTGACCCACAATAATTAATTTTAAGATTAAAAATTAAGACCAAATAGTTAAAACATTATATTTATTAATACTTGCACACGAAACATTTATAGGCCTCAACTAAACGATTAATAATTAATGAAACAGCTAAAAATTAGGCTTTGAAGTGAATTCAACGACTAAGAAGCGAAGAATGGGGAAAAACAACCCCACATTCGAGTTTCCTGGGTCAGAAAACCCCTGCATAGTGAGTTTTGTCCAAATCGAACCATGTTTGCCCATTTAGGCCTATAGGCTATTCATTATTCCTCTTCCGTCTATGTTGAAAATTTCAGATGTCTGTGTGCCTTAACATCATAAACAAATGAATCGACCAGCGTGGGTAACTTATACAAAATTCAAGCGATTCTTTTATTTCCAAGGTATGACAAAAACAGGCAAAGCCTTCTGCAATTGAAATGTGTTACAGAAAACTGATGCTTGGATAGCGAAAAAAAATCACGTTTTCTGACAGTTGTTTACTTATAACTCCCGAACGAAAGCTAAAACTAAAATTCCGGCTCCGAGGTGCATTTTCCAACACTTCAGTCCATCTATGTTTAAAATTGCAGATTTCTGCGTTCAGTAGATTTCGCTGGACATCGCGGACAGACAGAAAGACAAACATTTCCTTTTATTATTAGGCTATAAGATTTCTAGGATTGGAAGACAAAACTACTGTAACATGTAACAATGTAACAATGACAACTGTATCTCAGTAACTCCTTGTGATATCACTAATCATACACTGTTAGTTTCATTTTCATAATATAACTAACAGTGAACTCAATAATACTACAGAGAAATAGTCTACACCTTTTCAACCTCAATTTCGGAAAAAGTAATTCCAATTTCGGAAAAAGTAATTTCAATTTCGGAAAAGGTAATTTCAATTTCGGAAAAAGTAACTTCAATTTCGGAAATACGAGGGCTATGAAGAGGGTATAGTAAAGTTGGTACCACGCTAGGACAAATGACTCAATCGGAGCGAGATTATGTAGAGAAGTAGCTAGAAGATGTACCTAAATGTTCCAAATAAAACAGTTTTGATTTTCACTGTGGTTTTCATTTTATGCCCCATCGAATGTTTTAAAAAATAGCCCTGGTATTTCCGAAATTGAAGTTACTTTTTCCGAATTTGATATTACTTTTTCCGAAATTGAAATTACTTTTTCGGAAATTGAAGTTGAAATGGTGTAGTAAGAATTAACAAACAGCTGCCCGCGATTATTTACTTAACAAATAATTTATTTAACAGGAAACCACTATAACATTATACTTATTAACACTTACATCGTTTTTTTAAATTGCATGAATTACATAATTTTATTCTTAATTATATTGTTTCTCCATAACTAATACTGTATAAATAGAATCAGGTAAACTGATGTAACAAAGTCCCAGAATGCTTTTGTTTAATCAGTGATAATTGCAATATTATTATGATATGCAGAAAATGAATTATTTTTGTTAACGATTTCCGAGTTAAGTTCCAGATCGATTCATTAAGCAGGGCTTACGGACGAACAAAGGTCTAGTTTGATACGCATATGTGAAGGAATATACGGGTAGTGTTATTTGTCAAAGCTGCATTGAAACTTATAAAGCCGTATATTAACACTGCAAAACAATATGCTGTCATGAGAAATGATTTGCATTTGATAAGTTCTTTGTAATAATATTACTATAAAATCGACACTAAATTGGGCATTACTCCGATACAGATTTGGTCCAATATCAATAGGCTTTTTTCCATGAACGTTATAAATGCGTATACCAAGTTTCATAAAAATCCGATAAAGCGTATTTGAGTTATCGCGCGTTAGACGGACAGACGGACAGATATTTTCCCATCCATCACACAATCTCAGAAAGTACCATTCTGGCACTTAATAAATACATCGGTCATGATGCTATAGAAGGATATATTCCTCCTTGATGCAATATTCGATCCATAAATTATAAGTTCTATGGCTTCCCAATTGTTTTAGTATTGTGAAATATAATTCTATTCTATTTTTTAGAAATGTTTATTTTCTAAATTCATGGAGACATATAGTATACCCAATTATGAGCATTTACTATGGACATAGGAAAATTTGAAATTAATGTTTCCTACAATAAAACAAGTCGGCCGCGGTGGTCTAGAGGTAGCGTGCCCGCCTCTAGATCCGCAGGGCGCGGGATCAAACCCGGCCGCGGTCGATGGATTTTTCAGGACGTAAAAATCCTGGGCACGGAGTTCTCCGGGAGGGACTTTAAGCTGGGGGTCCCGTGTCGTAGATTTACGGCACGTAAAAGAACTCCAAGCCTAAATTAGAGCCTCTGGACAAAATTTCTCGGCCCTTTCACGTCCAAGAAATACTTAGTTTCCAGAGGGGGGGTTGCGAGGCGATGGGCTTACCACCTGTCCCTCTACCCTCTCTCGGAAAATAAGCATATCAAAATTAGTATAGGTAATGAAACCTCCATTGGAGGCCCCTTCGCCCCACCTGGGGATCATAGGGTACCAGATACAATAAAACAAGCGGTGGGAACTCTAAATTAAGTTGACAATATTTTCTTAATTGGGGTTGTATCATATTTAAAATAAATCAAAGTAAAACAGCGGTTTCTAACAGTTCATTAAATTAATATTGTGTAAATTATAAAACTTGCATATATAAATAACAGGCCTAGGCCTATCCTTAAAAAAATAAATGTGAAACACATAAACTTCCTTCACCCAAATAAAAGTTCTGTCTCTTAGTAAAGCACATAATAATAATAATAATAATAATAATCATAGTAATAATAAACATATAATGTTTGGTATACGCCTACTATAATGTACTAGCAGGTGCCCGAGTCTTCGAAGTGATTATTATTCAACTGCTAGATGTTTTGTTTAAGTCATTTATTTAACAGGAAAATAATTAAAACATTATAGTTATTAACACTGATATCGTTTTTACATAAATTGCAGGAATTACATAATTTTATTCTTAATTATATTGTTTAACGTTAAAAATATAGATAATTAAATGAACAAAACGACTCTTATGATGCCATATGGCCTAAAACTTCGAAACGAAACTGTTGAAATGAACCATAGATTCATGAACCTTACCCACATTATGCATAAACAGTTTTATTTTAACAATTGATACTTAAAAATCTAAAAACCCGGCTTCGAGGTGCATTTCACGAACTAAGTGCGCCGCCCGAAAAAAAAAATTCAGATTCGAATTTCCTAGCCCAAAAACCCCGCATAGTGTGTTCCGTTCAAATCATTCAGTGTTTTCCCATTAAGGCGTACATTCATTCTCCCCTTCTATCCACCTATGTTGAAAAAATTAGATCTCTGCGAATCGTAAACAAATGAATCAAGATAGCAACCGAGCAAGGCTGTTTTCCACAACAATCGAATTGCTGGTGTGTTTCTTACGGAAGATATTTCGTCTCCTCAAAAAGTTTATTTTTGGCATTAAAAATCAAAATTTTGCAATATCCTTTCTCAGTGTGGATTTACTTTATGAAACAAAGGTACTGTCAAAAGTCAGTCAGGACAAAGCAACTTATATATGTTAATGAAATGTTATTTTAATGTGCATCTTTATTCTTATTTAAACTAACTAAACCCCGTGGCGCTACATCCCTGAAGAGACTTGGTCTACCACCCGACCGCTGCGTCATCTCCCGTAGGCAGATGGCAGGATTGGGGGGCATGTGGTCAGCATGCCGACACCCACGGCCGTTAATGGTGGTTTTCATTACCGGAACCACTACTTCTCTATCAAGTAGCTCCTCAATTTTGAATCACGAGGCTGAGTGCACCCCTACCAGACCTCCCTACCTCAGAAAAATCCGAGGAGGTACCGGGAATCGAACCCGGGCCGACGGATCTGTAGTCAGCGACGCTAACCACAAGACCACGTCGGCGGACCGCTGAGTCATTTACCACAGAAAATTTCAACAAACCATAGAAAATTTCAACTAACCCATTAAGCAATTTTCGAGAAAATCGCCAAAAATTACATTATCTTTATGCAAATTAGTTTTTAAAAATGATGAAAATGCTTTTACGATTTGAATCGCATCCCCGAAGGATTCACAACACAAACAATGTCTTATGTATCGTACTCATGTAACTTTCTTTACCCTAAGCATGGGAAATACACCTTTCTCGCTTCCATTCCATTCTGAAATGGAATGAGAAACCGTATTGCAAAGAGTGCTTATTCAATTCTTTCAACCCGATGCAAAGCTTTATTGTTCACCAGTCAAGACTGAATGGCTGACTTAAAGCTACCCTTTAGAAAAGTGTTGTGTTTTAATGAAAGTTTCGCTCTCTGTATAATTACTAGACCTGGGATTTTAAGGCAAATGCCTATTTTGTTCCTTATGAAATAACATGACAATTTTAAAATATGTCGACATTTCATGATATATCACTTATATTTACAGAGTTTCATAGTGCCCTAAAATGCCTATTTGGACTTTTGGAGCCTATTTTTACTATTTTAGTGCCTAAAATGCCTATTTTTACAGTTAAAATAAAATTCAACTTCTGTAACTTTTACAATCATTTAATGGACATCCCTGAATGAAGAGCAGAACAGCAGAGGTGGGATTTTCACGGAAACTTGATTTTCCCAAACAATTGTCGCCAAAGGAATGCTGACTAGCGGGGGAGGATTGGCTCAAAAAACAAGTAGCAGGTATATATAGCAAGAAGGGACATATTGTGTCAATTTTTCATATAATCCAAAACTATTTTTGATAAAATGTATTTTTAATTCTGTCTTAATTTAGCAATTATTTCAGTTAAGAATAGGTATACCACGTTTTTTTACAGTGAAAAAAAGACCATGTTACAGTTTAAGTAGGCCTAAGTTACCTGGGTATATATTGTAATATTTTAAAGTCTATTTTCTGTCTATTTTCTGTCTATTTTCTGTCTATTTACACATTCTTAAAGCTTATTTAAGATTTATTCTTAAAGCTTATTTCTTAAAGCTTTTTCTCTTTTAAAAGCCTATTTATTTGTTTTAAAAGCCTATTTTAGGTGCCTAAAACTAATTTTTTTAGAACCTAAAATCCCAGGTCTAATAATTACCTCATGTAGAAAATTTAAACAAAATCGTTGGAGGCGTTTTCGAGAAAATCACGAAAAATATTTTCTCCATGTAAAGTGGCATTAGAAGTAAGAGAAAATCGTCACATACCCAGAAGATGCTTCCTCGGAATATAACATTTTGTACACATACAATGATCATAGAAACACAAACACAGAAACAGATTTCTGTTTTTTTTATTATTATTATTATTTCATTTTATTTAGGGTACCTCAAAACTTGTATTATCGTCAAAAACTCGACAGTGAATTTTGGGGGCGAACAATACTTCTTTAGCTATGGCACCTTTTTATCACAGAATTGGTAATTTTACAATAATGGCTATTAGATGCTGTTTGTATAATCAATAATACATCTCTTTATTGCTTATGAGACCCCGAAAAAAATTATGTATTATTAGAAAACATGATAGATATTACATTGTTACTAATCACGTAGAAAATCACATAGGTGTTATTGCCTTTGGCAGTAGTGTTATCTTAGTGCAATGTGTATGTTGTTATGAGGAATTCCTTCTGCGAGTTTTTTGGGTATTAGGTTCTGCAGCTGATTTACTATTTGAAATTTGGAAAAACGGTACAACTATCTAAACATAACTTAATAAAATCAGATTAACTGATTTAACAAAGTGCCAGAATGTTTTTGTTTAATCAGTTATAATAGCAGTAAAGGGTGCGGCAAAACATCCTCCCTTTTTTAAATTTCAAATAAAAAACACATGGATCGAAATAAAGAAACTGTTTTAATATTAATGGTATCTACACAGTGGGAGTTTAGGGTTTTCAGTATAATACATTAGTTCACCTCACTGCAAAGTGTCAATAGACCTTAATCCTGTCTCCGTGCTCTTATAGCCAGATTCACCATATCAGTTGTGTCAACGTGATTATGAAAATCGTGTGAGGTCATGTGCAAACATCCTTGAAGCTGTACCAGAAGATGCTGTGGTCCTTTTTAGCAATGATCACATTTTCACTTATCTGGATGTGTTAATAAACAAAATTTCCGTTATTGGAGTGGACAGAACCCTCGTGAACTTCATGAAAAACCTCTGCATAGCGACCGTGTTACTGTATGGTGCGCAGTTGGATGAGTCGGGATAATTGGTGTTTACTTTTTTGAAGAGGATGGTGTTACTGTGACAGTAATCTCTGAAAGATGCACTCACATGATCAACACTTTTTTTAAACCAAGACTCAATGCACTGCTGACTGAACAGGTATGGTTTCAGCAGGACGGAGCCACCGCTCACACAGCTCGGATTTCTCTCCAAGTGCTGGGCGCTTAATTTCTTTACATGGCGACATATCCTGGCCAGCCCGATCACCAGACCTTACACCCTGCGATTATTTTCTGTGAGGATATCTTAAGGGTGAGGTGTTTAAACATCGGCCGAGGACTTTGCCAGCCCTAAGAAATGCAATATTGGAAGAGATTGGTCTTATTCCTCAGGAAATGTTGGTTAGAACGATGGAGAATTTCCGAAGTAGCATTCAAGAATGCATTGATAGTGAAGGACACCACTTGAGTGACTCATTGTTCAAAACATGAAACTTCCCACTGTGTAGAATCATTCATGTTAATACAGCTTCTTTATTTTGATCCATGTGTTTTTTATTTGAACTTTAAAATAGGGAGGATGTTTTGCCGCACCCTGTATGATATGCAGAAAATTAAGTTTCTTTTATTTTTTCGAGTTAAGCTCCACATTGATTCATTAACCAGGGCTCACGGAAGAACAAAGATATATTTTTCTAATCAGATTAAAATCGTCCAGCATCAGCAGAACTATACAGATTTATGATATCCTGACAATAGAACACTCACATAAAAATAAAAAATAAAAAATGCCAAATTGGCCAGCTACGGGATTTGAACAAGGCCACCTCGCTCAGTTTGATAAGCATATGCTAAGGAATATGTCACGGCTAACTGTATTGCAACTTCCAAAGCCGAATATGAACACTCGAAAACAATATGTTGTCATGAGAACTGATTTGCATTTGATAAATTATTTCTAATATAGCACCATTAAATAGGCATTATTATTATTATTATTATTATTATTATTATTATATTGGGCTTTACTCCAGTGTCAACCGATTTGGCCCAATATCAATTAGGCTTCTTCCCATGGACGTTAAAAATTCGTGTACCAAGTTTCATGAAAATACGGTAAAGTGGATTTGAGTTATCGCGCGTACAGACACACGGACGGACGGACAGGCATTTTCCCGTCCCCCACACAATCTTACAAAGGACCATTCTGGCACTTAATAAACAAACATCTGACTAGTTTCATAATCATATGTGAAGAAATATGCAATGGCTAACTGCATTGCAACTTCCAAAGCCGTAGGCCTATATGAACACTGCAAAACAATATGTTGTCATGAAAACTAATTTGCATTTGATAAATTCTTTCTAATATATTACCATAAAATAGACACTAAATTGGGCTTTACTCCGGAACGGTCAATCGATTTGATCCAATATCAATACGCTTCTTCCCATGGACGTTATAAATGTGTATACCAAGTTTCACGAAAATCCGATAAAGCGTATTTGAGTTATCGCGGATAGACACATCGCGTATTTGGTGTACCACACAATCTCAGAAAGTGCCATTCTGGCTCTTTATAATTCCGTAAGGGCATAAAGATTCGAAATGAAACGGTTAAACCGTACCACAGACTCATGAACCTTACCCAAATCATGCATAAATATTTAAAACCCCGATTTCGATGTACATTTCACAATTAAAGCGCGATGTCCGGGGAAGAAAATCACCACAGATTCGAATTCCCTAGCCCCCAAAATAAACCGCATAGTGAGATTGTCCAAGTCGTTCATTGCTCTTTTTTGCACGACGTAACTAATTAGTGGTAGCCTACTTACGAATATTGTTGCCGTGGATCGTAACTTGACATTCCCACACGCAATCTGTTTGCTATGAAAACAATTTTTGTAAGCACTAAGTGCCGTAAGTAAAACCATCATAATACAAGCCTTTATCGAAGACCGGAACCAAGGCCCTCCAGTTTGTGGTGGCTTTAACAGGACAAATATTCAGTCCCCATAACAACAAACACATGCGAATCACTTTCTAAAATATAACATCTATTTCCAATAATGTATATACATAATATTTTCAGCTAATATCTCAATTAATATAATTAAATTTATATCGTGCAAAAAATAGCATGCAATACTCGTTCCGTAAGCGCATAACGGATCTCGGAAATTGAAAAAAACTCGGCCCAAGCTCCTCGTTTTTTCAAACACTTTCCTCGATCCGTATGCACCGCTTACGGAACTAGTATCGCAATATACTATTTTCTCCGGTTGCTATGGCAATTAATCTCACAACTGTATACTGTCTTGTTAATAGGTGGCGTTGGCTTTATGTTCATGGCAAGGGTAGGGGCAGACGCAAAACACCACTTAAGAAATAGGATGTAATTATTTCATTTGTTAATCGCGTCCAATGAAGAAAGTGTTATCATTTAGTCTAGTGGATAATGATTTATACGTAATTAGCTTAAAAGGTCCGGCGTCGCCTGAGCTTTGTATTTTGTAATTCGAAATTAACATATGAAGGACTTCCGATTTTCAAATTCTAGGTCCTTATATAGCTATTCAAAATTATAAATAAAGAAGAACGAGTTATCACACTCAGAAAACGCTTGATATAGATTTTTATGGCTCTATAGGACGTAGAATTTTGCATCTTATCGCTTCTACACACCAAGCCTGGTAGGAGTTGAAGTAAGAAGAAACAGAAATTCCGGAACATAAAATTGTATTGTTTTTGCAGCATATTTTATTTCTTACTCTCATGTTACCATACAACAGTTTCGGGGATGAAATTTAAAAAAAAAATCGATATCACTTTCATACTCCCCTCCCCAAAAACCTGGGATATAATAATATACATATCACCATGCCTCATACGGTATTCTCCATGTCCAGGGTAGAGAAAGTTATGTGCCTGCATCACATTGTGCATTAGATGAATTATATTAAAAGCTTCTCTAATTTGTCTTAGTCCCGTTTCATTTATTTCCAAAACTACCTGTTATCATTGCCAACAATACACTGTTGTCATGTGAACTGTGATTTGGATTTGATAATTCTGTGTAAAAAGGGATCAAGTATTCTAAAAAACATTTGATTTTGGAATTTAAAATCAAAATTTTTGAAAATCCTTTCTTATTGAGCACTTACATTATGAAACGAAGTTACTGTCAAAATTCCAAGTCTCTACCTATTATAGTTTAGGCTTTACGTTGATTCTCTGTCAGTCAGTCATTAAGTCAGTCAGTCATTAAGTCAGTCAGTCAGTCAGTCAGTCAGTCTGGACAAAGCCTTTTATATATAGAGAGACTAACAATATATATTTAAATAAATGTATCAGATTTTAAACTACCAGTTGAATCACAATTGTGTCCTTTTTGGTTTGAAATACTGACCACTGTAATTAGTGATATTTAGTTAATAAGTTTTACAGTCCACCGATACATTCGCTCTTTTCATGCAGCGGGGCCGGGTTTGAATCCTGGTCGAGACATGTTACCTAGGTGCCAGATGGGGGGGGGGGGGGGTTCCTCATCTGTGAGACAATGTTGCGGCCCCCGGATATCACCTTCTTCACAACCTCACGTGGTTCAGAGTGGATGGTGTGTCTCGTCCTAGGTGTTAGTGTTGTCTCGGAGGTGGCCCCGGCTTTGGGCTGATCCATGTCCTTCTCTGATCAGTAGACCTGGGATTTTAAGGCAAATGCATATTTTGTTCCTTATTAAATAACATGAAAATTTTTAAATATGTTGACGTTTCATGATATATCACTTACATTTATAGAGTTTTATAGTGCCCTAAAATGCCTATTTCACTTCTGTATTTTTACCCTCATTTAATGAATATCCCTGAATGAAGAGCAGAACAGCAGAGGGTGGATTTTCATAGAAACTTGATTTTCCCAATTGTCGCCAAAGGAACGCTGACTGACGGGGAGGGGGAGGATTAGCTCAAAAGAGGTATACAGTAAAGAGAGACATACTGTGTCAAGTCGCCAGTGAAAGAGCATCTGTTTAAGTGAATATAGTTCATGATGCCTAAAATCGAAATCATCTAAGAGTTCGCTTATACAACAATGACTTATACAATTTCCAGGGATGACTTTTGACGGCAGGATTATTTTCTGTCTGTAGTGCAATAAATAGGTAGGCCTATGTGCAATTTTTTTCATATTAATCTAAAACTATGGTTTTGCTATTGGCTCCTCTAATTAATTTTAGAGACCTTGTCCAGGCGGCATGGGTTCGATTTCCAGTACCGGCAGTAATTTAGAAAGCTATGAGGTCTGGAACAGCGTTGACCCAGCATTGTGAGGACAATTGGGAAGCTGTAGTGAGCAGCGGTCACGGAGGCAACGCAATATACTGAGGGATGTGTCCACACGACCACCATCAATATCTGCAGGCCAGCAGGTAAGGCCCTTGAAGGCCTGTAGTGTTCTAATTTTACATATAATCCAAAACTGTCTGTTTAATTTTCTTAATTTTGCAGTTATTTCTGTTAAGAATAGATATACCACGCTTCTTATAGTAAAAAAAGAAGATCACGTTACAGTTTAAGAGCATCTTATAGCTATTTATGTACAAAGTACGCAAAATAACGCTTTAGCGGACGAATCTAGTATAGCGGCCGAGGCGAAAGCCGAGGCTGAAATACTGGATGAGTCCGCTAAAGTTTTTGCGTACGTGGTGCATACAATATTTTTAATAAAAGTTATATAAATTATATGAAATGAAACAAAAATACCGTATAATGTATATAATTAATTATAATGAAAGGCAGTCAACCATATTCTCAAGGCCCTCTCAAACGCAAGACAATAATGAACCGTACGTACCAAAACGAAATGAGGTAGGCTATAGATGAGTTATATGAGTCGCTGATTGGTAAGCAATAATAAATACGAACTAGTATTTATGAAAAGCTTGTGAAAATATGAATTATAACCCCGAGGAAATTTCACTCCAAGTCAAAAACATTGAATTGGAGCTGGTGCCAGCAACATCGCGGCAGAAGGAATAGGGAATATATTGCAATTAAATGCTGGTGCATCCATGTAAGCTATGTGAACGAAGATGTGAAAAGTTGTTGGCTTATATTTGTTGTCATGCGATGAAGTGGGCTACCGTGTTTGGGAAAAAATCTGGTAAAGTTTCTGATTATCATAAAGAAACGTGTTGGCTTAAATTTGTTGTTTTATGACCAATCTCTATATATATAAAAGGCTTTGTCCTGACTGACTGACTGACTGACTGAATGAATGACTGACTGAATGACAGGAATCAACGTACAGCCTAAACTATAACAGGTAGAGACTTGGAATTTTGACAGTACCTTCGCTTCATAATGTAGGTGCTCACTAAGAAAGGATTTTGAAAAATTCTGATTCTAAATGCCAAAAATTAAATGTTTTTGAAAATACTTAATCCCTTTTTACATAGAATTATCAAAACAAATTCACAGAACGTATTGTTACCAGTGGTATCAGGTGGGCTTGGATTAAATTAAATGGATGTTTGACAAATTAGAGAAGGTATCATTATAATTCATATTATCTATATTAATAAAAGGAATTCTCCTCGATGTCCAGCGAAATCTACTGAACGCAGAGATCTGAAATTTTAAACATAGGTGTGCTGAAGGGTCGGAAAATGCACCTCGAAGCCGGAATTTTAATTTTAGTTTTCGTTCGTGAGTTATGAGTGAAAAACTGGCAAAAAACGTGCATTTTTTGCGTTTTCAAAACATAAGTTTTCAGTTATACATTTAAATGTCAAATCAATTGCAGTTGGCTTTGGCTATTTTTGTCAAACCTTGAAAACAAAACTTTCGCGATCGCTTGAATGTTGTAAGCTCTAAATATGGTCAAACGTTGTTTTATTTGGACGAATCTCACTATACAGAGGTTTTCTTGGCCAAGAAACTCGAATCTGAGGTCGCTTTTACCAGTCGATGCTATCTGATCGTGGTATGTAGTCCATGCGATTTAGGTGTTAATAAATGTAATGATTTAACTATTATGCTCTTAATTTTTAATTCTTGAAATAATTATCGCGGGCGAAGCCGCGGGCACATGCTAGTTAGCCAATATGCGTAAATCCATGTTAAAGTTGGTGTGACTGGTCAATGCCGTCTGGGTTTTGTTTATAGATTGCCATGACGACTTTAAAGGACAAGGCTGCTAAAATTGCATTTTGAATGCAGTTTGAATGCACTTTTATGCAATTTTAGCGGCATTGTCCTTTAAAGTGCAGCTTTTCGGCGTGTTACCAGTCCGATAAGCAGCTGTTTTAGAGAGCGTGTACTAAAAAAAGTATTTTCTATCTATTTACACATTTTAAAAATATTTTTAAGTGCCTATTTTCTCTTTTAAAAGCCTATTTACTTGTTTTAAAAGCCTATTTTAGGTGGCTAAAACTCATTTTTACAAAGCCTAAAATTCCAGGTCTACTGATCAGAAAAGTATGTGTGTGATCCAATAGACAATCTTCATCCCTACATGTTGCCCGCGGCGTGGGGTGCTTAAACGTCCCTAAAAGGGAAAGGTAAAACTAAGGAAATAAGAATAAGTTTCACAATGTTTAAGAACATCTTTTGGCAGCGAAATACTATACACAGTAAACTGGACATCTCCCCTTATCGAAAAAACCATTCTGTCCTATCTATCCATTGCCCTTATCTTGACTCCTTTCCATAACTCCATTCTTCCGTGTTCTAGCTGTTTTTTTTTATATTCTAGCTGCCATCCATTCGAAAGCAATATTCGGTAGTCTTCTTTGATCCATCCACATCACTTGCCCATACCATATTAGCTGTTTAGTTTAAAATACATTTTTACGTTCATTTCCTGCCTTTTTAAATTCCTAAACTTATCTCGTCAATATATTCGATCTGAGTGCCGTCAATAATCCATTGAATTGTTTCCTATACAGGCCATAGAAGCCCAGTGGGTTTCAGAAGGCTGAGGCTCCCAGATTTAAGACATTCGGCACATGAAGGTGGTAAGGTTGTCAGCCTTTACCCCCAGGATTGCTCCTGGTATTCATTTCTGTTAGAGGCTGAGTCGACCCTATAGTGCCACCAGAAGGATTAGGCCAATTGAAAAACTCCAACGACCTCTTTGGGGATCGAACCCGCGACCTTCCGGTTTGTAGCGCAGCGTCAATATTCCATTACCTTTGACAAATATTTTCACTGTAAATAATTTAAAGCTCTGATAGCTGAAAATAAGCACATTTTCTTGATTTAATTTGATCTTGCGTCCTTCTTGGAAACCTCCATTCGTATAACGCAGCGTTTCTCAACCTTTTTGAACCCGAGGACCTCTAAAATGTCTAAAAAATTTTACGGACCCCTAATTTTACATCCCATTTTTAAAAGAAGGTCTATATTCTTAATATTTGGGGTATTAAGTATAGGTCATTATAACGAAATATGTAAAAAAAATTTTACTTCTTTATGATATTTTTAAATTATGTCTTAGGACCATCTGCACCATCTTCGCGGACCATAGGTTGAGAAACGCTGGTGTATAACATAATTCCCGTGGGGTGCGGCCTATAGTTAAACGTGTGGTGAACTCAGAACGTAGGCCTACTTCAATGCGATAATTTGTAGATTTTATATAATTTTGTAGCTGTTAAAAGCACAGCTAGTCCCTACACGTTTACAAATAGGTAGTCTTGAATAATACTTCCTCGGTTTTAGGAATGTGACACAAGACAAACACTTCAGTATCAATAGATAGTTTTTGTCCAGCTTACGTTGAGTTACCATAAACGCTAAAGTCACGTGATTGACGTCTGCGCATGCGCCGGTTTGTCGTGACGCTATAGGTCTGTTCGCAAAGCTAAATCATGTACTGTCACGTACCACGACGCATGCGCACATTTTGAATATGCTGATATATGACATTCTGCGCATACTTTGCGCAGGGAGACCGACAATGTGTGCATGCGTCGTGGTCCATGACAGTTAGGGATTTACTTTGCGAACAAACCTTATATCTGATAAGGTGACACGTTATTTCGGAATGATTAGCGTGAAGCTTTAAGCTCTATCCACAATGTGCAGTCGGAAGTTGGCAATTGTGGCATCCAGTGAGAGAGTGGGCTATGCCAGAAATAACGGAATCGAGATATTTTGAGATTTGTGTTTGGCTTTCTAATGAGAAAAAAATCCATTTAACATTTGATTTATTTCTTCTTATCAGAATTGACACATTTCATAGTGTTTACAAAAATTAACTTCAGACCATAGTGCCAACCCTTTATCACCTTCTTAAGGGCTTTCTTCGCAGCTTTTCGATATTTAAAAAAAATTTCAAAACTTTGAAGCACCATATCTCGGTAAGTCTTTGGTTAAAAAAAAAAGTTTGAACAATGCAAGTGGTAGGAAATTTAATGCTCTTTAACTTTTGTAATGGAAGGCTATAATGGGTTGTTTAGGAGATATAAGGAAAAACTACAAAAGCCCAAAAATTGCGAGGTTTTCGGCTGCCCTGAAGTTCGCACAGGGTTCTCGAATTGGAAAACTTGCATTCTACACCACAGAATACCCACATACAACATATTAAAAATTATTAACTTCGGACCTTTTTCCAGGTAAAAGTACCTGGTGACTGGACTATATCACGTTACAAATGTTTCCGAGCTGGCTTAGCCACTCTCTCACTGGAGAAACGCCATTCCCTTAATTTATGAAAATTGTCTTTCAAGAATAGATAAGGAAGGAACCCACAAAAACCTTTAATATTAGGTTTACAGTTACACGACTATATGTACTAAACAGAGATGATAATAACTCTAATTTGAAAATTTTTGCTTAGCCCACTCTCTCACTGGATGCCACAGTTGCAGTCGGCCGCTTGGGAGCAGCACTTGAGCCGTTCACAATAATATGCAGTCGACATTGAGGTTAGGGAAACATTTTACAGTATAAAAAATGTGGAGGAATCGCTTTATAATTGCATAATACAGTATATGTAATAAACATATCTTGCTTTCTCGTAGTATGCTAATCTGTTTATTTGCACTCGTAAATCGATTTCAATCTCGTAATATGTTACTTGCAGTCGGAGGTCGAATATGAATTTCCCGACTGCCGACTACCGACTACCAACTGTCGACTGCAACTGCACATTGTGAATGGCTCCATTACTCACCACACGTTATACTTCGAATACCGACTACCGACTACCGACTACCAACTGCACATTGTGGTTGGAGCTTTACGGTAATAGACATGAATTCCGAAAAACAGGAAAGTCTTCGCTTTAACCTTTTCACTCCTACTGACTTAAAATTCGTTCGTTCAAGAACTGCATAAAAGCAGAAATATAATATTTAAAGAGTAAAGCTACATTTTAAATTGTGAGAATTTTTATCCTTGCATTCGACTGTAATCCATAGTAACCAGTTATTCCACTGCAATTCTCTCTATTGATTTTAAAACTTAGTTCCCACTGATGATTTCAGTTGATGATGGATTATATTATTGTATAAATTCAGCATTGTAAAGGCTATTAAATATTCTCAAGT
Source organism: Ectobius pallidus (assembly GCA_964059195.1). NCBI lineage: Eukaryota > Metazoa > Arthropoda > Insecta > Blattodea > Ectobiidae > Ectobius > Ectobius pallidus. The sequence goes on along the minus strand of CAXKWD010000004.1, from coordinate 180,409,627 downwards.
TGTTTTTTTGTGAGGTTATTGGTTCAGTGAAGTATATTCATAGGCTCAATCATTTCTAGTATAATAAACCATTGCAGATACCACAATACTTTAATGCAAGTAACCTAACCAGAGACATTTCAATAAACTTACGTAGATAAATATTTACATGTTAACATATTTTTCTGATTAAAATCCCATTTTGCGTTTATGTTAATATTTATATCCTGTTATGAGGTGCTATGGAATTAATATAGCTGTAGGCTTATAACAGAAGCAATGGACAATTAAATTTATTCATAGGCCTACCACATTTGAGGAACAATTTGGTATCATATCCTCCAATAAGTCATTGTTAAAACTTCCAAGTGCAGCTATCTGAAACAGTTCCTCCATTTTCTCTGTTTACCTTTACCGTACCCATGGGCGCCCATACCCGGGGGCCCAGCTCTCAGCGAAAGGAAAAAATGTATACTATAATCAGGTGTATTTCTTTTAGGACAATTATTTAAAAGTCAGTAGAGACTTAAGAAGTTTGCAGAAGTTTTACCAAATTGACAACATGGAAGCAGAATCCTCAGTGGATTAGGATAGGGGGGTCCAGGGGGTCTAGACTCATAAAAATCAAAACCTAAAATTGTATTTTTGTATTTAAAAAGAAATTGATTACATTAAACAAATTTTGTTGGTGTGTCAAATATGATATAGCAGTTATTTTGTTTTCATTATTTCAAAACTATATAAATAATATAGACTTTGAACTCTTACAAATAATTGGCAGAACGTAATTAATAAGATCCAATAATCATTGTACAGGAATTTTATATTTATAATTAGTAGTACATAAGCATGTATTATTACGAAATGTAATGGAGCATGCTGTAATAAAATGTTACTTAAAAAAAAAAAAAAACATAATGAGTAGGCTGTTATTTCCATTGTTCCATGTGTTATTTAACTTTTCTTATAAATAGTAGTAAGTATTATAACTTAGGTAACGATTTCTTGTTTACGTTGGCATGTCTTCGAGTATGGTAAACAAATTTGCTAACTAGTTTTTCAGTGCTAAAATAGCATAATATGTCAGTTTCAAAAGTTCAATATTTAAAAAATTTTGGGGGTCGACCCCCGACTTAGGTAACGATTTCTTGTTTACATCTGGCATGTTTTAAGAGTGTGGTAAATAAGTTTTATAACTAGTTTTTCAGTTGTAAAATAGCATAAAATACGATTTTCATTAGTTCAATATTTAAAAATGTAAACAAATTTTCTAATTACTTTTTTCAGTGCTAAAATAGCGTAAAATGTGATTTTAATTAGTTCAAAATTTAAAAATTTTCCAGGGGTGGACTCCCGACCACTCTTTCTTAGGGGTATTCCAGTATTCCATACCCCCAAACCCCCCGGCACTTTCAACCCTTCCCGAAATTATTTTCTGGTTATGTCGTTGTTGCACTTATTATATTATTAATAAAATGTTACAAAGCGGCTCAAAAAGTTAAAGCGACAAAAAATAAATTAATTTAAAAAATTGGCCCCCCCTAGAAAATATCATATGGGTGCCTTTGACCGTACCGTATGAATTTACGCTGGCAAAAACTCCGTCGTAGCACAAGACGTTATTCCATTTACCGTGTTCGATCACGTGACTTTAGTGTGTACCGTATCCGACAACACGCTATGGCAAAAACTCTCTAATCTGAAACTTGTAACGCAGGCATTTCTCATGTTGAGAAACAACACCCACCGATTTAATGTCTCTTGAATATTGAATATTAGTATTGAACCGGGGGATCGAACTCGGGCCTGCGGATCCGTAACCAGCGACGCTAACCACTAGACCACGCAGGCTGCCGATATGAGATTGCAAATGAAACCAGAATTTCAAAATGGACTGGCACAGCAAAAATGTCAGTTTTATTACAATAGAAGTTCAATTATCCGGACTAATGCAGAAATCCTTTTAGGTATAATATCTAAGAATCTGAACACATTTAACAAAAAAGTCTGACAAAGGAAAACCCTAATTCTTACTGGCTATTCCACCCATACGCTGCGTGTTTCATATTGACCAATGACGTTTAGCAATTCCTCAGATAAAGATCAATCACGACCGTTTATCTTACAAAATTCTTGTAGGAATCGTGAGGATTCCGTTTTATCGAGTAAAATCGTCTGATCGTTACTGGACACGTAATCATCAGTATGCAGTGATTAATACGTCATAGGCTGCTACTAAGCGGCACGAAAACAGATTATTTTATACAACATAACTCGTTTGGAAATTGAAATAATAGAAATGTACATTGATTAAAAACAAAATTTCAATTCGCTGCAGCCAATTAGTGTGCTTTTATTCTGTTCTGCTGTTAGCATACTTGAATTAGGTTAACTATGTCTTATATGCACTATCAGTAGCATTGGTTACAACACGGTAACTCGAATCGATTCATGGTATGCCGTGATCTCGCTGCTGTTAGTTTTGCTTTTATACAAGAAAGTAATAACGTAATTATTATTTGTATAGTCCGTTATATTTTTATTCATGGAATAGTCTTATTAAATCCAACACGAGTTTAAGAGTTTCATCAGATAAATTTGCTCAATCGATAAACTCGTCAACTCTCGTGGGATTAGAATTAGAATTAGAATTGTTTTATTTTACCTGGTGGAATTAAGGCCATTAGGCCTTCTCTTCCATTCAATCAGGATTAATACAACTGAACTTTACAATATTACAATTACCAATGATAAAACTAACAAATGTGTAAAATTACCCATCTATGGCGACTACTCCCGTTCATGATTTATGTGACTGATTTTCGTATTTTTCCTAATCTAGATCCATGATCAGGGCCGTGGAAAGAAAGCAAGGGCCCTAGGGACAAATTTTCCCGGGCCCTGTCAAATTTTTAATTCACTACCCAACTCGCCCTTTGTAATGTAGGCTATGCAACAAAAAGATTATGTAATGATATTACATAACTATTAAGTGCCAGAATGGTACCGGTACTTTATGAGATTGTCTGGTAGACAGGAAAATATCTGTCCGAGTGTCTGTAAGCGCGATAACTCAAATACGCTTTATCGGATTTTCATAAAACTTGGTAAACCATTTATAACGCCCATGGGACGAAGCCTATTGATTTTGGACCAAATCGGCTAACTGATGCCGAGTACGAAACAGAAAAATGCATTAAAATGTCCTAATTAGGAACAATTTTATCTGTTAAGTTTATTCTTTTGAAAATTATGATTTTAAATTTCGAACGTTAGTGAGGCTTACTGTTGAGTCCAAAAAGATTACTGCTTCTACTTTTCAAAAATAGCAATTTTCTTCAAGAATAGTCCGTTTCAGATTAACTGCAGATAAAATAAACACATAAAACATAACTCAAGCTGTTTATTGACTTAGCCTATTACCAATTTTATTTTAGAGTAAATTTACAAAGTAAAAAATAAAACCTGGTCGGCCGGGGTCCCTTTTGGAGCCCGGGCCCCGGGGCTGTAGTCCCGGCTGCCCCTCCCTCTCGTCGGGAGTGTCCATGATAGTTGAGTTTTATTGTAGAAGAAGAAACACAAAGAGATTGTTTTCTACTTGCATTCATGGAAGCTGCTCGCTGCGCACTGGAAGAGTGTGGAACTTACCTGAAACACAAACAAAACACAGTCGTTATTAACGGTATATGGCCCGGATAACAGGGAAGTGTAATATTATAAACAAACATCAAAGTATGACAAGAGGCTTTCCCGGTGTTGACGGGAGAATTCTTTCCGAACTTTCTACAGCTCGCTCTACCAAGCGAGCTATTTGGGAAAAGGTCTATATATATTTTTTTTTTATTAACATTGTATAAAAGACTAGCTTAAAAGGCAAGGCGTCGCCCGGGTTTTTTATTTTGTAATTGGAAATTAACTTATGGAGGACTTTGGATTATTAAATTCTAGGTCATTATATAGGAATTTAGAATTTGGAATAGGAAGAACGACTTATTACACTAAAACTATTCCCTCAGAAAACGCTTGATATAGTTTTTTATGGCTCATAGAGGATGTAGAATTTTGCATCCCATCGCTTGTACACAGCAAACCTGGTAGGTGTTCAAATAAGAAGAAACAGAAATTCCGGTAACATAAAATTGTCTTTGCGGAATATTTATTTCTCACTCTCATAAACCGTTTGGGGATGAAATTAAACAGAAATGCAATATCACTTTCATACTTCTCTTCCCAAAACATATTACCGTACCTCGTATTGTTTTCTCTAGGTCCAGTTTAAAGAAAGTTATGTCACTGGATTATTTTCGTGTATTTCAATCTTTAATATTTATTTATAACATGAATTATATTGATACCTTCTCTAATTTGTCAAACTTCCATTTCATTTAATTCCAAACCCATCTCATACACTTGCAACAATACTGTTGTCAAGTTGTCTGTGATTTGGATTTGATAATTCTGTGTAAAAGGGGATTAAGTATTCTCAAAGACATTTAATTTTTAGCATTTAAAATAAAAAATTTTCAAAATCCTTTCTTAGTGAGCACCTACATTATAAAACGAAGGTACTGTCAAAATTCCAAGTCTCTACTTGTTATAGTTTAGGCTCTACGTTGATTCCTGTCAGTCAGTCAGTCAGGACAAAGCCTTTTATATATAGAGAGATAATCAAAGCATGACATGAGGCTTTCCCGGTGTTGACAGGAGAATTCTTTCCGAGCTTTCTACAGCTCGCTCTGGCAAGTGAGCTATTTGGGAAAAGGTCCATATTACATTATAGAAAATATGAAGAAAGGATAGATGTAGTGGAGCCAATAGAAATACTAACAGTAAGTAGTGGAATAGAGAGTCTGAGAGCTATTTAAAATTGATATCTTTAAAATTCTATTTACATAATGAGATTGCTGAAACAAACATATTTACATAAGCGTTAAACCCAGTTTACATTTTCTTTAGAGTAATATTTATAAATGTATACAGCTTCCACTGTTGATGTACACTATAATCAAATAGTAATAGTAATAATAATAATAATAATAATAATAATAATAATAATAATAATAATAATAATAATAATAATAAGGTTTTATTTTGCCTGGCAGAGTTAAGGCCATAGGGCCTTATCTTCCACTCAACCAGGATAAATACAAAATTCATTAAAGTAATACCTACAAAAAACAAATAGGCCTACACTAGATACCATATATAATAGTAACGAAATGCTAGCAATAGAATATTAAAATATAAGAAAAAAATGAGTCCAATAATGAAAAGAGAAAACAAAGTGAATTAAGAATTACATATACTCGTAATAAGAATTACATATACTCGTAATAGTAGTACTAATTAGAAATATATATATATATATATATATATATATGGTCATAACTGCGGTTAGCAGTAAAAAAAAAGTATTATAATACTAAAATAATTTTGTAGGCTACTTGATGAGGACTTCTGCTTTCAGCAATATAGCCTATATATATATATATATTTCAAAATAGTACTACTATTTGATTATAGTGTACATCAACAGAAAAAGCTGTATACATTTATAAATAAGTTATTAACTTAATTTAAAGATAATGTAAACAGGGTTTAACGATTATGTAAATATGTTTTCTTTGGCAATCTCATTATGTAAATAGAATTTTAAAGATATAAATTTTAAACAGCTCAGATGAATTACAATTCAGAGTATTTTTGCTATATCACTAATAAATAATTGGGGCTCTATGCTGAAAAAAATTCCTTGGTTTATCTATTTCGTTTTTGAGGGTATAAGGCGAAAAAAACTACCCACTAGTCAGCTATAATTTATTAAGTTAGTATCGAGTATCGACTAAAATTGGTGTCTACCCAGCTTTACAATTTGATTCCTCGGTGCCATTTTTACTTTCTCGCATATACGCATATAATGTATTGTGATCGTGACAAAAAATCGAAATCGATTTAACACCGGGATAAGCATGTTTTACGGTTCCTAGAAACCGAAAAAAAGTTTTTGGAATGACGTCTGTCCGTGAACAACACAGTGGGTAAACGGTTCATTTTTTGAATTAAGGACTTTTTTCGGAATTTTGTCGAACCGCCCAGAAATTGAGTTTTATAACTGAAATATTAAGGGGACTTTTCATGAAAGTTTTTTGAAAAATTTTGATTTTTGAAAAATTGACTCTAACGATTTTAATAAAAATTTAAAATTTGAAACTCTTATCTATGACTAACAAAATGGCTATATCCGTTTTCTGCGAAAAATGACTTAGAGGATATTTTACTCGTATCCATTTTCAATTTTTCTAGGCTACTTCCATTACATTGGGCGATACATGAAAACTTAGTACAGTCAAGTTGTAGAGAAAATTAAAAGGAACATTTTTTGTTACGCACATTTCTTTATAAAATTAATAGGTATCAAGATAAAAACGAAATAACATTACTTAAATGCTAATTTCAGAACATACACAGATTAAAATATGAATATTCTTTTGTTGCCCATAATAACAAGAATACTATAATCTAGATATTGTTAAGAAATTTACTCAGTTTACCACAGTCGTAACGAACACACAAAAATCAGTTAGAGCGAGGTGGTAGCATATAGGGTAATAGAGAAAAGGTCCTGGGTTCAAATCATATTTCGTGGTCACCGAAATTTACCAGTCAACTCTTGTAATAACTCATTCGTGCAGCATTTGCTTCTATTTTTCGGTTATATCTCAATGTATCCTGCATTTTGGCCTTTGAGAATGAGGAAACCATGCAAACCCCAAGTTATTATTATTGTTATTATTATTATTACTATTATTTCACGGTAAAAGCATTGAACATAAAGATCGACCCTGTTGCTTTCCGTTCTAGATACTTGTTAGTTTTATGAAAATGTAATAAATAAAATTTCATTGTCTCTATTTACTTTTTTCTGTGCTATCCTTTAACACGTATATGTGAGAAAGTTTGTGCAACACATTTTTGCACCATTTATTTTTCTTGTTTATTCTATAAGTGCCTTTTTGGTGCATATAATAGAGCCTCAACACTGGAGATCTAAGTATAAGAGAAAATTGCGCATCATTGCAATGAATGTAATTCACGTCACACTGTATTTTATTGTAAGTTAAATGTAGCGGAGAGAATGGATACACTGACCAGCAAGACTTGGCGGGCGCCAAAGAAATAACTGCTTTAAAATAGGCAGGCTATTCCCTTTAAAAATAAAAGCAGAACGCAGGATCCAGCGACTCACGAAGGATGTAATAATGCTCTCTGCGTTATTGAGTTAGAAATATATTGAAGTTTCAGGGCAATAAAAGTAAGAGGCAAGATCTGGCAAGTAAAGACAAAATACCTTTCAAGCGACTGTATTCACCTTTCTCCAGCTCTGGATAAACAACGCAAATTCTCTCACAACCCGCTGAATATGTCGGTATCTTAATGGCCATGCTACACATTAACTATTAAGTGTCAGAATGGTACTTTATGAGATTGTGTGGTGAACGGAAAAGTTTGCCTGTCTATCTGTCTAAGTGTCTGTACACGCGATAACTCAAATACGATTTATCGGATTTCCATGAAACTTAATATACGCATTTATAGCGTCTATGGGAAGAAACCTATTGATTTTGAACCAAATCGGTTGACTGGTAACGGAATAACGACTAATTAACGGTCACAGCTTATATCTCCGCGTAGCAAAATAATCCCAGTGCCGGAGGAATTTTTCTCCTATAATATTATCATGTAGTGTCCAACAGAGACAATAATCTGTGGCTCATGAATGCTTATATATCTGTCTTGAATGTTAACTGTACAATAACAGTGGGAGCCCGGTCACAAAAATCACTACTTAGTGTGCCTCACAGTACTGCATATGACATAACTTGTCTGTCTGTGAGGTAGACCATTAGGGCAGTCAGTCATAGGAGAGAAGTTCCATCTGGCGCTGCGAATTGAGCTCCGGCTTAGCTCAGTTGGTAGAGCATTGGCGCGAATAACCAAAGGTCCTGGGTTCAAGTCCCAGTGCCGGAGGAATTTTTCTCCTATAATATTAAAATAATCATGTTATACAGGTATTATTTACTTCATCCTGTATTTCTTGACGTTGTCTATAGCTTTGTAAGCTCAATGGCAATAAAATATTATTATTATTATTATTATTATTATTATTATTATTATTATTATTATTATTATTATTATTATTATTATTATTATTATTATTATTATTATTATTCACATAAGGGAAGGGAAATATACTACCTAGATTAAACTTGGGTTAACGTGGGCCGTATAAGATTAAAATATTATTATGATGTACATTATTCGTTTTCCGGAAGTCCCTAAGCATTTTGATTGGCTCGAAGACAGTCAATCAGCGGCCGAGCTCCCACAAGTATTAGTATCGTTAACTAAGGTAAACAAGACCAGTTCAGATGTATCCGTTCCTTTAAGAAGAAATAATAGGCGAAATAGCTTATTAAAGAGCGTGCTTTCATTTCCAGAAGTTCTATCCAGCTAGCACTTTAAATAAATATTTTTATTTGTCTTTCTGACATCATACAAACACAATATTAATTCGATAATGGGTATAAAAATGCTACAATAATATTACTTGGCCCACAAAATACCAAACATAACGTATCAAATTGTCTCTCGCTTATTGATATTGTTAGCCAGCCTTGATTGATTCATTTCTTTATAATGATGTCAGTGTAAATAAATATAACTTAAATCGAGCCGTCGAATAATATTTACACGCAGCTGTTGTTGATATAATATTACTAGCTTAAAAGACCCGGCGTCGCCCGGGTTTTGTATTTTGTAATTGGAAATTAACTTATGAAGGATTTTCAATTTTAAATTCTAGGTCCTTATATAGGCATTTATAATTTGAAATAGGAAGAACGACTTATTACACTCAAACTATTCCCTCATAAATCGCTTGATATAGTTTTTTATGGCTCATAGAGGATCTAGAATTTTGCATCCCATCGCTTGTAAAGTGCACAGCAAGCCTGGTAGAGGTTTAAATTAGAAGAAACAGAAATTCCTGTAACATAAAATTGTAATATCGAGGCGGGAAATTTCCCACTCTTATGTTACCATAAAGTCGTTTTGGGGATGAAATTAAACAGAAAGCATTATCACTTTCATACTTTTCTCTCCAAAAACCTGCGATATAATATAATAATATACACATTACCATACCTCGTTTTGTTTTCTCTATGTCCAGGGTAGAGAAAGTTATGTGATTCCATTATTTTAGTGGATTTCATTCTGTAATATTTATTTATAACATGAATTATTTTGATAACTTCTCTTATTTGTCAAAAGTGCATTTCATTTGTTTTTTCCAAGCCCACCTCATACCATTTGGCAACAATATATTCTGTGATTTGGAATTGATAATTCTATGTAAAAAGGGATTAAGTATTTTCAAAAACATTTAATTTTTGGCATTTAGAATCAGAATTTTTCAAAATCCTTTCTTACTGAGCACCTACATTATGAAACGAAGGTACTGTCAAAATTCCAAGTCTCTACCTGTTATAGTTTAGGCTGTGCGTTGATTCCTGTCATTCAGTCAGTCATTCATTCAGTCAGTCAGGACAAAGCCTTTTATATATATAAGAGATGCACTCTATCGAAACATACGCCTACCAATATCTACATTATATCTTAATGTAAGTATTTTTCAGTTTAAACTCTTCTCACTGATGTCAAAGTAATAGGCCTAATGTAATTCCCAACAGACTGACTTCAGATTAAATTTAATTAATTCATAACTATGGACCGGATTTTTAAGTTTTTAAAAACACTATTTTAGGTTTTCCGTTAGGTGAAATAGTTTTTTTTAGGTTTTTTTGTCCAAAATATAGTTTTCGGGTAGAATAATTGGTTTCATGAATTTGAATGTGGTACATAGGATTCAATACATAATACTTGTAAAGTTTAACTTAAAAAATTGACTTAAATTTGTGTAAACTCGCTTTAGGACAATATTACACAATTGAAGAAAGAAAGCGTAAACAATCAAAATAAGCAGTGAAAATAAGATTGCCTCACATTTCCTGGTTACAGTATATCACTAAATATCTTTCAAGATTCTCAACTGTGAGTTGTATTGAATGACAACGTCTGTCATATACAGCAGGAGCAACTTGGAAAACGACAGAACAGACGTAGAAACCCGCGGGGTGCAACGTCATAAAATAACCGAAGAAGAAGAAGAGGAAGAAGAAGAAGAAGAAAAAGAAAAAGAAAAAGAAAAATTAAAAAGAAAAGGAAGAAGAAGAAGAAATTCAGGTCGTCGCCAATCCACTGCCGTAATAAACTCGATTTCATTTGTTTCGGCATAATTAACACGTCTTCTTAAAACTCACAGTTTGACCACTCAGTAAGAATAACAGGGAAGTACTAAAGGCAAACAACCGCTTTAAAACAGAAATCCTTGTTCACACACGGCAACAATGGTTGTTCGTACGAATATTTTTAAAGGAATACGCCGATACCCTTCGTCTCTTGTTTACTGTCCATCCTAGAAGACAATGGGTTGAACGAAACGCTGGTGGTATTAATTTCAACCCGATAAAGTTTTGTCTCTCCACAAAATATCGATTTCTCAACTGACAAACAAAAAATACAAAAAGTAGCCTAAATTATATTTTTTAGGTTTAATATCCCATTTAGGTATATTTAGGTTTTTATACCCCATTTAGGTATTTTTAGGTACCACAGAATTAATGTGGGTGAATCCTACGGACATGATTCGAAAAAGTGTATGAGCGCTTTTTGTTTTGGAAGTAAGGAAAAAAATAGGTAAAAACCTAAGAATCCGGTCCCTACTCATAACCTATACGGCTGCTTTAAACTTGGAACAAACATGTCAACGAATCATCATTAATAGTATTGCCAGTGCATTTTGTGAAATGTTGAAATATTTTAAGGATTTCTTATATCAGTGTATAGTATGAATTAAGGTTAAGTGTCATACTTTAGTCCTTTGTTCTTCCGCAAGCCCTGCTTAATGAATCGATCTAGAGCTTAAAAAAATCATTTTATAATGAATCGAACTAGAGCTTAAAAAAATCATTTTATGTATCTCATAATTGCAATTATCACTGACTAAACAACAGCATTCTGGCACTTTGTCATACCAGTTTACCTTATTGTATTTTCTATTCAAAATATACATTGCAAAGTACAAAACTTAGGCTACAAAATTTTGATGTGAAACACACACATTACTTCCTCTACACTGCATTGCAGTAGTACGCATTCAGTTTGTCTCAGCCACATTCAAAGCCACGTTATTAGAGGAGAATATTATTGCATATGAAATGAGTGATTTATAATTACTCTTCAGACAATTTATTGGAAAAAATCTTCGTATAAAAGTTTTTTGTTTGTTTGTTTATCTTATAGCCTATAACCTACAAACCTACAGCTTTTTTGCGACTCGACGATACTTTGCACACTTGCAAAACATGAGGAAAATCATTGTCAACATTTCATTTTTGCAATTTTATGCTCTTATTCAAAACCCTTAATATCACATAACGGAATCCTATGCGGTTGCTTTGCGTGGACAAATGACGGTGCATAAGCAAACTCCATTACTGTCGAGAATAAATTACATTTCATTGCTTAGCCTAAGTGTGAGTAAAACTGAGTAATATTCTCTTGTAATAGTATTTGTATAAAGCATTAAGTTGAAAGTGTATTACACCAGATATTTGTGAATGCTAAAATACGCAACTGAAACATTGCATTAAGCTATAACCTTTACAATGATGAATTTTTTCAATAATATAAGCCATCGTCAACTGAAACCATCAGTGGGATCTAATTTTGAAATCAATAGAGAGAATTGCAGTAGAATAACTGGTTACTATGGATTACAGACGAACACAAGGATAAAAATTCTCACAATTTTACATGTAGCTTTACTCTTTAAATATTACATTTCTGCTTTTATACAGTTTTTGAACGAACAAATTTATACGTCAGTAGCAGTGAAAAGTTTAAGGTAAATAACAAAAAGTTTTAACAACAAAAAAACCGACTTCAAATAAGCCCAAACACGACTAGGATACGATGTTTTGATGACTTCATCATCAGATCAGTTCGACGGTACCCTTTCATTAGAAGTTAGAACCTTTTATTTATTTATTTATTTTAATTTTCTTCATCTTCCATTTTTCCACCCTTAGGGGTGGTAATTTGTCTTCATAATATGTATTTATTTGTTTCTTCATATGTATTTATTTACAGTATATGTATATTTTCTCATAGATACACTACTAAATTATAAATAAAATTCGAGCCCATAAAAAATTATATTCGCTATTTTTTCATCTTTATTTCACCCTTATGTGTTTATTTGCTTCTTAATATGTATTTATTTATATTAATATTTTCTCATAGATACATTACTAAATTATAAATAAAATTCGAGCCCATAAAAATGTCATCTTTCATTTTTTCATCCTTATTTCACCCTTAGGGGTGGTATTTGTTCTTCAAAATTAAATGGGACCAAACGGCAAGTATACCCTCCCCCCCAAAAAAGAATTTTCCAAATCGGTTCATAAATGACGGAGTTCTGAGGTAACAAACATAAAAAAATGCAACCGAATTGAGAACCTCCTCCTTTTTTTATGTCTGTTAAAAATACGTCTACATCGCATATATAAAGGAAGAAAGTTTGCCTGTTTGCCTGTATGTTTACTATGGAACTCTACAGTGCAGTAGAGTTTGAGCAAAGACAATATTATGATTATGAATTAAATTAATAAAATAATATTATAATAAAAGCAAAAGCAATAAAATAATACAGTAAATTCACGTATGAATACATATAATAACAAAATTCAAAATAAGATTATGGAACTTAATACAAAAAATAATATAGGAAGTTAAGCTATGAATGACAGGCGATGGGCTTACCACCTGTCCCTCTGCCCTCTCTCGGAAAATAAGCGTAACAAAATTCACATAGATAAACGGAAACCTCCACTTGGAGGCCCTTCGCCCCAACATAGGGGGGTATAGGATTCCAGACAGACAGAAAGGTATGAATACATTAACAGAATGCAGAAATACAGTATCATTATGTAACAACAGAACATAAAATTAACTTATGAACACAAATAACAGAATACAGAGAATTAGGCTTTGGATGCATGAGAACATGGGTATTACCCATGTGGACATTTGTATAGAGAGAAAACAACTTACTAAAAAAGAACAATGGTTCTGCTTGTATACAAACAAATCACAGCTTACAACTCAAACCCTGAAAAATAATATAGGCCTAATGTTTGTGATGTAATATGTTCACTTAATAAAAAGTGAAATGCCGTGTTTTCATGAATGTGGTGTTGAATGATTCAAACATTATTTGTTATTGTAAAATCTATTTACATAAACAAAACAGCCATGTGTTAGTTTGTCAGTCATACTCAGTAGAACTTATATCAAAATTTCAGACTCCTTGCGTTAGGGTAGAATCAATTTAGTTCAGAATATATATATACACAATAAAAGTTTAGGAAAATTACTTTAAAACTTTGCATTTCTTCACAGGTAATCCCATAAGAGATTTACGAGTTTATGCACAGATTCGCGATTGCGCAACAGAAGCGAATTGATCTGATGAAACTCGGAATCTCGAGAGGGATTTATTAAAACTACTGCATGAATAAAATGCAACGGATTATATAGATAATATACGGCTTCCGATATCTACATTATTTTTAATGTATTTTTCAGTTCAAACGCTCCTAATGTAGTACGCTTATCAAACTTTAAATCTTTCCTCTTCCGTAAGCCCTGCTTAACTAATCGATCTAGACCTTAACTCGGAAATCGATAACAAAAATAACTTATTTTCTGCATATCATTATTGAAATTATCGCTGATTAAACAAAAGCATTCTGGCACTTCGTTACATCAGTTTATCTGATTTTATTTTATCACTTCTAAGTAAGACAAGTCAAATATTGTCAATCCCTAATCCTCTAGGAGTGTGGCTAAACACCACGCCCAATCACTCACATAGTTCATAACCAGTGACGAAATTTCAAGATTTCAAGATTTATTAGCCAAATGTAAAAGGTTTACAAGGCTTCGTCAAGTATATGAATTGAGCAAAATAAATATTAGTTACCCATGTTCAGTTATGTTTGATACCTTGAGCTTTAGAGTTTTTCATTATCATGGCTATCTTTAATAATCCTTTAATATTTATTCTTGTCTTCTTGCGGCTTTGGTAATATTTTTATTCAATGCTAATTTCCTCACTGCCTCCTAGTAATTATTATTTTTATTGTCAAAAACAATTGATCATTAGTACTTTTCTCTATTAAACTCAAATTAACGTTTATTTTCAGTTTATATTTTTATTATCTTAAGTACAGAATAATTATAAACATATTTTATTCATTCTCTTACTATTCTTTTTTATTGCTTTACAATCTACGTTTTTCATTAAAATTATAATTGCTCAATCGTTTCGTATTCTTCGCCCAATGGGATTGATTTTACTAGTATTGTTATAAGTCATTGTTTTATTCAAAACATTCATTCCTTCTTCTACGTCGCCATTATACAATCCTCTTAAAGGATTATAGTCCATTCTGGACTTAACCAACAGTGGTTTTTTATCATCATAGATCCTTATATTTCGCTTCCTGCGAGTTAAGGTTTCTTCATATTTGGTATTAATTGCACAGAAGCAATTTTCTACGTTTTATTCGCCACAGAATGGCTGAATTTGTTTAGTGTCTCTAACAGGCATTTCTTCAAGGATTGATTATTTTGATTATGGCCTGATTTGGACTTCAGGATTACTTCTTGAGGTGATATTAGCTACGAAAGGAATCTTTATTACCAAGTGAGTGCCTTAAAGCCTAAAATTATTTCATATAGCTTGTAATATTGCATTGACTTCATCGCAACATAGCTGTATTTACATTGATACGCAATATAGTTCAGTAACATTTTTATTGCGTTATAATTTGTGAATTCAAGTATCACATTGACTGTGAACGTTATAATTGCAGCATATAATTGCTGCATGTGTGTATTTATTAAGTGCCAGTATGGTACTTTATGAGATTGTGTGGTGGACGAAAAAATGTCTGTCCGTCTGTCTGTCCGTCTGTCCGTGTGTCTGTTCGCACCATAACTCAAATACGCTTTTTCGGATTTTCATGAAACTTGGAAAACACATTTATAATGTCCATGGGAGGAACCCTATTGATATTGAACCAAATCGGTTCACCGGTACCGGAGTAATGCCCAATTTAGTGCCATCACTCAAATACGCTGTATCGGATTTCCATGAAACTTGGTATACCCATTTATGACGTCCATAAGAAGTGCCTTATTGAATTTGAACCTAATCTGTTGACCGGTACCGGAGTAAAACCCAATTTAGTGTATATTTTAAAGACGCGGTAACTCAAATACGCTTTAGCGGATTTTTATGAAACTTGGTATACACATTTATAATGTCCATGGGAAGACGTCTATTCATAATGGATAAAATCGGTTGACCTGTTTCGGAGTAATGCTCAATTTAGTGTCTAATTTATGGTAATATACGTATTCGAAAGAATTTATAAAAAAAATGAAAATCAGTTATCTTGACAACATAGCCTATTGTTTTACTGTGATCGTATAAGGCCTTGGAAATTAAAATACAGGTAGCTATGACAAAAAACATATTGATTTACATGCGCTTATCCAACTAGATCGTGGTGGCCGAGATGGTAGACCTTTCTTCTTCCGTAAGCCCTGCTTAATGAATAAATCTGGAGCTTAACTTGGAAATCAATTTTAAAAAAACACATTCTGCATATCATAATTGCAGTCATAACTGATTAAAAAAAACATACTGGCACTTTGTTACATCAGTTTACCTGATTTTATTAATATTCACATCATTTCTTGGAATATTAATTTCAAGTGGTCCTCCGGAATTGTCATTAAATATATCTTTTAAACCAGCAAGTTTTTTCATTTATCTGCGGAATTTCTCATCTCTGCTTACAAGAAGACTTCAAGACATCAATGAAACTTCTAGCGAGTGATGGTGATATATGAAGATCTCAGTGTCAGTGTTACATTGCCTATGGTTTCTTTATCTTTGTAACCTTATTATCGTGCTTTCCAAACGGAATGTATGGCGAGCATTTAATTCTTATCAGCCTTAATTAATTATCATACGGTCTGCTGCTGATGCACGCGCTACACCCAAACGTACTTTGTTTTTAGGTTATAAACTTATATTAAAAATCAATAAATTGGTATAATTTACTAATTACAGCCTACATATCTTAGAATTCAGTCCTCTCTGTATTTTATCCTTTTTTTAATTCATCTATTGTGTAAAAGGCATTTTCTACTAGAAAAGATTTTATCCTTCTTAGCTTCAATTTATTAATATTTGTTATATTTTTCAGTGTATCAGGTAAGTGATTGTATACGTAAGTGATTGTATAAGATTATAAGTAGGGTTCGGATGTTTATGACAAAAGGTGGAAAATATTACTGCAAATATGACCTTAAAAATGACTAAATATGACACAAAAATCCTAAATATGACCTAATGAAATGACATATTTTTAACAAAATAAATGTTCCATTTTAAAATTGTTTAATGACACTAAATTATTACATCACATGAATTCAATAAGATAATCACATTTTCAACAATTTTTCAGGTGATTATAGTTTTACTTGTAAAGAATTACTTCTAATGTGTTAATGTTTCTAGATACCACTGCAAATGTGTTAAAACATGTCTACTGGAAGTTGTTAACAAGGAGGAAGAAGTAATTGTGTTGTTACTTGTTATTGTCTCTTGACATTTCAGTTACAGTAAAACCAAAATATTCGTGACTCTTTCTCGGAAAAAAATTTAAATCGACAATTTAGTACATATACTGCATAGTTGAACTTTACCGAATTTATAACACTGAAATATGACGTTAAATTATAAATATGACCAAGACCATGAAAACGATCAAAATATTACTTTATATGCAAAATAAAAACGGTCCTATTAGAATAACAAATATGCAATTCGTGTTTAATTTGTGTTTGCGGCGAGAACGGAGGTGAGGATGAAAATATGACATGTCATAAACATCCGAAACCCTACTTATAAGTAAGAGGAGGAGGATAAGTAAGAAGGGGAAAAATCAGTTAAAATAAGTGATAGCGTCCAGATTGATGGCTGATGGGATCTGTTATTTTTAGCAGCGATACGGAATCCATTTCATCCACATGGAATCCAGAGCGCTGCTCTTTGATATTGACTCTGATAAACCACAGATAATGCAATGAAATTTTGATGTCGCCAGTTTATTGATCGCGCAACATGTGGTCTCCCGGGAGGCACAAGTTATGTCTATTTCCAGGAATAACAAAATCCTGGAGGCTTAACGAAAGCTATACTTAGCGATGGTGCAGTGTTTGGTACATTGAGTAAAAATCAGAAAGTTGCTGGTTCGATTATTGATGATATCATTAATACTTTGATGTGTAAAGTTTTTTAAATCGCTCTTCGTGGGGGTCACATGCTAAAACCTAATGTGACGTACATACCTCAAGTCTGGAAAATTAATGTAGAAACCACGGCCCCATTCTTGATATTGAATAGAGAGGGCCTTGACTACTATACAGTCAGGTGTTTGTAAATGTGTATAAGAGGCTTTGTCTCAACGTAGAGCCTAAACTATAACAGGTAGACTTGGAATTTTGACAGTACCTTCGTTTCATAATGTTAAGTGCTCACTAAGAAAGGTTTTTGAAATGTTTTTATTTTAAATGCAAAAAAGTCAAGTGTTTTTAGAATACTTACCGTATTTTACGGACTATAAGACGCTCCGGACCATAAGACGCACCTTGATTTTAGGATGGAAATTTAAAGGAAAAGAAATTTAATGTGATTCTAAACAAAAAATTTAAAGGGAATAATATACTTCATTCCATAAACAATTATAATCCTGCACAATGGAATCAGCGCAAATCACTTCTAACTTAAAACCTGCGTTGTCCGAAAATCTCTTCTGTACAGGTGGCATCGCGTAAATTTTAACAACTGAAATGATTTTTTTTTTCATAAAAGACTGAAAATACTTTTACACCCGCAATTCAGCATACAGTAAGTGTAATGGGACCAGGCTGTTTAGGGGACATTTGCCTTTATTTAAACCAGCCGGTGGAGAATACTACCTTTCGTATAAAAGAACTCAACATTCCCTTCTTTTCGCATTGTATATCTGGCTTCCAGCTACTCTCATTTTACGATTGTTATAAGTCCACTGATGTACAGTCTGTGCCAAAATTTGTAACTAATCTTTTATAACTCCTTGTTTATAAATATGATATTACCGGCAATATTTAACATAATTTATTTTTAGTTTACCCTATGATATTTTATGGAAAACGTATTTCAGAGTTCAGCAATATTGGCATTTAATAATTGTAATCATCTCCTATAAACATTATAAACACATAACCTCAACAGCATGAATGTACGCGGCGGGTGAAGGAAAATGCCTTGGAGAGGTGAGAGATGAATTCAGCGTGACAAGTTAAACATTCTCTCCCTTCGATATGGATGAGTCCAAATCGTCCAACTGAGCATCTGCATCTGTTGATAAGTGCACAATATTATATTTAAAGAAATAGTACTTACCAATAGGCTATGCATCATTAGGAACTATAACAATAATGTGAATAATTATCTTTTACTTAAGACTAGCATGTGCCCGCGGCTTCGCTCGCGATAATTATTTCAAAAATTAAAAATTAAGAGCATAATAGTTAAATCATTATATTTATTAACACCTAAATCACGTGGACAACATACCACGATTAGATAGCGTCGCCTGGTAAAAGCGACCTCAGATTCGATTTCCTTGGCCCAGAATACCCCTGTATAGTGAGTTTCGTCCAAATAAAACAATGTTTGGCCATATTTAGGGCTTACAACATTCAAGCGATCGCGAAAGTTTTATTTCCAAGGTATGACAAAAATAGCCAAAGCAAACTGTAATTGATTTGACATGAAATGTATAACTGAAAACTGATGCTTCGAAAACGCAAAAAATGCACGTTTTTTTGCCCGTTTTTTTGCCCGTTTTTCACTCATAACTCACGAACGAAAGCTAAAATTAAAATTCCGGCTTCGAGGTGCATTTTCCGACCCTTCAGTCCACCTATGTTTAAAAACGTCAGATCTCTGTGTTGAGTAGATTTCGCTGGGCATCGCGGACAGACAGACAGACAGAAGGAAAGACACACACTTCCTTCTATTAATATAGATAACTCCACTATTAAATTTCACCTAACAATAAGCTACCTATATAAATGAATGTTTATTAACTGATCGTGCTTTGCCCACAGAAAAAAGCCACATTGAATATATGTCGTGAATCTCTTTTAATAGCACCGTGACGATCTAAAATGCAAGTTCTATTCAAACAATTCAGTTTAAACACATCTATTAAGTGTCAGTGTGGTACTTTATAAGATTGTGTGTGGGACGGGAAAATGTCTGTCCGTCTGTCTGAACGCGCGATAACTCAAATACGCTTTATCGGATTTTCATGAAGCTTGGTATAGGCATTTATAACGTCCATGGAAAAAAAACTTTTTGATATTGGACCTAATCGCTTGACCGGTACCGGAGTAATGCCCAATTTAGTGCCTATTTTTATGGTAATATATTAGAAAAGCGCGATAACTCAAATACGCTTTATTGCATTTTAATGAAACTTGGCATACGCATTTATAAAACCATGGGTACAAGCCTATTGAATTCGGACCAAATCGGTTGATTGGTACCGAACTAACGAGTATACCAATATTAATTTTGTAATGGATATAAAACGCTACAATATTATTTATTGCATGGCCCACAACATAATATTAAACATAACATAACAAATTGCCAATCGTTTATTGATGTTGTTAGCCCATCGTGATCGATTCATTTCTTCATAATGATGTCAGTGTAAACAATAGTGTAAATAAAAAATTTATAACACAACTAGCCGTTGAATATTGATATTATATTGTGCATTCTATGATCAGTATGACTACCGATATCTACATTATATTTTAATGTGAGTATTTTTCTTATTCGCTCCTGTGCAGCGAATTACCTAATGTAATTCCTGACAGATAGATCTCAGATTGACTTTATATTCATTCATAACCCATAAAGCTGATTTAAACTTGAAACAAACATGTCAGCGAATCGTAGGCCTATTGCATCATTAATATTATTGCCAGGGCATTTTGTTTTTGGAGTATAACACGGAGATCTATTTAAAAATAACTTCTCTTCTGCATGGGCCTATCATAATTGCAATTACCACTGATTAAAAAAGCATTCTGGCACTTTGTTATATAACTTTACCTGGTTTTTATTAATATTATGTATTACACTAGGAGGTGCCCGTGGCTTCGCCCACGATAATCCATTTAAAAATTAAAAATTAAGAGTATAATAATTATTAAAGCATTATATTTATTAACACTTGCACGCGAATCATTCATAAACTAAGCCATTAATAATATTAATGAAACAGCTAAAATTCCGGCTTCAGAGTACATTCTACGATTAGAAAGCGCCCCCTGGGAAAACTATATCAGAATCGATTATGCAGTTCCAAAGGAACCTGTGAACACATAATACGTATTGTTTCTCAACTGTTTATTGACATGAATATGATGTGAATTTTATTTGATCAATTCTGTGTAATTTTCAGAAATTATATAATGTTTCAAGGGAAGGAATGGTTTGTTTGGATTATTATTATCAGCGATATTTCAAGAGTTAAACCATCAATATTTTACTGCTGGTGTCCACGGCTTCGCCCGCCATTATTCATTGACTCCAGGATTTTTAAGAAATTTACACTGGTAGATTAGGCTATTAAAAATGTTTGTGGTTCAGAGCTATAAAAATTGTAAGTAAAAATAAAATTAGAATATTTGTTCATTGGGTTCATTTCACTTAGGCCTTATATAATAAGGAAACTGTTTTCCTAATTTTGTAGTCGTCATGAAAGTTTACACTGCGAGAGACGAACATCGCCGATTATACCCGATGTCTCACGAAGCGGGCGAGCGAGCACGCTATTTAGGGCCGTTGAATTGTATAAGAGTAGATATGATTCGTTAAACAGTCATTGTAAATGCAATTCGTGACTAGATGAATTCCAGGTCATGCTTATGAACTGAGAGGCTGAATAGGCCTGTCATTTTCTGTTATGTTTTATTTGTGTGCTTATGAAAGAGAGGTAAACGGGCGCAGTAGAATTTTCTCAATGGGAGACTCGCAAATTGCATTTTCTCCTACCAGTGCTTCGCGTTTCAGCTTTTCCCCAACATACGTCAAAGCGGCTGCGCACTCCAGGCTTCATCGCTTCCAGAATAATCATATCCCAGTTTAGTTATCCTTCTATACACACTACTGAACTACATAAACCAGGCTACAACCGAAAGCTCGGACAAACCGAATAAAACCCCCCAGAAGCCGTGTTACATTGTAATTTTATTCATATGTGATAAGCAGCTGTTCCAATGTACTGAGAAATATGGAATCGTCTTTATCCCCGTCCGGCGACGCCGCCTACAGCGTCGAGTCGCTGCCCCCGGTGTAGCGCGCATGAGGGACGAAAGACATCTCAAAAATATTGACTGGGAGACCCGAAGGAAAAATACCACTTGGAAGACCTAGACGTAGGTGGGAGGTCAATATTAGGATAGATTTAAAAGAAGTAGGATTTGCGAGGGATGATTGGATGGAATTAGAACAGAATAGGGTGTAGAGTTTAACAACTTAAATGACACTGGACTAAAAGAAGTGAAAGTTTGGAATGTCTCATTGTATGAAGGGCTCTTTCTACTTTCTCCACCCTCACGCAAGCTGTCTGTCTGACTTCTTCCCATGCCACCCACCAGGTAGGAGGGATGGGTAATCTGATAATTTTATAAAAATGCTATTTATTTTCAAGGTAAATCAAGTTTGTAATCTTTTGTATACTGTATTTAAAGCAGTTTTAAGAAATAAACTACACCTTTTCAACCTCAATTTCGGAAAAGGTAATTTCAATTTCGGAAAAAGTAATTTCAATTTCGGAAAAAGTAAATTCAATTTCGGAAAAAGTAATTTCAATTTCGGAAAAAGTAACTTCAATTTCGGAAATACGAGGGCTATTTTTTTAAAACATTAGGGGGTATAAAATGAAAACCACAGTGAAAATCAAAACTGTTTTATTTGGAACATTTAGGTACACCTTCTAGCTACTTCTCTACCTAGTCGCGCCCCGATTGAGACATTTGTTGAAGCGTGGTGCAACTTTCAAATACCCTGGCGGCAAGCTTCTATGAAAAGGGTACTTGAAAGTTGCACCACGCTTCAACAAATGTCTCAATCGGGGCGCGACTAGGTAGAGAAGTAGCTAGAAGGTGTACCTAAATGTTCCAAATAAAACAGTTTTGATTTTCACTGTGGTCTTCATTTTATGTCCCCTCGGAGGTTTAAAAAATAGCCCTCGTATTTCCGAAATTGAAGTTACTTTTTCCGAAATTGAAATTACCTTTTCCGAAATTGAATTTACTTTTTCCGAAATTGAAATTACTTTTTCCGAAATTGTAATTACTTTTTCCGAAATTGAGGTTGAAATGGTGTAGTTCTTGCCTGTATTAAACGCTGTTCCCTATACAGGGTGTTAATTAATAACACCGAAATATTTTACAAGTGTATAGAGGGGACATAGACAAGCAAGCAACTTTTATTAGGAAATGTTTTCTCTGTGGATTCAATTTTTCCTGTTACAGCATAAAATCTCCCAGGGCATGGCCGCCACTGACTTCTAACATTTACAAAAATGCAAAATAAAGGAACCTCGTTGTTAACACTGGAGTTATGAATAAAAAAACTAATGTAGTGACAACCAGCCATGTGATTAGTATGTAAATTTTGCAGATTATGAAAACTCAAAATAATGGTATAGCTGTTGATGAATGATTAAGAATATGGTTTTTATGGATCACTAGGAAGGCATGAAGTCAATTTAATGAACATTTTAACCCTATTTCGCGTAATTATTGATTTATGAGCACCAAATAATAATGCCTTTAATGCCCTGAAGCATACACATTTTAAGTCATAGAGCAAAAATCTCCTAATAAAAGTTGCTTGTCTAAGTCCCCTCTATATACATGTAAAATATTTCGGTGTTATTTATTAACACCCTGTATATACACATACATTATAGTATTAAAAAGAAGAATGATTATATATATTCTATATACTTTGTATATAATATATATAATTTTCATACATAAGGCAATGTTATAGACTAAAAAGCTACTGCACCGGATTACGTGTGTGTGTGTGTTTTTTTTTTTTTTTTTTTTTTTTTTTTTTTTTTTTTTAATAAATGATCCGCATTGACCGTATAAGGTTTAAAACTATTGAATTGAAATCCTCGATGTGACCACTAGAAAGAAAGTTAAAGGCCTAAATGTTTTATTTAAATATCACATTGAATTCATCAAATGCAATTCAGTCCTCATGACAACAATATTGTTTGCAGTGTTCATATAGGGCTTTGGTCGTTGCATTTTACTGGGCTTTGACAAATAATGCGATTAGAGAGGCTATCGATATGTAAATCAATAATGGAGTAAATAAATATCGAGTGTGATGCATCAAATAGCTTTCTCTGCCCTGGGCGTAGACAATATAATTTTCTCACATCACATTTTGATTTCGAATGAAAGGGTATTTTGGGGAGAGCGTTTTCTGTTATCTCAGCCGAAGTTTATGCTAACAACGGATAGCAAGTATGCTAGGCCTATATCAGAAGACTGTAATACATCTGTCCACTGATACTTTATTTATCGCTGTAGGTTTTGTATTATTTGAGGAATGAGGATGTTTATTATATGTATTTGAAAAGAGACAAAAATAGAATGGAACATTTTTAATCGTATCTGCAGGGGACATTATTATGTCTCAGATTTTTGGGAAAGAATATGTGAAAGTGATAACTGATTTTGTTTTGATTTTAGCCCTGAAAAGGTTGTATGTCAACATTTTATTTATTTATTTATTTTATTTATTTATATTTATACAAAACAAAACAAGACCACCCGAATGAGCATGCGCTCGTGCTCGGCCACAGTTCAGCCATTTACATTACAAAATACAAATTACAAATACATAAAGAAAATATAATATTAAATCAATACCGATACCTAAAAAATAATCATAAAAAAGAAAGAACAGAATAGTAAAAAGAAAAAAGGAAAAGTAGTAAGAACAAAAATTGAGACCCTGAGTTATTACAAATAAAATCGTTCCTTAATTGTCTACTAAGTACAGAGTGAAGTAACTTTTGAACTATGAAATAAGAGTTTTGATAAACTTATTGAATTTTTTGTTGTTCATATGTACTATTTCTGGATGTGACCTAATTATAGAGTTATAGAGTCTTGGACCATAATAAATGCTATGTTTAGAGCCAGAAGAGGTGAAGTATTTTGGTTCTATTAAAGGTAATGTTTTATTTCTTCTAGTATTGTAGTTATGAGGATCCGATACATGTACGTTGCGGTATTTTTGAAAGTATTTTAAAAGTGTGAGCTTATAAATTTGTTCTACAGTCATCACATTAAATTCAGGAAATATCAATTCTGTTGGATATTCTATAGGCTTTTTTAAGCAAATTTTTATAATCCTCTTCTGTATTAGAATCAAAGGAGTCAATACAGATGTGCCACTTCCCCCCCAGCCAATGATACCATATTGGAGGACATGAAAGTGGGAAATAAAATATCCCGTCAAGACAGTAAAATTTTATGTTATTGCCTATTCTGTTTCTTCTTATTTCACCCCCTACGAGGGATTGTGTGTAAAAGCAATGGGTTGCAAAATTCTAAGTCTCGTTGAGCGATACCTGCCATATCTATCGCTTTATGAGGGAATAAGTTCGCTTCGAACTCTAGATAGGCTACCTATATAATGGCTTATACAGTGAGTCCCACGCAAGAGTTGGCCAACGACGCGGGTTCCTGCGGCGCGGCGGGCACAGCTCCAACTCCCGAGCGATCGGGTGAAATATCTACGCTAATAAAGCCGCGAGCGCTGTAATGACTCAGGTTCTCACATTTACAGTTAAAACTACAATGAAAATAAACACGTACCTCATCACAAGAGATGTTGGAAATGTTCTCCTCTTGCATCCACACAATACTGGCACCTTTTTAGGAAATTTTCTTTCACGCGCATAAGTTCAGCTTCTGAGATAAAGTTAATTTCTCTTGTGATATTGTCTTTAAGTTCTTGTAATGTATGAAAATTGACGTATACACTTTATTTTTCAAGTTTACCCATAAATAATATTCACATACTGTTAGAAGAACTTAAAGACAATATCACATAGGCCTATCATAAGAGAAATGAACTCAGTCTCGGAAGCTGAACTTATGCGCGTGAAAGAAAATTTCCTAAAAAGGTGCCAATATTGTGTGGATGCAAGAGGAGAACATTTCCAACATCTCTTGTGATGAGGTACGTGTTTATTTTCATTGTAGTTTTAACTGTAAATGTGAGAACCTGAATCATTACAGCGCTCGCGGCTTTATTAGCGTAGATATTTCACCCGATCGCTCGGGAGTTGGAGCTGAACCCGCCGCGCCGAAGGAACCCGCGTCATTGGACAACTCTTGTGTGGGACTCACTGTAGATTGAAAATCTAAAGTTCTCCATAGTTAAATTTTGAATTACAGGCGAAATACAAAACCGGACAACGTCGGGCCTTTTAAGCTAGTACTCGTACTTACTTACTCAATGGCAATATAGACAATTTATTCCTAAGCAAGCGAAAGGAATATTATCTATTTTATAGAACCCGAAGGTTCATTGCCGCGTTTACCTAAGCCCGCCATTCAACCCTATTATTCACTCACATAAACCACCATAATTTTCAACCCCCTTTGTGCACATCTACTGTAATAAATTGAGTTACTGTACAGTATTTTATTTTGTGTTAAAGTTTTCTATTTGCCTTTTATTTAATGTTTCTTTCATAATACAATACAGTAAATTAATAAACGACTGTATTATGCCATTTTTATTTTAAAAATTAAATTTCGTTTTAGTACCACCCTCGCTTTGTGCCACTAATGCCCGGTTTCTATAAACTCGCGAAATACCTATGGGTAAATTATCCAATGGACAGAATTTACACAAGAATAACACCATACAAACACTAATAATTTAAAGATAGCAATCACATGCACTTGTGACGAGTTTCTAGATAAATTTCCTCTGGGTAAATATGAGAATGAAAGAAAAAAATGTTCCTACACACTCGCGCTAGATCTTTCCAAGGGTAAATCGTCGGGTTAATTTATCCTTTCATGGATGGCTGGATAAAATTTAACCTCTTTGTAGGATCAATAATAATTTTAACAATGAGAATCAAAGCCGTCTGGATTAAATTAACTGTACAACTCCAAGGCCTTGCTCATTATATCATTGTGGGTGATTAGGAACTAATTTGCCCATGGATAATTTACCCATAGGTGCTTCACGAGTTAATAGAAACCGGGCATAAATGTTAGAGAACGGATGGTGGCAATATATCGAGGGTTGACTGTTTTAAAGTCATGTAATTTTTCGACATAACACAAACATTAAATAACCTATTTTAAGACCAGATTAAATAAAATCAGGTAAACTGATGTAACAAATTGCCAGTATGATTTTGTTTAATCAGTTATGATTGCAATTATGATATGCAGAATATGTTTTTTTTAATTGATTTCCAGGTTAAGCTCCAGATTTATTCATTAAGCAGGGCTTACAAAAGAACAAAGGACTAGTTTTTTAATTAGATTAAAATCTTCCAGCATCAGCTGAACTGTACAGATTTGTGATATCTTGACAATCACACATTCACATTAAAATACGAAAAAAAAAATTCAAATTGGCTGGTTTCGGGTTTTGAACCATGGACTCCAGAATGTGAGGCAAGACGTTACCATCTCGGCCACCTGGGTCATTTTAACGGTCTAGTTGGATAAGCGCATGTAAATCAACAGTGTTTTTTTGTCATAGCTACCTGTATTTTAATTTCCAAGGCCTTATAAGATCACAGTAAAACAATAGGCTATGTTGTCAAGATAACTGATTTTCATTTTTTTAAATAAATTCTTTCGAATACGTATATTACCATAAAATAGGCACTAAATTGAGCATTACTCCGAAACAGGTCAACCGATTTTATCCATTATAAATATACGTCTTCCCATGGACATTATAAATGTGTATACCAAGTTTCATAAAAATCCGGTAAAGCGTATTTGAGTTACCGCGTCTTTAAAATAGACACTAAATTGGGTTTTACTCCGGTACCGGTCTACCGATTTGGTCCAATATCAGTAGACGTCTTCCCATGTACATTATACGAGGGCTGTTTTTTTAACCTCCGTTGGGCTATAAAAACAAGACAAATTAATATAACAAAATAATTTTATTATCAAAAGTTCAGCAGGGTCTTACTTGTTTTTCTACATAATCGCCCAAAAGTTTGAGGCATTTGTCATAGCGTGACACAAGCTTTCCGATGCCTTCTGCCAGTGAGGAGAGATACGTGATGACGGCATCCTGAAGTTCGTCGTTTCCGGCGAAGCCCTGTCCACCCAACCATGCCTTCAAGTCTCGGAACAGATGATAATCACTCGGTGCTAGGTCTGGACTATACGGTGGATGGTCGAAAATGTCCCACTTGAACTTTTTAAGAAGGTCTTTTGTCACGTTGGCACAGTGTGGTCGGGCATTGTCATGGATCAAAACCACGCCTGACGAGAGCATTCCTCTTCGTTTGTTTTGGATGGCTCTGCGGAGACGGCGTCAAGTGGCACAATAAACTTCCTTTGTTATTGTGGCCCCCTGCTGCAGAAAGTCCACCAACAACACTCCTTTGTGGTCCCAAAAAACTGTAGCCATTGTTTTCCTGTTGGTCAGCGTCTGTTTAAACTTTTTCGGCTTTCTTGGATAATCTGTGTGCATCCACTGTTTAGACCGTTCCTTTGTTTCAGGAGTGCCAGTGACGATGGACTTCAAAAAATCTTCCCCCTCTTTGTGATAACGTGTCAGAAATGTTAAGGCTGACGCCATGCGTTGCGTTTTGTGGTCATCACTCAGCATTTTTGGGACCCAACGGGCACACAGCTTTCGGTACCCTAGGTCTCGTACGATTGTGTACAAAGCAGACATTGAAGTGTCTGGAAATTCTTCAGAAAGTTCGCGGATTGTAAACCTTCGTTTGTCTCTGACCACCTCATCAACACGCTGAACGAGATCTTCTGTAGCTACAGACTTGCGCCCTTGTCCGCCTTCATCATGGACGTCGGTTTGCCCTCTTTTAAATTTTCTACACCATTCCCGTACACTACCCTCACTCATGAAGTTTTCACCGTGCACGTTGCTCATTCTGCGATGGATTTCAGCAGCACTGCATCCTTCTGCTTGCAGAAAACGGATTACACTTCGTACCTCACATTTGGCGGGAGCGTCGATCGTAGTGGCCATGTTCAATTGCCTGCAACTCGCTTACGACTGACGCATTGGAGCCGACAACGGCCGAGGTTGTGGTGGGGGAGTTGCGCAATCACGTGGCACACAGATCTGGCGCCTGCGTATTTCGTGCTTACTCAGAAGCACCAGCGGAGGTTGAGAAAAAAGCCCTCGTAAATGGGTATACAAAGTTTCAGGAAAATCCAATAAAGCATATTCTTATATCGCGACTTCTTATATATTAACATAAAAAAACTAAATTGGGCATTATTCCGGTACTGGTCAACCGATTTGGTCCAATATCAATAAACGTCTTCCCATGGACATTATAAATGCGTATACGAAGTTTCATAAATATCCGATAAAGCGTATTTGAGTTATTGCGCCTTTAAAGTAGACACTAAATTGGGTTTTACTCCGGTACCGGTCAACAGATTAGGTTCAAATTCAATAGGGCACTTCTCATGGACGTCATAAATGCGTATACCAAGTTTCATGGAAATCCGATACAGCATATTTCAGTGATGGCGCCTTTCTTATTAAAATAGGCACTAAATTGGACATTACTCCGGTACCGGTGAACCGATTTGGTTTAATATCAATAGGGTTCTTCCCATTGACATTATAAATGTGTTTTCCAAGTTTCATGAAAATATTTGACTTATGGCGCGTACAGACGGACAGACATTTTTCGTCCCCACACACAATCTCATAAAGTACCATACTGGCACTTAATAAACATACTGTGAAACACCCACAAAACTTCTCCAACACTTAGTTTGTTCCACCAGACAGCAGCCTACAGGGCTGTATTGCAGTGGTGCGTATTACGTTGTGTCAGCCTCATTCAAAGTCCAAATATTCGGCAAGCAAGACTTAAAACCTAAGTTTTGTGAATGAAATGAGTAACATCGAACTCTCCTTCAGAGGATTTAATTGGGAATTGTTTTCAAATATAACTTTTGATGCTTAGTATACCGTAGTATAGGCATATTATAGTATACCAAAGACATTATGCATATTATGCAATTCTTATCTAAACAAAATCATTCGACTGTTTTCCGAAAATTGCGAGAAATATATTTTTTTTTTTATTTCAGCTGTATTTGAGTCATTCTACAGGATTTACGCTTTTTTTGTCCTCTCTTAATACTCTGTAAATAACATTGTTATTTCTATTTTTTTATTTATCCATGTTTAACTATGGGACCCATTGTAATAAACTAAGTAATCAATGTCAAACTTATGGAAACTTTTCATAGTGAATTTCAGCCCTTTTAAGTAAAAAATCACTCTCCTGGGCTGTCTCCGCTCCAGGTTTACAGTACTCTATTGACTATAGAAACAATGTGTGGCATGATTATTTTAATTCACTTTGTGACATTGTTCTTTATTGTATTGGGGACTAGTTCACATGTATGTTTCAAATTTTTGAAGTTTGAATAAGTTTGTACTCTGTTCAAAAGTTCAGTCCCCAGCTTCTGAACTCACTCTCCTGGCGCTATAAGAAAAATTTGAGGAAAAAAGAGGGAAGAAAACTTTTTGCTTCTCAATGTGGCAACGCTGTTCCAGACCAGTGAACAAAGAAGACCAGTGAAGAAAAGACATTTTTGTTGTGATTCCTGGTGCAACTGAGCAAAATACATCTTCACTTTTAAGTAAATATGTTTATTGCCAATCACTCTCCTGGTTGTAGTATTATTTTAAATTTAAGAGTAAAAAATTGAAAATAGAGCAATTAAATGCTTTTGGTGATTCAAAAAGTCTCCCTAAAAGCCTAACATCAAGCTGTGTCTGTACTACCTGCACATGGCAAAAGGAATAAAAATCCTCACTCTCCTGGCTAAGAAAATTAATCACTCTCCTGGCTAACTTTTTCCAGGAAAGTGATAATGGTAGCCAGTAGAGTGATTCGACATTAGTCCTGTAAGATTCTTGTCCACTTTCTTTATTTTTACTTCTTGGCTTAAATAATTCTTTTTCCCTAATAAATGTATAACAGTTCCAACATTTTTAAACATATTCCATCAATACTTTGGAAAATTGTGAGGACAATTTGTAATTATTTTTTCAACAAAAACTAGGCCTATGTTGTTTTGTGAGTTACATCTCAACTCCCATTCTGACCTAGGTCCTAGACAGTTTTGAAACCATATATACTGAAAAATTAAATTTGGGGAGGTGTGATTCCACCGATATAATAGCATCAGTAAGTAAAATCACTCTCCTTGGAACTTAAAATCAATTTTGGTTGACAGTAACCCCAAATTTGAGTAAAGTGTATGCATTGTATGCTGAAAGTTTCTTCTTTGGATAGAAGAATAACCAGGATTTTTTTATGATTTTTTAAACCAAATTTAAATTTTGTGTTCTCATTATTTAAAAAGCAGACATTTCTGTAGAATGACCCATTTATACTCCTTTTAGCTACGTGGCCATATCAGGAGATCGGGATCTGTGTCCATACAGTAGGGTAGGCCATGGAACTTCTATTGTTTGTGTATTTTATGGATAAATTTAATTGATATTAATTTTTTGCACGACTTAACTAATTAGTGGTACTTAGGAACGTTGTTGCCGTGGATCGTAAGTTGACATTCCCACACGCAATCTTCTTGCTATGTGCGGTAAGTGTTTCCGTGCGGTTATGAATTTGCTTACGGCACATCATAATACAAGCCTTCATGGACAAGGCCCCCCAGGACAATCACTTTCT
Source organism: Ectobius pallidus (assembly GCA_964059195.1). Taxonomy (NCBI): domain Eukaryota; kingdom Metazoa; phylum Arthropoda; class Insecta; order Blattodea; family Ectobiidae; genus Ectobius; species Ectobius pallidus. The sequence goes on along the minus strand of CAXKWD010000004.1, from coordinate 180,378,314 downwards.
GAAATAAACATCTATCTTCAAGAATGTATATACATAATATTTTCAGGTAATATCACAATTAATATAATTAAATTTATATAAATAATCATCGTCCAAAAAATAGCATGCTATATTCGTGCCGTAAGCGCATAACGGATCTCGGAAATTAAAAAAAACTCTTTCCTCGATCCGGTATGCATCGCTTACGGCACTTGTATCGCAATATACTATAAATGCATATTATATTATTCATGGTATGTAAATATTCAATTCGGCATTTGCCTTTACGACTGGGGAAACCATCAAACAACCTATGTCAAATTGGTCGGCCAAGAGTATGAACCCGGGACTTCCCGAATTCGAGTCCACCTCGTTCGATAAATAAAATCATCTTAATATAAAACTGTTATAAAAAACGAAGAGTTGAGAAAGTCTTGCCGCGCTTCATGTCATCTCCCGGAGGATAGTCAAGTGGAGTCACATGATTTTCTTTACTCTAATGGGCCATTCAGATAGAAAATTAATCGTAAATGTAACGTAAACTTAAAAGTTTGGGGCCATGTTTTTCAATGTGACCATTCGCAATGCATTACGTAAAAGTGAAACTTAAACGTAAAATTAAACATAAAGTAGAACCTTGCCAACACCAAGCTTCTGCGTTACGTTTATAAGAAAAATAAAATCAGGTAAACTGATGTAACGAAGTACCAGTATGTTTTTGTTTAATCAGTTATTATTGCAATTATGATATGCAGAATACAAAAAAAAAAAAAGTCAAATTGGCCGGTTTCGGGATTTGAACCATGGAACTCCAGAATGTGAGGCCAAGACGTTACCATCTCATCCACCTGGTCAGTTTAACAGTCTAGTTGGATAAGCGCATGTAAAGCAATAGTGTTATTTGTCATAGCTGACTGTATTTTAATTGCCAAAGCCTTATAAGATCACAGTAAAACAATTGACTATGTTGTCATCATAACTGATTTGCATTTCATAAATTCTTTCGAATACGGATATTACCATAAAATAGGCACTAAATTGAGCATTACTCTGAAACAGGTCAACCGATTTTATCCAATATCAACAGACGTCTTCCTATGGACATTATAAATGCGTATTCCAAGTTTCATAAAAATCCGGTAAAGCGTATTTGAGTTACCGCGTCTTTAAAATAGACACTAAATTGGGTTTTACTCCGGTACCGGTCTACCGATTTGGTCCAAAATCAGTAGACTTTCCATGTACATTATAAATGGGTATACAAAGTTTCAGGAAAATCCAATAAAGCACACTTGAGTTATCGCGACTTCTTATATATTAACATAAAAGGCACTAAATTGGGCATTATTTCCGGTATTGGCCAACCGATTTGGTCGAATATAAATAGACGTCTTCGCATAGAGATTATAAATGCGTATACGAAGTTTCATAAAAATCCGATAAAGCGTATTTGAGTTTTTGCGCCTTTAAAATAGACACAAAATTGGGTTTAACTCCGGTAACGGTCAACTGATTACGTTCAAATTCAATAGGGCACTTTTCATGGACGTCATAAATGCGTATACTAAGTTTCATGGAAATCTGATACAGAGTAATTGAGTTATGGTGCCTTTCTATTAGAAAGACGCCATAATCTATTAAAATAGGCACTAAATTGGGCATTACTCCGGTACCGGTGAACCGATTTGGTTCAATATCAATAGAGTTCTTCCCATGGACTTTATAAATGTGTTTCCCAAGTTTCATGAAAATCCGAAAAAGCGTATTTGAGTTATGGTGCGTACAGACACACGGACGGACAGGCGGACAGACAGACAAACGGACAGACATTTTTTCGTCCCCCACACAATCTCATAAAGTACCATACTGGCACTTAATAACGATCAGAGTACAGAACAGGAGACGGAAGTGGAAGTAGCCAAGAGATGTCGTCTATGAAAGAGAAACTCGTCACTATGATAAATGGCTTCCATTATACGAGGGCTGTTCAATAAAGAATGATCATAATTTTTTTACGTTCATAGTTTATCACGCTAAACGTTTTCCTTATGATATGTGTTAGCTTGATGCATCATGCACGCGTGGTGTAAGTTTCAACATCATGTCTCAAGATTCCTGTCTGTGAGACGCCTGCAAGTGCAGACATGTTCAATATCGCCTACGGCTTCAATGGAGGTGACGCGCGACGAGCAATATGCGGCTTTAAAGTTCTGCTTTAGACTAAAAAATCTTCAGATGAGGCCTATGAAATGTTACAGGAGGCCTACAGCACAGCTAGAAGATGGTATAAAATTTTTAAAGAGGAAAGACAATCAATATCAAAAGAAGGTGGACCCGGCGCTCCAGTTACTGCTCTGTTCAGGAGTCAGCAGCCTCTGGACCCACCGCGCACAAACACGTGTCATGTGAATTTTTCTGTCACCAACGTGTGAGTGGCACCCAGTGAAATTTTCAAGATTTCAGCAAGTGGTCTTAAACTTATTCGTCGATCCTTTCTCACTATGACAGAAGCGGTGTTGACGTTTTCTTCTGTCAGAGCAGTAACTGGAGCGCCGGGTCCACTTTCCTTTGATATTGATTGTCTTCCCTCTTTAAACATTTTATACCATCTTCTAGCTGTGCTGTAGGGAAGAACAAAGTCTCCATAGGCCTCCTGAAACATTGCATAGGCCTCAGCTGAAGATTTTTTTAGTCTAAAGCAGAATTTTAAAGCTGCATGTTGCTCGTCGCACGTCACCTCCATTGAAGCCGTAGGCGATATTGAACATGTCTGCACTTGCAGGCGTCTCACAGACATGATGTTGAAACTTACACCACGCGTGCATGGCGCATCAAGCTAACACATATCATAAGGAAAACGTTTAGCGTGATAAACTATGAACGTAAAAAAATTATGATCATTCTTTATTGAACAGCCCTCGTATAAAGATGCGGCCTTGAAGGAAAATACCCCAAGAAATGAACTACAGTAGTAAATACAGGCCACATAATATTCTTTTAATTTGTATATGTCTGCATACGCTTATATGATTTCAATTTTTAATGTCCTACACATGTTTAATACAAACATGAAAGTATTTTCGTCTGCTGCAGCCTATTTATAAACTGTTCACGTTCTCGTTTGTGATTGGTTGTTATCTACGTTTAAGTTTTCATTGCGAATGCTCAATGCCATGCTAAAGTTTGCGTTCAAGTTTACGTTCTTACGGTTTACGTATAAGTTTCTATCTGAATGGCCCATAAGCATGGGCTGTACAACTTTTTCACTTCACATACAGAAAAAAAGGAGTGCGGGTTTAGTAGTCTCATCCTACTGTTTGCCACGCTTTAAGTGCATTAATCGATTTGTGCAGTTCTATCTTATTCATAAGTGAGCATAAAATGACATTTTTGTGTAAATTAAATCTTCCGGCGTCAGTTCTAAAATTCAGGTGACAAAAAAACTTCGGCGCACTGCCATCTTGTTTCAACCAAGATTCCTAACTAGCAGTTGGAAGCTTGTCAGCCACTCCATCCTCCTGCTAGCTTATCTGGAAGTTGTCTTGCCAGACAGATTTTGTCAGGAGATCACAATACGCAATTCTTGGCCAACTTCCAGATAGGTTTTCTATCTGGCAGATAGATATTTGATATCAGGTGATATCATATTTGATATCAGGTGTTCGTCGTACAAGCCCTTAGAGCATGGGTTGTACGAACTGTGCTTGCTTATAACTACCCTTTAGAGACATTTACGAAGAAATGTTTCAAATAAAACTTTTAATTCTTAGTATAAGTACCTCATGTACAAAATTTAAACAAAATTGCGAGAACCGTTTATCAGAAAATAGTTAAAAATGCAATTTTCTTCATGTAAGATGTCTGTAAGTGTAAGGGAAATTCGTCATCTTCGTGTCACATCCCAAGAAGATACCTAACTTGAATATACAATTTTTCTTTATATTATTTTTCTCTCTTCAGGAATTCTGACACACAGGTACATAGACAATTTCTGAAAAACAGCAATTTTAAATTTAGGGATCTCGAAACATGTGTTTATATTGACTGTTCCACTCATATGCCGCGTGTTTGATATTGACCAATAACGTTTAGCAATTCCTCGGATACAGACCAATCACGGCCGTTTATCTTACAACATTCTTATAGGAATCGCGAGGATGCCGTTTTATCGGGTAAAACGTCTGCTCGTTACTGGACACGTAAGCATCAGTTTGCAGTGATTAATAGGTCACATGCTGCCATTAAGCAGCACGAAAAGAGGTTGTCTTATACCAAGGCTTATACAACATACCTTGTTTTGAAATTGAAACAATAAAAATGTACATATATTAAAAACATAATTTCGATTCGGTGCAAGCCAGGTGATGTGATTTTATTCTGTTCTGCTGTTAGCTTAATTGAATGAAGTTAACCATGTCTTATATGCACCATTGGTAGCAATGATCAGTACATGGTATCTCGAATCGATTCATGGATGGTTGATTCATAGTAGGCCGTGATCTTGCAGCTGTTAGTTTTGTTTTTATATACAACAAAGCACGAAAGTAATTATTATTTGTATAATCCGTTACATTTTTATTCATGGAATCTAGGCCTATATTAATAAAAGGAAGTTTCTGTCTTTCCTTCTGTCTGTCTGTCTGTCTGTCTGTCCGCGATGCCCAGCGAAATCTACTCAACGCAGAGATCTGAAATTTTAAACATAGGTGGGCTGAAGGGTCGGAAAATCCACCTCGAAGCCGGAATTTTAATTTTCGCTTTCATTCGTGAGTTATGAGTGAAAAACGGGCAGAAAAGTGCATTTTTTGTGTTTTCGAAGCATCAGTTTCAGTAATACATTTCAATGTCAAATCAATTACAGTTGGATTTGGCTATTTTTGTCATACCTTGGAAGCATTGCGACCGCTTGATTTTGTAAGTCCATCCTGGACGATTCATTTGTTTAGAGTGTCAAGGCCCGCAGACATATGAAATTTTCAACCTACACGAAAGAAGGATAATCAACATAGGCCTAAATATGGTCAACCATTGTTCGATTTGAACGAAACTCACTACAAAGGGGTTTTCTGGGCCAAGGAACTCGAATCTGAGGTCGTTTTTACCAAGGGACGCTACCTAATCGTGGAATGCACTCCACGTGATTTAGGTGTTAATAAATAGGCCTATAATGATTTAACTATTATGCTCTTAATTTTTAGTTTTTAATTTTTTAAATAATTATCGCGGGGGAAGCCGCGGGCACATGCTATCTTATAATAATAAAAGAACGTGTTTGTCTGTCTGTCCGCGATGCCCAGCGAAATCTACTGAACGCAGAGATCTGAAATTTTAAACATAGATGGACTGAAAGGTGGGCGAATGCACTTCGAAGCGGGATTTTTAATTTTAGCCTTCGTTCGCGAGTTATGAGTGAAAAACTGGCTAGAAAACGTGATTTTAGCGCTGTCGAAGCATCAGATTTCAGTAATACATTTCAATGTCAAATCAATTGCAGTTGGCTTTGGCTATTTTTGTCATACCGTGGAAATAAAAGCATAGCGATCGCTTGAATGTTGTAAGCCCACGCTGGTCGATTCATTTGTTTAGAATGTCAAGGCCCGTAGACATATGAATTTTTCAACCTACACGAAAGAGGTTTAATCAACATAGACCTAAATATGGTTAAACAATGTTCGATTTGGACGAAACTCACTATACAGGGATTTTCTGGGCCAAGGAACTCGAATCTGAGATCGCTTTTACCAGGCGACGCTATCTAATCGTGGTATAGTCCACGTGATTTAGGTGTTAATAAATATAATGATTAAACTATTATGCTCTTTATTTTTTATTTTGAAATAATTATCGCGGGCGAAGCCGAGGGCACATGCTAGTAGTCTATAAATCCAACTCGAGTTGAGCGCAGCAGGAGCGAATCTATCGACAAACTCGTCAACTCTCGTGGGATTATCTATGAAAATTCGACACGTAATTGCAGTACTGTCTATGTTACGAAAAGAGGAAGTAACCAAGCTTGTAGTCCCTGCAACAGTTTGTACGGGTTGAAATAACTAAAGCTTTCATGACGTGTACTTGCAAGAACCAGGACGAGTGAACCGCAGTCTGAATAACCTAAACCGTGCGACACGAAACAACCGCAGTCCTCAAAGGCAACACAAATGTGGCTTCTACCACGACGTCTTATGAAATCTAATTTCTAGTGTTCTGGAACCTCAGTGATGAGGAATAAACTTAACAACATATGAGGTGAGATGGTTATGAATTTCAAATGTCAGATAGTTTTAAAAAGAAATATACCGTAATAGTAATTTAATGTAACTTATTAATTTTAATTTCATATCTTCTGTACAACAGAATGTCAACCATTGTATTAACAGACATAAAATATTGCGATACTAAGGTAGGTGTTCCATATAGGCCTAATGCCATCTTAAGCTTTGATCATTTATTTAAAATATTTTGACTGATGACAGGAATTTGTTTCTTTTACAAATTATATTTTGTACACTTGTTTTTGTAATAATTGTATCAGAATCTAAATGTTATGCGTCCATTTAAGATCAAATTAATTTGGTTATATCAAGTCACATGTGGCCTTATTTAGGAGGTTCCAAATAAGGCCATTTCATTTTTGTTGTTGGACAGAACAGGAAAAATAAATCTAGAAATATTATTTCATATTACTACTGCACTAAATACAAAATGCTTCATTTTGATATTACAGAACATCAAAATAAAAAGAATTTCAAGTACTTTGGACTGAAATAACAAATAACTCTGTGAAATGTTCGCAATGAAAATTAAATGAACCTGTATCCATAAAATTCATTTTTAGTACACGCTCTCTAAAACAGTTGCTTGTCGGACTGATAACACGCCGAAAAATTGCATTTTAGCAACCAAGGCCGGTTGCATTCAAAATGCAGTTTTATCGGCCTAGTACTTTAAAGTCGTCATGGCAATCTATAAGCAAAATCCAGGTGGCATTGACCAGTCACACCAACATTAACATGGATTTAAGCATATAATTGGTCATAAAACAACAAATTTAAGCCAACATGTTTCTTTATGATAATCAGAAATTTACCAGTAGCGTACTTCATAATTTAACAACAGATATAGGCTATGCCAACAACTTTTCACATCTTCGTTCACATAGCTTACCATGGATGCAGCAGCATTTAATTCCAATATATTCCTTCTTATAGTCTACTACTGCCGTGATGTTGCTGGCACCAGCTCCAATTCAATGTTTTTGACTTGGAGTGAAATTTCCTCGGGATTATCATTCATATTTTCATAAGCTTTTCATAAATACTAGTTCGTATTTATTATTGTTTACAAATCAGCGACTCATATAACGCATTCATAGCCTACCGCATTTCGCATTGGTACGTACGGTTCATTGTTGTCTTGCGTTTCAGAGGGCCGTGAGAATATGGCTGAACACCTTTCATTATAATTAATATATACGGTATTTTTGTTTCATTTCATATAATCTAGAGAGCTTTTACTAAAAAATATTGTATGCACCACATACGCAGAAGCTATATCGGAGTCATCCAGTATTTCAGCATCGGCACCTATTCTAAATTCGTCCGCTAATGCGTTATTTTGCGTATTTGATACATAAATAGCTATTTCAAACTGGGAAGAACGAGTGATCACTGGAAGTTCCGAGTATCACCATATAGTGTTGTTGTGTCGACAGTTACGGAGGGCTGTCACCTGGTCACTTACCATCAGGGGCGTATTCAGAGGGGGGGCTGAGGGGGCTACAGCCCCCCCCCCCCCGAAACGTTAACTTATGCTAATATGTTGCATATAAGGGCACTTTAATTTCACAGATAGTAGACAATTTAATTGCACATCTTGACTCATAAAAGGTTCGGCATTTTATTCTTTGATAGTAATTTTTAAGAAATTTTCATTTTTCCGTTACATGTTCCCTATTTTGTCTTCAGAACGAACTTTTCCAACATTACAGACAAAGCCATCTCGTAATTCCTTAGCTATGAGACATTCATTAATAAGCTATAGTCAACATAGCAATAATAGAAAACATAATATTAAAGTAGTCGTATAAAATACTTAGGCCTAAATACTTTTCATTTGTTATTATATTACTGTATATTCCTGTTGTTTAAATATGTATTTAGAAATTTTAAGTCATATTTCCAATTTTTAATGTCATATTTTCATAAATTCAAGGTCATTTTCAGGCATTTTTAGATCATCAACTTCTGAGTCCTAGTGATGATAGTGTCAGCCCCTCCCGAAAAGAAATCTTGGATACGCTCCTGCTTACCATCGTAGTTTTTAATTAATGATGGGTGGTCTTATGAACAGCATGACCTTATTTGGGACACCTACCAGAAAGACATCATTGTAAAATAGAGGAAGAGTCTGAAAGACGAGGGAAGACTATTTATTTTTAGATTTCCGAGATTCTCGAATGCACGTAACGCATGTGTATTGCACACTATTTTTCTCCGATAGCACGCACGCGACAGAAGTAAAACTTGTATAATTTTTTGGATTTTTTAAATTTTGGATTATTACGATTTTTTCATTTTTGAATTATTGGACTTTTTAATATTGGGTTTTTGGACTTTTTTAATTTTCGATTTTGGATTTTTTTAAATTTGATATTTTAATTTTTTATTTTTGGAATTTTGGATTTTTTAAATTTTAGATCTTTGATTTTTTTAATTTTTTATTTTCGATTTTTTAATTTTTTATTTTTTATTTTTTAAATTTTAGATTATTTTTTTTAAATTTTTTTTTTAATTTTGGATTTTTATTTTTTAATTTTGGATTTTTTTATTTTTCACTTCAAAAATACATACTTGATAATTAATCAAGAAATGAAAGTTGTTTAGATGTTGCAAGTATCAATCTTAAAAAGTAGTAACTTATTTTAATGTTGGTGCAGTGGATTCATTGATTACTGCTAGACGTTGCATTAACAGGTTATCTAACTTCGGCGCTCATTAAAGTGCACATTAGCACACGATCGTTAATCATTAGCCTATACATAATTATTTCAAATTACATGAACAGCACACACAGATTTTCCTACCCGCTTGTACAGTATTTACTCAGGAGGCTACTGATACTCAGTTCACACGAATATATCATATCGGTCATAAGCAGGGCCCGGATTCTGATGACCTAAAATTGTTTGAAAAATGACCCATAAAATGACCCTACATTTTAAAGAAAATGACTTAATAATTATAAGAAATGACCTAAAAACTGATATTTTATTTATAAAAATTATTATTGTACACACATAGTTATAGACTAGGTTGTACGTAATTGTAAAAACTGTAAATAACTGTAATGTTGTGAATGTTCTTTTCTCACGGAAATTTATACTGGCACTGAGTCACTGGTGAGTGAAAATTCGGCACATCCTTTTGTTGTCTGCCGGATTATATTGTTCTTTATTGAGGGTAAACAGTAGTTTGCACTCTCAAATCCAAGCAAGTGGCAGACTCTGGTGCCAAGTCCAGCTAATAACAATAGTAACATAATAAAAAAATTTGGCATTTCTTTGATTCTCATTTCCGACTGAGACATGTCAACACTTTAACGCCGAGCTTTTCCTTCTTGCATTAAACAAACAACATTTCAAAGACAGCACCGCTAGCGACGAAAAAAAGTTAATACATTCAATGTAAATACATGGAAATGACTGAATAAGGAAGCAAATGACACGAAAATGACAAAATAATGACCTAAAATTGAAATAAATGCCCTAAAAGTATAAAAATGCATAAAATGACAAAAAATTATCTAATATAAATGCATTTCTGTAATCTAGAGGCCATGATTAGGATTTATCCACAAGTTCGCAATGTCTATGCAGCATCAATAAAAAGATGACATGTCATTAGAATCCGGGCCCTGGTCATAAGTAGGGACCGGATTCTTAGGTTTTTACCTATTTTTTTCCTTACTTCCAAAACAAAAAGCGCTCATACACTTTTTCGAATCATATCCATAGGATTCACCCACATTAATTCTGTGGCACCTAAAAATACCTAAATGGGGTATAAAAACCTAAATATACCTAAACGGGATATAAAACCTAAAATATCTAATTTAGGCTCCTTTTTTGTCTTTTTTGTCTGTCAGTTGAGAAATCGATATTTTGCGGGGAGAGAATAATTTTTCTCGGATAGAAATTAATACCACCAGCAACCGAAGAAAGGAAAATGATCAGTTTCAGATTATCCGCATCCAACCATAAAGTATTTTACTCACTAAATTAGAAGCATCGGATTCGAATCCTGAGAAGGGTAGTGTCCAGATACAGTGTTAACTATTAACGCAGAGATAACAGGAAGAACTTCACATTTAAGAATCTTGAAAGATATTTAGTGATATACTGTAACCAGGAAATATGAGGCAATCTTTATTTTCACTGCTTCCTTTGATTGTTTATGCTTTCTTTCTTCAATTGTATAATATTGTCTTAGAGCAAGTTTACACAAATTTAAGTAAATTTTGTTAAGTTAAACTTTACAAGTATTAACCTAAGTATTCAATCCTATGTAGCACATTCAAATTCATTAAACCAATTATTCTACCCGAAAACGATATTTTGGACAAAAAAACCTAAAAAAAACTATTTCACCTAATGGAAAACCTAAAACAGTGTTTTTAAAAACCTAAAAATCCGGTCCCTAGTCATAAGTAACCTATCTGTAACTTGTCAAAAGTAATAGAAACAACAGAAAAGGGAGTAAATGAGTAAAGGATTCCCCATAGCTCGGGGAAGGGTTCCAGGAAGTTGAGGCTCCCAAAATTTTATATATTAGACATGTGAAAGTGTACTGCGCAACGGCCGCCTTTACCCTTACTTTGCACCTGGTACTCATGTCTACTAAGCTGCCACTAGACGGTCAATTTTATAGCCAATATATGGCAAAAGAATATAGCTGGGCCAACCCACACGAGGCAATGTGATTAATAGACATCGGATTTATATGGAAATGCATATTCCACCTGCTGTAACACATGATATGGAAAGGAGACTTTAAGTATGTTTTACCATCAGTTGTTACTGTATATATACAGTTTATAGTGCATATAAAAGCATATTTTTGGCGTTGTTGCATATTTTGAAATTTTAGTATGCACCATGCATATATCAAACTGTTTTAAGGATAAGAATGTTATTTTTAAGTATTAACCGTTTTATTTGAGTCATGAAATACTTGTGCAGCTTGCTTACTACCTAGAAACCCATAATGGCGTTCTAAGAATATTGTGGTCAGAAGAGGGCAACGACGACAAGTTTCGTGTACTCCTTTCAGATTCTGCATCCTATATGTTGAGTGCTAGTTTGGCTCTAAAACTTTTATCCCCATCTACCTACTGGGTAATACTTGTTGCTTGCATTGTACATGGACTTCATAGAGTAGCCGAAACAGTACGGGAACAATTTTCTGAAGTGAACACTTTGATTTCAAATACTAAGAAGGTAATTCTGAAAGCTCCCGCGCGAGTAAACGCTTACAGAGAATCACTTCCGGAACGACCTTTACCACCAGAACCAATTATTTCGCATTGGGGCTCATGGATAAATGCTGCTCTATTTTATTTAGATAATTTTACTGCCTTTAAAGAATTTGTTTGCGGCCTGGATCCAAGTGATGCCACTTCAATGACCTGAGAAGAAATTTCACCAGAACTTGTAAGTTCTTACAAATACTGCCCTACGACATCTGTGGACGTTGAGAGATCGTTCTCAGCATACAAACTCATACTAACCAAGAAAGACATAAATTTACTCGGAACACTTAGAGAAGATGATGATAGTCTACTGCAAATCCAATTACAGTCAGCAGGAGGACATATAATTGGACACGCTGAATATGAGTAGATTGCATTTTAACTGCATATTTTCGAGATTTTGATGCATATTTTATATATTTTAGCAGCATAAATGCATGCATATTTTAACAGTTTTTAGTGCATATAATTCCGATGTCTAGTGATTAAATAAGTTAGTTCACCGTTTTTTATTTATTTATTTTATTTTTTATTTTTTTTTCAGAATCCTTTATCCGCTTCAACTCCTTTTCTGAAGTTGGTGCGCAACGAATGATTCTTTTAACTAACTGCTACTTAGGCCTATCAACCTTCGAATATTTTTTTTCTATACAGTATTTACGAAGCAAATGCTTGTATTGTTCAATGTTTAAAATTTCTATTCTATTAATCTTGATATTCCACAAAGCTGGTAAATTATTCTGATACGCCTCGATACATTCTAAAATGAATTTCCGTTCTTTTTTACTTTCCCGCATATACGTAGTATAGAGAAAGTATTGTCATCGTGACAAAAAATCGAAATCGAGAAAACACCTGGAAAAGATATTTCACGATGCCTAGAAAACGAAATAAAGTGTTTCTGGAATGACGTCTGTCCGTCTGTCCGTCATGAAATGTAGTTAGTTTACCGCAGTCATAATGAACACACCAAAATCAATTAGAGCGAGGTGGTATGGGGTAATAGGGAAGAGGTCCTGTGTTCAAATCAAATTTCATGGCCACCGAAATTTACCAGTAAACTCTTGTAATAACTCATTAGTGCAGCATTTGCTTCTATTGTTCGGCTATATCTCTATGTATCCTGCATTTTGGCCTTTGAGATTGAGGGAACCATGTAAACCCCAAGTTGTTATTATTATTATTGTTTTTATTATTATTATTATTATTATTATTATTATTATTATTATTATTATTATTATTATTATTATTATTACTATTATTTCACGGTAAAAGCATTGAACATAAAGATCGACCCTGATGCTTTCCGTTCTAGATACTTCTTAGTTTTATGAAAATGTAATTAAAAAAATTCAATTGTCTTTATAATTTACTTTTTTCTGTGCTATCCTTTAACACGTATATGCGAGAAAGTTTGTGCAACATATTTTTGCACCATTTATTTCCTTTGTAGCCTTCTTTGATAATTCGATGTTTACTGCCCTCTATGAAGACAAAACTGAACCAATATTGCGCAATATTGCCCACAGACGAAGCAATAACTTATTCACTACATTGCCCAATAAAAATCAAACTCTTGTTCATTGGCCTATATATTCAGCAATCTTTCAATATGATCGACAGACGGTAAATATTATTCACCATGTCAATTATTGACTGAGTCGGATAAAATTGAAGAACACTACGAAAAAGAACGAAACAGAAATCGAAAACACTAACAGTTGTGATTTATATAATATTTTCTTGCACCTTTCTCAATATAAGACCTGGACTGGAATATTTCGCGCATATTTTACAATAGCAGGTGCCCGAGGTAATTATTAATTCACAAATTAAAAATTAAGAGAAAAATAATTAAAACATTATGTTTATTAACACTTATACGCGAATCATTCATAAACTAGACGATTAATAATTATAATAATGAAACAGATACAAATCCGGGTTTGGAGTACATTCCACAAGTAGAAAGCGCCGCCAGGAAAAAGACCTCATATTCGACTTTCTTGGCCCAAAAACCCCTGCATAGTGAGTTCCGTCCAAATCGTCCAGTGCTTTCCTATTTAGGCCTACATTCATTATCTCTCTTCAGTCCACATGTAAAAATCAGAACTCTGCGTCCCATAACATTGTAAACAGATCCATCAGAGCGGCCTAACAAATTCGAAATGATCAATAATTCCATGCCTTATGTTGAAAAAATCGCGATGCTCTTATTTCCAAGTTGTTATGACAAAAGAAAAGCAAGACAGCCTTCAATGAATTTCACAATTGAAATGTAATAGCGGAAACTGATGCTTCGTTAGCGAAAAAAAAATGACTTTTTCTTGCAGTTTTCACTCATACCTTGCAGACGAAAGCAAAAATAAAAAATCCAGCTTAGAGGTGCATTCGACCACTTCACTCCATCCACGTTAAAAATTTCAGTTCTCTGCGTGCAGTAGATTTGGCTAGACATCGCGATAGCAATAGCTAGTTTTGTTATTCGTATGAGCATATTAAGTTCTTATAACGGCCGAACATCATACGGCGTTTTATAAAGTTTTCAATCATATATTTTAAAATGAAAATCATTTTGTTTCTTTTTTGCTTAGAATATTAATAAAAAAAAACTCTTTGGTAATTTCGTATGTAGCGGAATTCAGGCTCTTTTGGTTGGCAACAATTTGTTTGAAAACAAATTGCATATGAAAACATGTGAACATAGCTTCTACATTTGCTGTAAATGCTAAATCGTGATCTGTTCGTAAAGAAATTTATATCTCTCTCATAGTTATAGAATAGGAAAATACTAATCTCTATGATATGGAATTGCAGATTTTGAATGAATGGGGAGAAATGAAGGTCGTAAATGTTTTTAGCGAAACTATTGACTATATTGTGTTTGAATGACTATTACACTCATACGCCGCGAGTTTGATATTGACCAATAGCGTTTGGCGATTCCTCGGATACAGACCAATCACGATCGTTTATCTTTATAAAAGGCTTGCTATTAATATGAGGAAGGGATTTTACTTGATAAAATAGTCTGCTCCTTACTGGACATGAAAGCATCAGTGTGCAGTGATTAATACGTCACATGTTGCCATTAACAGCACGAAAACATATTATTTTATTTTATACAACATAACTTGTTTGGAAATCGAAATAATAGAAATGTGCATTGATTAAAAACACAATTTCGTTTAGGTGCAAGCCAGTTGGTGAGCTTTTATTCTGTTCTGCTGTTAGCTTACCTGAATGAACTCGAATTGACGAGTTGCATTAGATAAATTCGCTCCTGCTGCGCAGTCGCGAATCTATCGATAAACTCGTCAACTGTCGTGGGATTACCTATGATAATTCTTTCTTAATGGCCGTGTGTTGCCTTACGGTTGTGTTTTGTCAAAAACCATCTAGTTTATGGAACAAATTTGTATTGCAGAAATAGTTAATTATGTTATTTTAAATTGTAAATGATTAAAAGATACAAGATAATCAATAGTAACAGGAATAATAGTATTTGTAGGTTAAAATGGATGAAATGGATGATTATGAAATTTTACGAAAGCGAAGAGAACGACAGTGACATCTACTGATATCTTCTAATATACAAAATCGAAAGTGTGTATGTAAGTATGTATGTATGTATGTATGTATGTATGTATGTATGTATGTATGTTCCCTATACAAATCTACTTTTCTTGACCAATTTCCACGAAATTTTGCACACATACCCAGTTAAGCTCGGGAGGTAACGCGGTCTACATTAAAAATCAAACAAACCACTCCTTCCTTAAAAAATTTATGTAATTTCTGAGAATATTATAGGCTACTGAAAAAATTAAATCCAATTCAGTGCACATGACAACAGTGTATTGTTTACAGTGTTAACATAGGGCTTTGGGAACTACATAATACTGGACTCACATAAGTTTTTCTACCCTCGACATGGAAAATATTTTCTCACTTCACATTTTGATGTAGAATAAGAGGTCGTATTGCAGGGACAACTTAAGTGTGTGAGTATGCTATATCAGAAGTCGGTAAAAAATCATACCCACTGATACGTTATTCATAGTTGTAGGCTTTGTATTAGTTGAGAAATAGGTATGTTTATCATAGGCCCTAAGCATGTAAAAGAAGACAAAATGGGATGGAACATTTTCAGTCCTGCGCCCGCAGTATATTATGTCCCAGGATTTTGGAAATGAAAGTATGAAAGTGATATTGAATTTATTTTTTATTTCAGCCCCGGAATGGTTGTACAGTAATATGAGAGTGACAGATAAAATTTTCTGTCAAGACAATACAATCTTATGTAACCGCAATTTCTGTTTCTTCTTATTTCAACCCCTCCCAGGCATGGTGTGTAGAAGCAACGAAATGCAACATTCGACATCCTCTATGAGCCATAAAAAGCTATATCTAGCGTTTACTGAGGAAATAGTTTGAGTGTGATAAGTCGTTCTTCCTCATTTCAAATTCTGCAAACATTCATTCTATTCTTCAATATGGCATAATTGGGTGGGGAGGAGTTGCAAAAACGATCCTCAGCCCTTTGCTTTGTCTTCAAAAACGCATCATAAAGATTTGTTTATTTAAGCCTCCTGACTATTCTTCCAAATTATTATTTTCTGAATTTAACGTTTTCACCATAGACCAAATATACAAGTACGTCATACTGGATTATTTTCATAAACATCGTGACAATTACAAGTCAGAATCTCACGTATATAACACGCGAAGGAATCAATTTAATTTATTACTTGAACCAAAAAATGTTACAACTGCTGGAGCTAAGCACTGTTCAAGTTTTGGCCCAAGACTATTCAATTCATTTATTACCAACCATCCTGATCTAAATAGCTTAAACAACAAACAATTTAGGTCTAAAATTAGAAAATTTATATAATTATTACTTCTGTTATCGACTATTACTGTTATAACATTTTTCATATTAACTTTAAAATTTGGATAGAACTTAATTTCTTTATTTTTTACTAAAATTTGAACAAATAAATTGTTATGTATTATTGTTGTATTGCTTCGTACCTTTGTATTGTAAATAGAACATGTTCTAACCTTTCATACATAACATTTTGTCATACTTCTCCAAATTATGCATTTTTTTTTAAGTAATTGTTTAGTATAAGTATTTCTAATATATAACTGAACCACCCCCGAACACAAGCTCTGCTTCTTCGGGGGGTGTATCAACTTTTGTATATATTTTTCGTGTACTTTGGAGTAATAAATTGTAAATTGTAAAATTGAAAAAAAAAAATTATATAAGTACCGTACCTACGAGTTTCAAAATCGAAAGTCCTCCATAAGTTAATTTCAAATTACAAAATACAAAACCAGGGCGACGCCGGGCCTTTTCAGCTATCCTCTATAATCTCTAGTCCTCAGCAGTTAAAATGAAAATGTACATAGACAAAGAGAGTTATGTTAAACAATGTTTACGTTTCAAAATAACATAAAATAAATTATTTAAAAACCAACTAGCGGTTGAAGTAATAAAAGCAGGCGGGTCCCTGTTGCTCTATTATATAATTATATGATAGAGGCAAAAATATTAAGAAAAACTAGGTCTGTGTGTGTATACGTTATAATGATGGGGTACGCCCCACTGGGCACTGTTAGAGTAATGAGTCCCGCGTCCCACGTGGCTTACAGCAACCAGATAAATCAGTTTATCAGATTCCAGCTCTAAGCAAACAATGCCTCCGCTCGCTCTCCAGTACAATTGTTCAGAAACTCTGCGTTGAGGTACAAATTGTTTGCTCCACAACTTTAACCATGTTATCTGATATGCTAATGGGGGTCAGGTTAGGTCCTAAGTTCAGTGGATCCATGTTGCGTTGCTCAGATCAATTTCACAGAAACTCATTAAAATATTTAGAACGATGGATAAGTTTACTATAGGATGTTTAATTAGGACGAAGGTCTAATGTCTATGCTTCTATACGTGTTGCATAACTTGTTCAGTTGTCGTTATTTTGTTGAGGATTTCGTTTAGGGTCATTCCACCTCAATTCATCCAGGGCATGTAACCCTCCGGTCTCAGATTTTGATGAAAATTTGTAGTGTGGTTCCCATATGCATGAGAAACAAAGATCTGAATTTTTAGCTTCCTGTCTGTTATAGATTCGGAGATACACTTCTTTGAAAACATCGTGTTTTAAGAAGAATAGAGTTGGGACAGGAGTAGGTTTTGTGAGCAGACTGTTACATTTTTGCTTGTACCATGCCTGTGAATGTTAGCAGAACCATAACACATGATCATTCCAATGCAAAAATGACTGCTGAGTTCAAATCTGGTGTCAGAATTTGTCTAACACTTACAGAAATGTTGTAATGGGCATGTAAACTTAAAAATTGAAACTATAAAAAGGCAATCGCGCCTCCTCATAAAAACCACGATATCTAAAAAAGTAAACTAGATACAGCTGAATGCTTTGCACCATTGGAACGAGCAGGAAATTTCCATCTAGATCAAATAAAAAAAACTTGTGGGACTTTGTTAGGTGAATTTTTTTTCTGCACATATGTAAAAATAGAATATTTGAGTATGTATTACATACATATGTTGAACAGAGTTTCCAGATAATTATGGAGCTACAGTCTTACAAGCCAAAGTAATTCAATGTTATAATCAGTTCTTACCATTAAGTGCACAGAAATCCATTACCACAATTATAACATTTTTACACGGTAAGTTAAACATAATATTTTTGCAGCAGACCTGATACATGACATTATATTAATTTGTTAACAGCTCAGTACCCAAATTATTAAGTGTGCTGCCAATCCAAATACATGAATGTTGCAAAATTCCATACACAAATTGCTATGGATTGTAGAGGAGACCAAAACAAACTTTTTTGTTAAATAACCATAGGTCGGAAACCAATAGGTATGTCAGTAGTCACCTTCGAAGACAGACATCATTGAGTAGAAACAAACATCCCTGTGCATGTCAAACACATGACATGTTGCAGATTGTATACAGTTTAGGTAGCTGTTTGCTTTTATTCATTCTGCTTGTTCTTAGGCATTGAGTAAGGATGATGGAAGATTACAGTTTTGTTGAACTCGCGAATATCCACCTAGTTTATGGTGCATGCAATGGAAATTCCACAGGTGCACAATGTCTCTATGCTGAGCGATATCCTGGTCAGTGTTTACAAAATCCTCGCACATTTGTTTCTGTTTCAAGTTCGAGGACATCTACGTGACACATTTGGTGAAAATTGGATTGGCCGGGGTGTACCCATTGCATGACCTGCTCGTTCTCCTGACCTTACCCCACTTAACATTTAAAGAGTTTAGTGTATGAAACACCAGCTGTGTCAGAGGAGGATCTTGTTGCATGGATTCTTGTAGCTGCCAACCAATTACAACATAACCCTGGAGTATTCCACCATATGAGAGAAGCAGTATTGTGTCCAGGGTGTCCACTGGTCGGGAAAATCCGGGAATCCGGGAATTTCGTATGGTTGGGAAAATCCGGGAAAAGTCGATGAATTTGTTAAAATATCCGGGAAATTTTGACAAATTTGTGGCACATATAAACCAGGTGAAAATGAATACAATTTTACCTTCTGCCAGCTTCCAAAGAATCTCAGCTGCTCTTGAAGATAAACTTTTCCTGCCAAAAATTGCTTTCTACTTATTTTCTTTTTCTTATTTAAAGTATGTGTAATCCTATAATTTTTCTTACACAGTTATTAGAAAGTGCTTCGTAATCATATTTTGGTCGAGGATTTCTGAAATGATCAATGAAAATCAGGGAATAAGTCGTGAATTTCTTCAGCATTACTTGGTGGACACCCTGTGTGTCGTTGCAGATCGTGTATTGAAGCAGGAGGCCGCACATGTGAACAATATCTGTAAATAAACCTCACCACAACCAGCTCAAATGGTCACCATACCTTCATTGTGTGTCAGCATGTTTCCATTCGAAGGTGACTACTGGTGTAACTATTGGTTTCCGGCCTATGGTTATATAACAAAACAACTTTGTTTTGGTCACCTCTACAATCCATAGCAGTTTGTGTATGGAATTTTGCAACACCTTACATAAAAATAGACCACAGATGTAATTTTAGATAAGCCTATAGATGTGCTATACATCAAGTATTGATTATAAAAGATATTTATGAGTGGTGATAAGTAAATATTCACAGTTAATAGATATAATAACATGCCTATTACATTTGTAAGGACAATTTTAATTGGAGCTAACACATGGTTGCACTGATTTATAACGATCTGTTGCTCTATAATAGTTAGGCTACGTCTTCATGAAGTAGTAGGCCTAAGCATCACATTTAGTAGTACGAACTGGGGGTGCTACACTGATGTTCCAACTGAGGGCCAGGAAGGAATTTGTTACATAGAAGTCTTTGCAATATATTTGTTCCATTTTTCCTGAATTTCAGCAGTACATTTACGGCAAGTCATCTTCTGATGGCATTGAAGATGCTGTCAAGATAACTGCCACCAAGGCTAGAATGCAACGGCCGTACAAAAACAAATACTGGAGTCAAAGCAGATGTTTGATTTCTGTAGCCAGCAGTTCTCAAAAATTAAATTTCAATTTATATCTGCAGCAGAAGTGGAAAATGTTCACAAACTGCAGAGTGAAAAATCCAAAGCAGCAAGTAGGGTTGCAGGAACACAAAGTTTTCATCATTTCATACCTCTTTCTTGTAACATTTTGGGAGCGAAACGTCTGAGCACAGATGATCATTTGTCTTTAGTCTTCCAGTTTTCAGATGCAGAACTTACAGTACACGAAACTGTAAAACTAAACAGTTTTGTTTGTTGTGTATACGACAAAAAATGGTATATTGGTTTAGTTAATGAAGTAGATACAGATGAAGGAGATGCAAGTGTAATATTCATGCATCCTAATGGCCCATCTACATCATATCATTGGCCAGAGAAAGAAGATAAGTGCTTGGTTCCATTCAGTCACATCTTACTACATGTACCCATTCCAGATACTGCAACAGGTAGACAGTACTACATATCTGATAAATGTATTGCTGAAATGGAACAATTGCAAAGACTTCTATGTAACAAATTCCTTCCCGGCCCTCAGTTGGAACATCAGTGTAGCATCCCCAGTTTGTACTACTAAATGTGATGCGTAGGCCTACTACTTCATGTAGACGAAGTAGCCTAACTCTTATAGAGTAACAGATCATTATAAATCAGTGCAACAATCTGTTAGCTCCAATTTAAATTGTCCTTACAAATGTAATAGGCATGTTATTATATCTATTAATTGTCAATATTTACTTATCACCACTCATTAATATCTTTTATAATCAATACTTGATGTATAGCACATCTATAGGCCTAAATAAAATGACATCTGTGGTCTATTTTTATATTTGGATTGGCAGTACACTTAATAATTTGGGTATCGAGCTGTTAATAAATTAATGTAATGTAACAGGTCTGCTACAAAAATATTATGTTTAACTTACCGTGTAAAAGTGTTGTAATTGTGGTAATGGATTTCTGTGCACTTAATGGTAAGAACTGATTATAACACTGAATTACTTTGGCTTGTAAGACTGTAGCTCCATAATTATCTGGAAACTCTGTTCAACATATGTATGTAATACATACTCAAATATTCTATTTTTACATATGTGCAGAAAAAAAATTCACCTAACAAAGTCCCACAAGTTTTTTTATTTGATCTAGATGGAAATTTCCAGCTCGTTCCAATGGTGAAAAGCATTCAGCTGTATCTAGTTTACTTTTTTAGATATCATGGTTTTTATGAGGAGGCGCGATTGCCTTTTTATAGTTTCAATTTTTAAGTTTACATGCCCATTACAACATTTCTGTAAGTGTTAGACAAATTCTGACACCAGAGTCATTTTTGCATTGGAATGATCATGTGTTATGGTTCTGCTAACATTCACAGGCATGGTACAAGCAAAAATGTAACAGTCTGCACACAAAACCTACTCCTGTCCTGGCTCTATTCTTCCTAAAACACGATGTTTTCAAAGAAGTGTATCTCCGAATCTATAACAGACAGGAAGCTAAAAATTCAGATCTTTGTTTCTCATGCATATGGGAACCACGCTACAAATTTTCATCAAAATCTGAGACCGGAGGGTTACATTTCACTTTTTTTCTGGATGAATTGAGGTGGAATGACCCTTTAACGACACGTCTCAAGAACCATAATGTGGCAGTAAAGATAGTAAGGTGTTGGTTAACAAGCAGCCTATACTGTATTAATAAAAAAAACTCTTTAATTTATTTTCTGTCTCTGTTACTTGGAATATTACGTCTGAAAACACTTGTGTCGGTAATAGACCAGTTATTCCAAAAGCTTTAATTTATCCCAGACGAAGGTTGTACGTGCCATTTTAACCCATTATGCACGAGGTCAACAAATTTGTAACATTGCAGGCACTCATAGCACTGCATGCACATAAAAATGCAAATGGATACGTTTTTTAATTATATATAATAGCAAAATACCTTATTATTCGAGAGGCTACGTCATCTTCCAGGCGTGCCAACCACCGCTTATTTTAGCTAGGCCCTCCCACCTCAATTCCACAGGCATACAGACCCTCTCGAACCCCGGAATACCCTGAATACATTGTGTCATCTGGCCATCTGACATTGTGTCAAGTTGAGAAAAGTTCTATGCGAACTGTTTTATATAGTTAGTACACTGCAACGCACGCTATAAGCGAGGGATTTGTAAAAAAGAAATTTCTATTTTTTTTTAATAAATATTTCGAAGATCATTGTTTTTCTGATAGATAACATTTTTTTGCATCTTACAGTCGTTCGATAAGAAAGCATATGTTAAAGTAATGTCCGGTAATGAAAGGTAATCTTTTCAGCTGTAAAATGGTATATGACATGTTGTGCCATCTATAAGAGAACCAAGTTAAATCAGTCCATAAAGGATTAAGAAGATGTCCCAAATCATCGTCTATCTACAAAATAATATAATAGCATTGCACCCTAATCCGAAAATCTGCACTGATACCGACACCGACAAAGAACAGGTGTTCTTGTAGTCACGTTGTTTTCCCAGGTGTTGCCTCTGTCATTCACTACTTCTCAAGTAAAGTAAACGTGCTGTACGACGTATTTGGTAGCATTGTACTGGACTGCAGACAAGTGTAAATACGCCTAATTACTTTTCTATTCACTGATTGACAGGTCGAAGAGGATTAGGGTGGCAGCAGGTAGAGGCACTTAATTACAATTACAAATTACTTTTTTTAAAGTAATCAGTAAAATTACAATTACATTTTACAATTACTTTACAAAATGACAGTACCTAAAAGTTCCTTGTTTTTTGTATGTTTTGGGCACAAGCCCAGATTATTAATGAACAAACAAACAAAAAACACATCAACGAGAATATTTTCCGAAACATTGAGTAACTTTTTGTTAATATTAACTCTAATTTGGATATTAGTTACAAAAACAGTAGTGATGACGATATAGCAAGCAAGAATGATAGACCTAGCCTACTAATACTAACGGCTACTAAATTGTGCAATTACATTTTTATTTCCAGAAGTAAATTACAAGTAGAAATTACATTTTTTTAAAGTATTGATTACAAGTAAATGGGACCAAAAATGAATTGTTATTGAAATCCGATTACTTTTACTCAATTCCCATCACTGAGAATAAGCCAGATTATGTAGCAATAAAACTTTAACAGTTTTATTTCATTTTGTTAAACATAACAACTTAGTTAACGAAAAGCACCTAATATTAAGATGCATAGGAAGAGGTGTTGGGAAAGGTGGAGGAGTTTGTTTCTACATTTATTTTTCCAAACTCAACTCTACGCCTATTTCCGTTCCACCCGGTTTTAGCAAGTGACTCCCCCATAAGAAAGTTTTAAGAACATTTACGCGTCAAAATTATTAAGTGCCAGTATGGTACTTTATGAGATTGTGTGGGGGACGAAAAAATGTCTGTCCGTCTGTCTGTCTGTCTGTCTGTCCGTCCGTCTGTCCGTGCGTCTGTACGCACCATAACTCAAGTACGCTTTTTCGGATTTTCATGAAACTTGGTATAAACATTCATAATGTCGATGGGAAGAACCCTATTGATATTGAACCAAATCGGTTCACCTGTACCGGAGTAATGCCCAATTTAGTGCCTATTTTAATAGATTATGGCACCTTTCTCATAGAAAGGCGCCGTCACTCAAATACACTGTAAAGGGGCCCTTACACGATCAATATTATTGACAATACCAGTATTGTCAATACAGTAGTTAACTTCTTGAGGGTACCACCGTCAATATCGCCATACCCTACACGATCAATATTATTGTCAATAATTTTATCAATAAATGTGCTCAGTACGTTTGTTTCCAACATTCGGACAAGTGAAATTATGTCTTTCCATGGGGATTTAGGGTCACTTTATAGGTCTTTTTTCAAACAATTTTAGGTCATCAGAATCCGGGCCCTGATAATTATGTAGGCTATTGATTAAACAGCAAAGAAAAATACAACAAGAAATAAGGCAATCGAAATTCAAAATACTCAATCTGAAAAGGTGTTGAAAAAAGTCGCCGCTGATAAATCCTGATGTTGGTAGTTGATTAGTTGTGGTGGATTATCACTGTGAGTAGGAGAAGAGCAATTAAATGTGAAGGATGAAGTGCTGCCACGACTTGTTCCCGGTTGTGTGGTACTTAGAGGGCTTGGACATTGACATACTTCATTTATTTTTCCGGAGTTGCAATGGAGAGTGCCCAAGCTTGCTTCAAAAAGCATGTCATTTATTGCTTTCTCAGCAAACTGTCTCTACTTGGCATCCAAAGTGAGCAGTTTTTCTCCCCAAGCTTTTGAGATAGTCGGTATGGTGCTGCCAAGGTTCGTCGAGTTTTCTAAATATGAACATACCTTTTGTAAAAGCTCATTTTGTTTAGCAATAGGACCTTGCGTTCTATCTTTTTTATTTTATTTTATTTTATTTCAAGATCTTCAGTTATTTTCTCAAGGTCACTTGTATAATCCGCACAAAGATCACTTCTGTTCCCTACGAAAGCACAGCAACAACTGAGTATTGACAATATTATTGACGTCCACCCCAAGACTCTCCATAATATTGACAATATCTCCTCCACTTTTAAATATTGACGGCCCGAG
This sequence comes from Ectobius pallidus, assembly GCA_964059195.1. Classification (NCBI taxonomy): domain Eukaryota; kingdom Metazoa; phylum Arthropoda; class Insecta; order Blattodea; family Ectobiidae; genus Ectobius; species Ectobius pallidus. The sequence goes on along the minus strand of CAXKWD010000004.1, from coordinate 180,353,643 downwards.
ATCAGAAAATCTGGATTTCATCAATATCGCTTCAATATCGACCGTCGATACTCTTTTTTTCACCTTACATGATCAATATTATTGTGAATATCATACTGTATTGTCAATATTATTGATCGTGTAAGGGCCGCTTTACGGATTTCCATGAAACTTGGTATACCCATTTATGACGTCCATGAGAAGTGCCCTATTGAATTTGAACATAATCTGTTGACCGGTACCGGAGTAAAACCCAATTTAGTGTATATTTTAAAGACGCGGTAACTCAAATACGCTTTACCGGATTTTTATGAAACTTGGTATACACATTTACAATGTCCATGGGAAGACGTCTATTCATAATGGATAAAATCGGTTGATCTGTTTCGGAGTAATGCTCAATTTAGTGCCTATTTTATGGCAATATACGTATTCGAAATAATTTATAAAAAAAATGAAAATCAGTTATCTTGACAACATAGCCTATTGTTTTACTGTGATCTTATAAGGCGTTGGAAATTAAAATACAGGTAGCTATGACAAAAAACACTACTGTTTTACATGCGCTTATCCAACTAGACCGTTAAAATGACCCGGGTGGCCGAGATGGTAGACCTTTCTTCTTCCGTAAGCCCTGCTTAATGAATAAATCTGGAGCTTAACTTGGAAATCAATTTAAAAAAAAAAACATATTCTGCATATCATAATTGCAGTCATAACTGATTAAACAAAAACATACTGACACTTTTTCACATCACTTTACCTGATTTTATTCTTTCTTTCTTTCTTTATCGTAGTTTTACCTCTCCCTTTTAGGATTTAAGCGACCCAAACCGCCCGGGCACGCGTCAAAATTATAAACAAATGAATTACCTGACGGGTGTTTCTCTCTTAACAAGGAAGACGATTCACTGTACTGTCAGCAACCTGTGATTCCATTGGGAGCGATCATTCAGACTGATCAACTAACAGGTACAGTAATTAGATAACACAGCCCAACAAAATAAATGGTGCAAAAATACGTTGCACAAACTTTCTCGCATATACGTGTTAAAGGCTAGCACAGAAAAAATTAAATTAAAGAGACAATTAAATTTTATTTATTACATTTTCATAAAACTAAGAAGTATCTAGAACGGAAACCACCAGAGTCGATCTTCATGTTTAATGGTTTTACCGTGAAATAATAATAATAATAATGAATGACAGTAAAACTGCATATTATTAGTACTACTAGTATTACTACGGGAAAATTAAAATATAAGTAGCACCTTGGGATAAATCGGCCCCACCCAACCCACCCACCAATACAAGGACAGTTGGTCACTCTGCTTCGCTCAGAAACAAAATACATCACACAGTAAATGCAAATGTGAATATCGAATGGACGGAGCTTAAAGGGCGACTTATAGTCTATTTGAATTTCGCTATACTAAAACTAAACTCCGTGGCACTACATTCCTTTAAGGATTTGGTCTACCAACCGACCGGTGTGTCATCTACCACAGGCAGATGGCAGGGTTGGGGCATGTGGTCAGCATGCCGACCCCCACGACCGTTAATGGTGGTTTCCATGACCGGAGCCGCTACTTCTCTATCAAGTAGCTCCTCAATTTGAATCACGAGGAAGTGTACCCTTACCAGACCCCTCAACCTCAGAAAAATCCAAGGATGTACCGGGGATCGAACCAGGACCGACGGATCTGACGCTAACCACATGACCACGTCGGCGGTCCTACTGCTAATACTACTTAGGTTATATTGCACGCTTTAACTGCATTGTAGGTCATGTAATGTGTTTAGTATGATTGCGTGAACTATTAGTCTATTATAACAACTCATTCGCGTCATCTGTTTCTATTGTTTAGTGATGTCTTCTTATGTGATATTCAGTTTAAACGGTTATAATATCCAGTGACATAGCGGCGATGAGTTACGGAAAATAAGCAAGTCCTACAAACCCGGCGTTTGCCTTTGCGAATGAGGAAACTATGAAAAACCCAAGTCAATTTGGGCGGCCACGAGGTTTGATTTGAACTCAGGACCTCTTCCCTGTTAGCCCATAGGCCTACCACATCGCTGTAATTGGTTTAGTGTGTTCAATGCGACTGAGCTAAACTGATTGCATTTCACAACAATAAGTACATTAGGCCTATAGTTTTCTTGTTGCTAGTGGCAACAAAATGCCATTCATATTTTAATTGATATGTATGTTCTGAAATTCGCATTTAAGCTGTACTTATTTCGTTTTTATCTTGATATCTATTAATTGTATAAAGAAATGTTTTAAACAAAAAATGTCCATTTTAATTTTCTCTACAACTTTACTGTGGTAGGTTTTCATGTATCACTTACTGTAATGGATATAATCTAGAAAAACTGAAAATGGATACGAATAAAGTACCCCTTAAGTCATTTTTGCAGAAATACAGATATAGCCATTTTATTACTCATAGATAAGCGTTTCCAATTTTAAATTTTTATTAAAATCGTTAGAGCCATTTTTTCAAAAATCAAAAATTTTAAAAAAGTTTTCATGAAAAGTCCCCTTAATATTTCAGTTGTAAAGTTAAATTTCTGGGCGGTTCGACAAAATTTCGAAAAAGTCCTTATTTCAAAAAATGAAGTAAATACAACGAGCCGTTTACCCGCTGTGCTTGTCCACAGACGGACAGACGGACAGACGGACAGACGGACAGACGGACAGACGGACAGACGTCATTCCAAAAATACTTTTACTTTCTCGCATATACGTAGTATAGAGAAAGTATTGTGATCGTGACAAAAAATCGAAGTCGAGATAACACCGGGAGAGCATGTTTCATGAAGTCTAGAAACCGAAAAAAGTATTTTTGGAATGACGTCTGTCCGTCTGTCTGTCCGTCTGTCCGTCTGTCCGTCTGTCCGTCTGTCCGTCTGTCCGTCTGTCCGTCTGTCCGTCTGTGGACAAGCACAGCGGGTAAACGGTTCATTGTATTTACTTCATTTTTTGAACTAAGAACTTTTTCGAAATTTTGTCGAACCGCCCAGAAATTTAGTTTTATAACTGAAATATTAAGGGGACTTTTCATGAAAACTTTTTAAAAAAAATTGATTTGTGAAAAAATGGCTCTAACGATTTTAATAAAAATTTAAAATTGGAAACTCTTATCTATGACTAATAAAATGGCTATATCCGTATTTCTGCAAAAATGACTTAAGGGGTACTTTACTCGTATCCATTTTCAATTTTTCTAGATTATATCCATTACAGTAGGCGATACATGAAAACCTACCACAGTAAAGTTGTAGAAAAATTTAAAATGAAGATTTTTTATTTAAAACATTTCTTTGTACATGTAATAGATAACAAGATAAAAACGAAATAAGGACAACTTAAATGCGAATTTCAGAACATACAAGTCAATTAAAAATATGAATGACATATTGTTGCCCCTAGTAACAAGAAAACTATAGACCTAATGTACTTATTGTTGTGAAATGCAATCAGTTTATCTCAGTCGCAATGAACACACTAAAACCAATTACAGCGAGGTGGTAGGCCTATGGGCTAACAGGGAAGAGGTCCTGAGTTCAAATCAAATCTCGTGGCCGCCCAAATTGACTAGGGTTTTTCATGGTTTCCTCGTTCGCAAAGGCGAACGCCGGGTTTGTAGGACTTGCTTATTTTCCATAACTCAATGCCGCTATGTCACTGGATATTATAATCGTTTAAACTGAATATCACAAAAGAAGACATCACTAAACAATAGAAACATGACGCGAATGAGTTGTTAATATAGACCAGCGTTTCTCAACCTATGGTCCGCAGACATAATTAATTTAAAAATATCATAAAGCAAGTGGGTAGTAAAGAAGTAGAAATTTTTCACATAAAATGGACACTAGATGTCAAAGTTTTTAAAATCTTCGAAAATACAGGTCATATTGCAAGTTTCCTTACTTTTGCAGTTACGGACCACAGTTTCAAACCCCTGATGCACTGACGTCTATGGTTCCCTCTTTCATTCAAAACCCTAAAAAATAAGACTTTGTCGGAATTTTGTTATTAGAGGCGTCATGCAGTTTTCAACAACCTATCTTTATGAGAAGGGAATTTCATCGCTCGTTTAACTAAAAACATAATACAGAAACCGACTGCTGATCTTCGACTAAATTTGACTAATATTTAGCCAAATATCCAGGAACTCTGCAAGAGGCGACAAGATCAACCGTCTCATTAAAAGTAATAACATAATTCCTAATTATATTATCAAAATGGTAATACATATTAAAGTCTGTTCAAAATATAATTTTACTGTCAATAGTTTCATTCCAATTCAATAACTGTGTTTCCGTCGGATTAAAAAAAATTATTTCGTTAAAACGACCTATAATTTAATACCCCAAATATTAAGAATATAGGAATACATATAGCCTACTTTTAACAATGGTATGTACAATTAGGGGTCCGTAAAGTTTTTTAGACATTTTAGAAGTCCTCGGGTTCAAAAAGGTTAAGAAATGCTGATATAGACTAATGGTTCACGCAAACATACTAAACACGTGATATGACCTACATGCAGTTAAAGCGTGCAATATAACCTAAGTAGTAGTAGTAGTAGTAGTAGTAGTAGTAATAGTAGTAGTAGTGGCGAAATTCAAATATAAGTCGCCCCTTAAGCTCCCCCATTCGATATTCACATTTGCACGGACTGTGTGATGTATTTTGTTTCTGAGCGAAGTAGAGTGACCAACTGCCCTTGTATATTGTCGCAAGTGTCTTGTATCCACCTGTTCACATAGCTAAATAATGCATAACACTAACCACATAGTTAGTGCGCGAAGCGGAGGCGGTAGCCGTAGCGAAGCGCCCTTGCATTTGCGAATTATGTACGATACACTGTTTGTAGGTTTCGAAAATGTGGCATATTATATCTCCCGCAAGGTTTGTCAGCCTGCCACCTCTCGTCTAGCGGTAAGACGTCACACCTCCAACGTCCAGTCACGAGTTTCTTCATAATACTAGGACAGAAGAATTCGCTAGATCGTGGTATAAAAGAAACTTCATCGGTGAGGATAGGTTGGGTGGGACCGACTCATCCCAAGGTGCGACTTATATTTGAATTTTCCCGTAGTAGTAGTACTAATAATATGCAGTTTTACTGCCATTGACTATTATAATTATTATTTTATTTCACGGTAAAAGCATTGAACATAAAGATCGACCCTGATGCTTTCCGTTCTAGATACTTGTTAGTTTTATGAAAATGTAATACGTAAAATTTAATTTTCTCTTTAATTTAATTTTTTTCTGTGCTAGCCTTTAACACGTATATGCGAGAAAGTTTGTGCAACGTATTTTTGCACCATTTATTTTCGGTTTCTAGGCTTCATGAAACGTGCTCTCCCGGTGTTAACTCAACTTCGATTTTTTGTCACGATCACAATACTTTCTCTATACTCCGTATAAGCGAGAAAGTAAAAGAACTTTATGTTTGGTGTCTCAGATGTTTTACCGGATTTTGGCTATACTTAGTGTGCTTATTTCAAATATGTCAACAGTTTTTCTCTACCAGCTCTACTTTTGTCGAGGGGGGATTTTATTCGTGAACTCTTAGTCTAGCGAAACAAAATCTTGCTTGATAATATAGGACGAAAACTGTACAAAGTGCAGAAAAACTAAAAGCTGGATTATTTTTGGTCCTCAAATTGACAGCTCATAAGTCATAAACGACCTACAGTATGTAATAATATCAATTTTTTGAAAGACCACATGTTATATTGTTATTGTAATGTTAATGTAATGTTAGTGTGTTGCTTTTTTCTTCACATGATTTAGAAGCTACAAATAGGCACTGTTTTTTATTTATATCAAACATAAAATAGGATAATATGCATAATGGTAATTTTATATCTCACAAAACTAAAGCTGATACGGCAAAACTAATGGCACATTTGGCATCAGCGACCTAAATATACCCAAGAATAAGTATAAATTCTAAGGCACCAAAATGGCTGTTGGTCTGTGTAGGCCTAATAGTTATTGAATATTTGGCTAAATTGCCTTCATTATCAAGTTATCTGATTAACTGCTATGGTATTTTGATAAAAGATAATGGTTATTTGAGTAGTCATTTCATCAGTTAATCATAGGCCTATTAACTTTTAACTGGATAATCCAAGCTATACGATGGATGAAAGAAAACACTATTACTAGTGCTCGGACTTTTAGGTGCTTATAAAAACGAAAATATTTATTTTTTATGTGGTTAAAAAGTCGAAAATATGTTAAAAAAATATATATTTTATTTATTTAACCAATATTTACAGAACTACTCATCTAGTCATTCTAGTCAGCAAGTGTAGAACTGTTGCAGTGAACGACAGAAGTAGATCTTAAGTTGTGCATCTTAAAGCTGTGACGATTTTCACGGAACAGAGACTTGTATCTTGAAAATGTACGTTCAACATTGCAGGATGTTAATCTTGCATATTTGTAAAACGCAGTATCACTGACACTCAGATGTTCCATCTGCTCCAAGTTCACTACACTGTCACCCATTAAAATATCTGAAATCTTTGGCAACACTTGTAACCTTTCATTTTTATTTAGGCATGACAGGAATTTTTCTTTAATTTTGTTTGCTTTTGAACCACTGATTTTGTTATGTTTGTTTTCAATGTGTTTGGTTTCTTTTATTGATTCTGTCAAGAATTGTTTTGTTGTTTCCAACTTAGTAATGCAGTGTGAGAGGAAACAGAAATTTGCACTAATAAAGGCCAAATCAGCCCTGATTTATTGTTTGACTCAACATAACAATGCAACATATTCAAAATATGGCACAATTTTACAAAAACAGTCAAAATATTCATTTCTAAATGTGATATGTGGTAAAATATGTAAAAAAATTAAGTTACCAAAAAGATTTATTCAAATAAGAAATATCAAAAATATTTATTTTTATGTGATATGCAACTCAGTATTTTGAATCCAAAGGTCCCAACCGGAACTTTGACTAAGTCCAGAAATCATAGGTAATAGCAAAAAAAGTATGTATTTACCTAAAAGTCCGAGCCCTAACTATTACGTTTCTTCTTTATGCGTACTACGTCATAAAAGTTGACAATAGCGAAGTTCGAGGGTTACGCTGTCAGGAAAACGTACTTCAAATATAGCCTACACTTGAACTTTACACAATGCACGAACCTGATCGATTACGGAGTACATTCAGTTTACACATAGGTTTCAGAATATCTGGAGTTTGTTAAATTGAATAAAATCAGGCAAACTGATGTAACAAAGTGCCAGAATGCTTTTGTTTAATCAGTGATAATTGCAAATAGGCTAAGTTATTTTTGTAATAGATCTCCGAGTTAAGCTCCAGATCGGTTCATTAAACAGGGCTTACGGAAGAACAAAGTTTGATAAGCAAACAAAGGTCTAGTTTCATAAGCATATGTGAAGGAATATGTGGGTGGTGTTATTTGTCAAAGCTAACTGTATTTCACCTTTCAAAGCCGTATATGAACACTGTACAACAATATGTTGTCATGAGAACTGATTTGCATTTGATAAATTCTTTCTAATATATTACCACAATGGCTCCGGCATTGGGCTGATCACTCATGCGGGGAGGCCCTCCATGTCCTTGTCTGGTCAAAAAAGTATGTCTGTCTGTGTTCTGATCCATAGTTCATTCCTCTCCCGACAGGTCGCGGTCCGGTAAGGCCCGGGCGGCGCGGGCCGCATAAAGGTCCCTACAAGGGAGAGGTAAAACTATGAAAGAGAAAAAAGAAAGAAAATACTACCACAAAAAGGCACTACATTGGGCATTACTCCGGTACCGACTTATCACACTCAAACTGTTCCCTCAGAAAACGATAAATTAGCTTTTTATGGCTTATAGCAGATCCCTGCGTTTTCGCCCACGATAATTAATCGAAAGATTAACAATTAAGAGCAAAATAATTAAAATATTATATTTATTAACACTTTGCACGCGAAACATTCATAGATCTAAACTAAACGATTGATAGGCCTAATTAATGAAACAGTTATAAATCCGACTTTGAAGTGATTAGAAAGCGCGTCCATATCGAACAATTTTTACCCATTTAGGCCTATATTCATTATCCTTCTTCCGTCTAGGTTGAAAATTTCAGATGTCTGTGTCCCTTGACATCATAAACAAATGAATCGACCAGTGTGGACTTACAACATTCAAGCGATCGCGTTGCTTTTATTACCAAGGTATGACAAAAATAGACAAAGCCAACTGCAACTGATAATGACAACTGAAATGTATTAGTGAGAACCGATGATTCAAAAGCGCAAAAAAATGCACGTCTTCCTGTTTTTCGCTCATAACTCGCGAACGAAAGCTAAAATTAAAAATGTACTATGCCAGAAACCTGCTTGGGAATGTACTCAACAATTTCCCAAAATTTAATGGCGATCGGATGAATGGTGTAGTAATGCATAAAGGACAGACACATCTACATTCGTTTTTATATATGCGTACTAGCATGTGCCCGCGGCTTCGCCCGTGATAATTATTTCAAAAATTAAAAATTAAGAGCTTAATAGCTAAATCATTATATTTATTATCACCTAAATCACGTGGACTATATACCACGATTAGATAGCGTCGCCTGGTAAAAGCGACCTCAGATTCGAGTTCCTTGGTCCAGAAAACCCCTGTATAGTGAGTTTCGTCCAAATAAAACAATGTTTGACCATATTAGGGCTTACAACATTCAAGCGATCGCGAAAGTTTTATTTCAAGGCATGACAAAAATAGACAAAGCCAACTGTAATTGTCAAACTTCCATTTAATTTAATTCCAAACCCATCTGAAACCCACTGGCAACAATATGTTTCAATGTCAAATGTGATTCGGATTCGATAATTCTGTGTAAGAAGGGATTAAGCATTCTCAAAAACATTTGATTTTTGGCATTTAAAATTAGAATTTTTCAAAATCCTTTCTTAGTGAGCACCTACATTATGAAACGAAGGTACTGTCAAAATTTCAAGTCTCTACGTTGATTGCTGTCAGTCAGGACAAAGCCTTTTATATATATAGAGATATATGCCATTGACTCGAACCCGCAACCTTGGGCACAGAACGCCACCGCGATACTAACTGCGCCACCCAGGCCGACAGGGGAGCAGAAGTTGTCTCGGAAAAACGTTATTTGAAACGTTATTCTTAGTTTGTCGGTCTAATTTAGAAACACGCGGCTTAGAAACTCTTTAAGCTGAAGCAATTAGGGGAAAACGTAGGTAGATGGAATGTACGAAACTAATTAGTAATTACATTGGCTCAACACCGGTCCTGTTGACAGTGCTGCGATCTGTCGGCGGGTGGAGGAACAATCAGTGTAGTAATTTCTTCGTTTAGAAGCATTTTTAATAAATATCTTGGCTAAGATATTTAATTAAAATGTTTTCCTCTGAAATAAAGTGGGATGTTTGTTCTGATATTTCCATTTTTAGGAAGCTACCTAATGCAATGGATACCATGTCATGATTTTCGAAAAATTCTTTCATATCTTTACGTTTCATGCTCCCCTGAGTACGAAACCACCGCCCGTTCAAGAAAAAATTGTGTGATATTTATATATATATATATATCTTTACACGCTAGCGGCCGTAATTTTGAAGATATTTGAACCAAATTTTAATATGTTATTTCTAGGCCCAATAGTTCGGACAAGTTCGTTAATGAGCAAAATTGGCCCAAGGGGGTGTCGGGGGAGGGGGTTGAAATTTTAAAACATTTTTATCTCGGCCCCTATGAAGTACAGAGGGAAATTTTGTTTGAATAAATTAGAGTACTCCCTATGGAGTTCACAGTGACACCAACAATTCGGGGGTTTTGGGGGTACGAGTGGGGTGGGGGTGGGGGGATGGAAATTCGAAATTTTTGAAAACACGTCTTGTGGGGTATCATTGAAAAGCTCTTGATGAGTACTCTACAAATCAATAGCTATTTTCTCGATAGCTCTCTTTTAAGGCGAGATTTGAATGTTTGAAAAAGTGCTCTTTCCTCTTTTTTGCAATTATTATTGCGGCCACCGCCAAGGCTAAAGAAGAAGAGTGCTACGCGGCGACAGTAAATTACACCAAACGCACTTTGAAATATACCTCAGCCTGTAGGCTTGCCTAAAGGGATTTTATATCCCAAATCCCCTTAGGGAATATAGAATGTAATTTATAACAATTTAATCAAATGATGGATTTGTTTATTTATCGAAACCTCATATAACGGTCATCATAACGGATTCTGATGACCTAAAATTGTTTGAAAATGACATAAAATGGCCCTAAATTTTAAAGAAAATGACTTAATAATTATAAAGAATGACCTAAAAACTGATTTTATTTATAAAAATTATTACTGTACACACAAAGTTACAGACCAGACAAAGTTACAGACCTAATTGTAAAAATTGTAAATGCAGAAAGGATGTTGTAGGTCTAAAAACTTTCTTTCTTTGTTCTTGATTGGAGCATCTGAGAAGAAAAGTAAGCAAAATTTGCAACGTAGATCCTACAATAATGTGCCATTATAGTAACCTAGTCATTTACTTAAATATTACCGTATGAAAAAAAAACTTATTAACCCTTTTGATTCTCGTTTTCGACTGAGACATTACAACACTTCAACACCGAGTGTGTCCTTCTTGCATTAATCAAACAACACTTCAAAGACAGCACCGCTGGGGACAATGATAGCTAGACGACAAAAAAAGTTAATATACTCAATGTAAATGCATGAAAATTCTATATTAATAAAAGGAAGTGTCTGTCCTCCGTCTGTCTGTCTTCCGTCTGTCCTCCGTCTGTCCTCCGTCTGTCCGCGATGCCCAGCGAAATCTACTGAACGCAGAGATATGAAATTTTATACATAGGCGGACTAAAGGGTCGGAATGTGCACCTCGAAGCCGGAATTTTAATTTTCGCTTTAGTTCGTGAGTTATGAGTGAAAAATGGGCAGAAAACGTGTATTTATTCCGTTTTCGAAGCATGAGTTTTCAGTAATACAAATCAATTACACTAGGCTTTGGCTATTTTTGTCAAACCTTCGACATAAAAGCATCGCGATCTCTTGAATGTTGTAGCTCACGCTGGTCGATTCATTTGTTTTTAATGTCAAGGCACGCAAACATAATGTGAAATTTTCAACCTACACCGAAGAGGATTATTATTATTATTATTATTATTATTATTATTATTATTATTATTATTATTATTATTATTATAGGGATAATCAATATTAGCCTAAATATGGTCAAACGTTGTCCGATTTGGACGAAACTCACTATACAGGGGTTTTCCGGGCCAAGGAACTCGAATCTGAGGTCACTTTTACCAGGTGACGCTATCTAATCGTGATATGTAGTCCACATGATTTAGGTGTTAATATAATGATTTAACTATTATGCTCTTAATTTTTAATTTTTGAAATAATTATCGCGGGCGAAGCAGCGGGCACATGCTATCTTAAAATAATAAAAGGACGTGTATGTCTGTCTGTCCACGATGCCCAGCGAAATCTACAGAACGCAGAGATCTGAAATTTTAAACATAGGTGGGCTGAAAGGTGGGCGAATGCGCATCGAAGCCGGATTTTTAATTTTAGCTTTCGTTCGCGAGTTGTGAGTGAAAAACTGGCAGAAAACGTGATTTTAGCGCTGTCGAAGCATCAGATTTCAGTAATACATTTCAATGTCAAATCAATTGCAGTTGGCTTTGTCTATTTTTGTCATACCGTGGTAATAAAAGCATCGCGATCGCTAGAATGTTGTAAGCCCACGCTGGTCGATTCATTTGATTAGAATGTCAAGGCCCGTAGACATATGAAATTTTCAACCTACACGGAAGAGGGGTAATCAACATAGACCTAAATATGGTTAAACATCGTTCGATTTGGACGAAACTGACTGTACAGGGGTATTCTGGGCCAAGGAACTCGAATCTGAGGTCGCTTTTACCAGGGGACGCTACCTAATCGTGGAATGCGCTCCACGTGATTTAGGTGTTAATAATTATAATGATTTAACTATGCTCTTAATTTTTAGTTTTTAATTTTTGAAATAATTATCGCGGGGGAAGCCGCGGGCACATGCTGTTTGTCTGTCTGTCTACGATGCCCATTGAAATCTACTGAACACAGAAATCTGAAATTTTAAAGATAGATGGACTGAAAGGTGGGCGAATGCACCTCGAAGCCGAATTTTTAATTTTAGCTTTCGTTCGCGAGTTATGAGTGAAAAACTGGCAGAAAACGTGATTCGCGCTGTCGAAGCATCAGATTTCAGTAATACATTTCAATGTCAAATCAATTGCAGTTGGCTTTGTCTATTTTTGTCATACCGTGGTAATAAAAGCATCGCGATCGCTAGAATGTTGTAAGCTCATGCTGGTCGTCTCATTTGTTTAGAATGTCAAGGCCCGTAGACATATGAAATTTTCAACCTACACGGAAGAGGGATAATCAACATAGACCTAAATATGGTTAAACATCGTTCGATTTGGACGAAACTCACTATACAGGGATTTTCTGGGCCAAGGAACTCGAATCTGAGATCGCCTTTACCAGGCGACGCTATCTAATCGTGATATGTAGTCCACGTGATTTAGGTGTTAATAAATAAAAATGATTTAACTATTAGGGTTATGCTTTTAATTTTTAATTTTTTAAATAATTATCGCGGGCGAAGCCGCGGGCACATGCTAGTACTAAATAAGGAAGCAAATGAGACGAAAATTACTAAATTAATATTGACGTAAAATAGAAATAAATGTCCTAAAAATATAAAACAGCATAAAATGACAAAAAAATGACCTAATAAAAATGCATTTCTATAATCTAGAGGTCATGATTAGGATTTATCTACAAGTTGGCAATGTCTATGCATCATCAATAAAAAGATGACATTTCATCGGAATCCAACCTGGTGATTAGCATTATCTACATTAGACTTTAACGTGACTATTCCATTCCTACGCCGTGTGTTTGATATTGACAATACCGTTTAGCAATTCCTCGGATATAGACCAATCACGACCAATCTTATAAGATGCTTGCTTTTCTTTGCCGCTGATTTTGTTTGGAGATTTATCGACATTCGTTAAGCGGAAGCCATAGCTATTTTCCGCCCGCATGCTGATGCAGCACGTTTAGTGACTTTTATTTATGGTTTTATTTGGGTACTGCATTTAAATAGTGATAATATTTAAAAATAGATCTTGCCAGGCAGGAAGCTTGCAGAAACCTGAAAACCTACAGAAAAATAAACCCAGAGTAACCTTGAGAGACAATCGGTGCTGAAGTTTGAATTTTTTTCCTAGAAGGATCCCAAAAATATATATATGCCGTTATTTATTAATTTTTCATGTTATGATATCAAACATTGTAGTAAAATTGCCTTTTTTTAATGAATCTCATAAATTACATATAAAAAGAATGAACGAAGGGAGATTGCCAAGAGTGGTAATGAATTGGGAGCCTGATGGAAGACGGAGGAAAGGAAGACCAACTGAAACCTGGATGGATGGATGGAGTAAAAGAAAGTATGGCCAAGAGAGGACTACAAGCTGAAGACACATTAGACAGACAGTTGTGGAGAAATAAAATAAATAAAGTGTGACTTTGATAGAAACATTGTGTTTATTTATGTTATCATTGCCGAGTCTTTACTTATTGTTATTGTCATTGTTTGGTTGAGGGAAACCACAGCCTTGTGGAAACCCCTGTATATAATAATAATAAATAAATTACATTACAATAACAACTTCGTCGCGTACGCATGTGTCAAGCCGGTTGTCGACCAAGAGCTAAGCTAACTTAGCTTAGCTCAGCTCACATAATGTGCAGGATTTCATACGTAGTTGTGCCGACACAACTACATATGAAATCCGGCACAACTACATATAAAATCCCCCACAGTATGCGAGCTAAGCTAAGCTAACTTAGTTTAGCTCTTGGTCGACAACCGGCTTAATGATCCGAATCGCAGTCAGCAACCCTCCAAGTTTGAACATCAATCAGATTAGACTGTCTCATTGCATTTTGTTAGCACATGGTTGATTTGATTATGAGTCATTCCATCTGATGAAGTCCATGTGTATTTATGGCAATTTTGTACTCTTTACGATTGATTTTTTAGCGGTGGCAAAATTCTCTAATCCAACCCCATTTTTAAGTTCTTGACAGCTATTTCGGTGTGAAGAACCTGAGTGTAAATAACTTGTATTCTTTAATGTTATTAACTATTTATACCTAGGATACTAAGAGACTCAGAAAATCGGTGTAATCTTTCACGTTATACAGTAGAATCCCGCTATTCCGAACTAATTGGGACCGAACGCCGTTCGGTTTAGCGGGAATACGTAATAGGCGGATTTCATTAATAATATCAACGTATTGACTTGTTATGACGTAAATTAAGTGCGGGGAATTGTATAAATGGAGCCGACATGTGCTGTAGTTTGGTTTCAGGCGTTTTCATCAAGCTTAGGCTCTATGTATGTCTCTATTTAACTTCTATTTATAACAATAAATGTACGTCTTTTAATTTAACCTGTATTTAAGTTTAAAAAATCGGTATTTTTTCTGAACTCTGTTCGAAATAGGCGGACTTTCGGAATAGCGGGGTCCGGAATTGCGGGACTCTACTGTATTGACAATTATACTTTTTAAAGAAAATCATAAGATTCCTCTTACACTTTACTGATATTATTTATTGATAATGTTTTCTTATGTCTACTCGGTATATAAAAACAAGTGACTTATAAATAAATACACATAGGCCTTTTCTTGCTTAATAGTTAATTTTAAACACGGATTTGTTCTCCTTGGTATTTTTGTACCCTTATGAGGAGATATGTAAAAGAGATGAAAATGGGGACTTGAGAAAACTGCATAACGACGTGCTTCATAACCTGTACTCTTCACTGAATACAGTAAGGGTAATTAAATCACGGAGGATGAAGTGGGCTGGACATGGGGGAGGAAAGACATATCTCAAAAGTAGGAGAATCGGAGGGAAGGGACCACTTGCAAGACCTAGACTTAGGTGGGAGGACAATATTAGGATAGATTTAAGGGAAGTAGGATTTGCGAGGGATGTTTGGATGCAGTTAGCGCAGAATAAGGTTGAATGGCGGGCTCAAGTAAGCGCGGCAATGAACCTTCGGCTTCCATAAAATAGATAATATTCCTTTAGCTTGGTGAGGAATTGTCTATTGCCATTGAGTAAGTAAGTAAGTAAGTAAGTAAGTAAGTAAGTATGAGGGGATAAGGCGAAAAAGATAGCTATTTCAATATTTTATATTTCTATGAAATTTATAAGGAGAATTTAGTTCGTTCTAGCGCGTTGCGTTCAGGACTGATTCAATCGGAATGGTTATTTCAGGGAGGGGTATAACTTAGCTCACTTACTCTACATTCAATCTACCGAATTTTCCTTTTGTGTAATAAAACGCTAATTACTGTCTAATGTTCTTAAAACCTACGTCTGTGTAATTACCGTATTTTACGGACCATAAGACGCACTTTTTTACTTTGAAATCAGAGCCTTGAAAGTTGGGTGCGTCTAATGGTCTGAAGTACATTTAAAAAATTAAAATTATGGTGAATATTGCCGGAAGACCAGAGTAATAAACAAGGTGTTTTAAACGATAAGATTGTTACATATTTTGGCAGACTGTAGGCCTACTTCAGTGCACTTCTCACAATCGTAAAATGAGAGTATACAATGCGAAAAGAAAGGAATGTTGAGTTCTTTTATACGAAAGGAGTAGTATCTTCCATGTGGTTTAAATGAAGGCATTGACTTCTAAACAGCCTTGTCTTGTTACACTTACCGCATGCTGAATTGAGGATTAGAGGGTGTAAAAGTATTTTCAGTCTTTCATGGGAAATCAGTTGTTTTTAAAATTTACGCGATGTCACCTGTACAGAAGAGATTTTCGTACAACGCAGGTTTTAAGTTAGAAGTAATTTACACTGATTCCATTGTACAAGGTTATAATTTGTTTATGCAATGAAGTGTATCATTCCCTCTAAAAAGTTTGGTTTAGAATCACAATAAATTTATTTTCCTTTAAATTTCCATCCTAAAATCAAGGTGCGTCTTATGGTCCGGAGCGTCTTATAGTCCGTAAAATACAGTAATGCAGTACTGAACACTAAGTAGACTGTAGAAACTCTGAATCTTTTACTGTATGTTCTAGCTCTGCTCTATTTTTGTTCAAGCCCTGTCTTGGGCAATCAGTGGTACAGACCACAGTTTGTTTGCATTCCCTCGCTTATTTACACTATCCGGACCCCCTGTATTGGTTTAAGTCTGGGTGTTGAGTGACCAATAGTGTGATTGGTGTATGCCCATTTCTATTTAATTTAAATTATCTCCTTCATGAAAATAAAGATTTTGTAATCCCAGATGATTGGTTGCACTGCCATGCAGTAAAAGTCTAATGTGAAATTCACATAACTTCCTCTGCCCAAATAAAAGTTAGCCTCTTAGTACATTATAATTATTATGTATGACATTCTCTTCACGTAAATTACTTTAAAAATGGAGAGAATGTCGTTACCACACCACATCGCATCCCCGAAGGATATATAATTTTTAAAAAACATGATTAATGTACTCTCGTACCTATCTTTACTTTAAGTATTGAACAAGAGGCCATGTATAGCAAAGAGTACGTATTCAGAGTGTAAGGCTTATAAATAGCTACCCTTCAGATAATTTTTTTTTCGAAAAAATGCTTTAAATAATAGTTATAGCTCTTAATATAAGCACCCCATGTGTAAAAATTAAAAATTAAACAAAATCGTAAGAGCTGTTCTTGAGGAAATCGTGACAAACGAAATTTTCTTAAATATCTCTTAAAAGTAAGAGAAATTCGTTGCCAATCTTCGTGTCATATCCTCAAAAGGTACCTAACCCAAACACAAAATTTTGTTTTCGTACGACTTTTCCGAATTGCTTCAGAGAATTTTATCGAAAAATATTTCAAATAAAAGTTTTAGCTCTTAATGCAAGAAACGCACGTGCAAAATTTAAAGAAAACCGTTTGAACCGTTTCAGAGAAAATCGCGAAAAACGAAAATTTCTTCATGTAAAGTCCCCTTTAAAATAAGATAAATTTGTCGCCAAACTCCGTGTCACATCTTCAGAAAAAATCTGACCTAAATATAAAAGATTATTTTCATACGAATTTCCGTTCTGGAGCTAGGCTGTTCACACACATCCACACAGACATACACATACATAGATATATTTCCGAAAATAGTATTTTTGGATTCAGAGAACCACAAAACGTGTATTTATGTTAAAAACTCAACTACGAATTTGGGGGTCTAAAGCAATACTTCCTCTTCGTAGAGTTCTCTATGGTACGGGCAAAGGTAGAAAAAAGAATTAGGTGCAGAATGTGCAAAAATATGTTGCACAAACTTTCTCGCATATACGTGTTAAAGGTTAGCACAGAAAAAAATAAATTATAGAGACAATTAAATTGTACTTATTACATTTTCATAAAACTAACAAGTATCTAGAACGGAAAGCATCATGATCGATTTTATGTTCAATGTTTTTACCGTGAAATAATAATAATAATAATAATAATAATAATAATAATAATAATAATAATAACAATAATAACTTGGGGTTTGCATGGTTTCCTCAATCTCAAAGGCAAAAATGCAGGATACATTGAGTTATATCCGAACAATAGAAGCAAATGCTGCACGAATGAGATTATTACAAGAGCCTACAGGTCAATTTGGGTGGCCACGAAATTTGATTTGAACCCAGGACATCTACCCTATTACCCTATACCACCTCGTTCTAATTGGTTTTGGTGTGTTCATTAGACTGTGGTTAACTGACTACATTTCACAACAATAATTAGATTATTGTATTCTTGTTACTATGGGCAACGAAAGGATATCATTCATATTTTAATCAAAATCTACTCTTATACAATTCAACGGCCCTAAATAGCGTGCTTGCTCGCCCGCTTCGTGAGACATCGGGTATACTCGGCGATGTTCGTCTCTCGCAGTCTAAACTTTCATGACGACTACAAAATTAGGAAGGAAAACCGTTTCTTTATTACAGTATATAAGGCCTAAGTGAAATGAACACAATGAACAAATATTCTAATTTTATTTTTACTTACAATTTTCATAGCTCTGAACCACAAACATTTTTAATAATCTACCAGTGTAATTTTCTTAAAAATCCTGGAGTCAATGAATAATGGCGGGCGAAGCCGGAGACAACAGCTGTAAAATATTGATGGTTTTATCTCTTGAAATATCGCTGATAATAATAATCCAAACAAACCATTCCTTCCCTTGAAACATTATATAATTTCTGAAAATTACACTGAATTGATAAAATAAAATTCACATCATATTCATGTCAATAAACAGCTGAGAAACAATACGTATTATGTGTTCACAGGTTCTTTGGAACTGCATAATCGATTCTGATATAGTTTTCCCAGGGGGCGCTTTCATGTCGTGGAATGTACTCTAAAGCAGGAATTTTAGCTGTTTCATTAATTATTAATGGCTTAGTTTATGAATGATTCGTGTGCAAGTGTTAATAAATATAATGCTTTAATAATTATTATACTCTTAATTTTTAATTTTTAAAAGAATTATCGTGGCGAAGCCACGGGCACCTCCTAGTGTATGTTACATTACCCTTGTAGATTAAGCTGTATTTCCTAGACGATGAATTGTTTAATGAAATAGGCAGTTATATTTCCATCTACATGATATGATTTATAGAAATATAGTATTAAGAGTTAATTCTCGAATCTGTTTCGGAATCGATCGATTATTGAAACGTTTAGATTGTAAAAATGTTTGACAATAGTCGACAAGGAAGAGAGTGACAAGGAGTGACTTGGCTTCACGATAACAACTTCAGAATGGAACAAACACTTTTTTATAATACTAAAGTGACATCAGTTGATTGGCACAGTTTAAGTGGGATACTTTACCAGGAAACACCCAGTTTAACATTTTTATATCCTGTAGACCCTTTCAAATAAACGTAGTAAGAAATCAGAAACGTTAAAGAAATTTATTGCCGACCCTCGTGGTACACATTGTACCTCGTGCCAACAATGATCTCGAAAGGTTCCGCTTGGGAGCAGCACTGCAGTAACACTAATGTCCACTCTCCCATTCGTTTCCCAGCGTTCCTAGGTTGGAAAAGAGTTTTACTCTCATATAGGCAGTTCGTCAGATTGCGTGGGGTATTTTTCAAGAAAGTTATTTCGTTTTGAAGAGAATATTATAGGAGAAGAATTCCTCCGACACTGGGACTTGAACCCAGGACCTTTGGCTATTCGCGCCAATGCTCTACCAAATAGCCAAAGGTCCTGGGTTCAAGTCCCAGTGTCGGAGGAATTTTTCTCCTATAATATTCTCATGTAATGTCCGACAGGGACAATAATCTGTGGTTCATGAATACTTATTTCGTTTTGTTATTTATTTTTGTATATTCAGATATTAGAAAATCTTGTGTTGATAAATGTCATCTTTTCCCCTACGAGCGACATAATTGTGTTGTATAATGTGGAAAACAATTCCCCCTATTCCCTCGATTTTTTAAAATAAAATTGGCTTGTTATATTATCAGCTTAGTAGCCTTGTCACCTCTAAAATCTATAGTCGTCAATATAATAAAACATTAAAATTTTGTATGTTTAATATTCTGTCAAAATAATATTTTCGATGCCTGCAGGAATGTTGGATTGGAAATTAATACAAAAAAAAACTAAGTATATGGCCATGAAACGTCAAAATAATGTCCTACGAAATATTAGAATAGCCGGTAAATCGTTCGAACAAGTGGAGAAATTAAAATATCTGGGAGCAATAATGACAGACACAAATAAAATTAAGGCAGAAGTTAAGTGTAGCCTAGACTCAAATCAGGAAATGCCTGCTTTTATGCAGTTCGGAAACTCTCGTCTTCTCTCCAGAAATCTAAAAATAAAAAAAATTATAATACATTTGTCCTGTCGGTTATATTAGGCCTATATGGATGTGACATGGCCGCTTACTCTTCGGGAAGAACATTATCTGAGAGTGTTCGAAAACAGGGGGCTTAGGAAAATATTTGGGCCTAAGAGAGATGAAAATGGGGACTGGAGAAAACTGTATAACGACGATCTGTACTCGTCACCGGATATAGTAAGGGTAATTAAATCACGGAGGATGAAATGGGCTGGACATGTTGCGCATCGGGGAGGAAAGACATATCTCAAAAATATTGTTTGGGAGACCCGAAGGGAAAAGACCACTTGGAAGACCTAGATGTAGGTGGCAGGACACTATTAGGATAGATTTGAGAGAAGTAGGACTTTAGAGGGATGGTTGGATGGCGTTAGCGGAGAATAGGGTTGAATGGCGGGCTCAGGTAAGCGCACGTCGACACTTTGTTCATTTGTCTCAGCTTATGGAATGTTTGGCTGTTATGACTCCACTGAGTGTTGCGCTGTTGCACATTAAACATGGCCGCACCGCTCAGCGTTTGCAGCCAAGAAGAACAGCGTGCAGTGATGGATTGTTTTTTTGTTTTTTTTCGGCGAGTAGCAAGCCACGTGTGCACCGGTTCCTTCAGTTCAGCAAGCCTGTTGACGTTATAATTGCGTACAACAAGTTTCATGAAGATCTTGAATTATCACGCGTACAGACACAAGGACAGACAATTTTCCCTTCCACCATACAATGTTAGAAAGTAACATTCTGGCACTTAATAGATGTCATTACAGACCTATTGCATAATTTACTAATTTATCATTCTTTTTTCATAGTTTGTGGTTTGTCCCTTCAAAAGCAATTACTTTGGTATCATCAGAACTGTTCATGTTATATTCAATTCTGAGTACTTTAATTTTAATTTATGGACGGCAATTTGTAATTTGTTCTCCATGTTGCTAAAAATCACTTAGTCGTCTGCGAACAGTATGGTGTTCAACATTTCGACAACAATTTTAAAGTGAGTGTTTAATTTTTCTATCCATTGCTATTGTTTTATTGACTACAGTAGAGTCTCGCTATTCCGAACTAATTGGGACCGAACACCGTTCGGTTTAGCGGGAATTCGGAATAGGCGGATTTCATGAATAATATCAACGTATTGACTTGTTAAGGCGTAAATTAAGTGGTGGGAATTGTAGCCTATAAACGGGAGCCGACATGTGCTGTAAGTATCCAGCTTTCATTCCAGGTGTTTTCATCAAGCTCAGGCTCTATGTATGTCTCTATTTAACTTCTTTGTATAACAATAAATGTACTTTTTCCACGAACGTCTTTTTAATCTCACCTGTTTTTAAGTTTAAAAATTGGTATTATTTCTGAACTCAGTTCGGAATAGGCAGGTTTTCGGAATGGCGGGGTTCGGAATAGTGGGACTCTACTGTAGTTCTTTATGGGTTTTATTTGCTTTTTAGGTAGATTTCGAAGAAAAATCTACATATTACAATGGATACCATGTCATGATTTTCGAAAAATTCTTTCATATCTTTACGTTTCATGCCTCCCTAAGTACGAAACCACCGCCTGTTAAAAAAAAATGTTTGTGATATATATATATATATATATATATATATCTTTACACGCTAGCAGCCGTAATTTTTAAGATATTTGAACCAAATTTTATTATGTTATTTCTAGGCCCAGTAGTTCGGACAAGTTTGTTAATGAGCAAAATTGACCCAAGGGGGTGGTCGGGGGAGGGGGTTGAAATTTTAAAACATTTATATTTCGGCCCCTATGAAGTACAGAGGGAAACTTTGTTTGAATAAATTACAGTACTCCCTATGGAGTTCACAGTGACACCAACGATTTGGGGATTTTGGGGGTACGAGTGGGTGTGGGGGGATAGAAATTCGACATTTTTGAAACTACGTCTTGTGGGGTATCGTTGAAAAGCTCTTTATGAGTACTCTGTAAATCAATAACTAGTTTCTTGATAGTTCTCATATAAGGCGAGATTTGGATGTTTGAAAAAGTGCTCTTTCCTCTTTTTTGCAGTTATTATTGCGGGTTTGTCATGCCAAGGCTAAAGAAGAAGAAATAAATTAAACCAAAAGCACTTCGAATCTACCTCAGCCTGTAGGCGTGCCTAAAGTGATTTTTTTTTTTTTTTTATATATGTGTTCCGAAGTGCAGGATCTGTTTTGCTCTTTTTTAGTGGTCCGGGAAGCCTCTCTTCCACACGATTTCCCCAGTTTCTTTAATGGCACCTTATCAAAAGGTTTTTCATCCTCTATGAATAAGATTGAGAGATTAAATTCTCGTATACTTGTAATTATCTGTTTGATAACGAATGTGCTGTATGAGCAGAAATGCCCTTCCCGAAAACCATATTGTTCTTGCATCAGCATTTGTTCATTTCTGATATTTACACGACGAGTTGTTTTTTAGCAAGTAATTTATTTATAGCCTCCATTTAATAAGCACTCTTTAGTTCTGACAATACTTCTATTTTTAATGGGGTATATTATTCCTCTTTTCCATTTTCCGGGAATGTACGCATGTATGTTAAGCATTTCTAAAAAATCTCGTTTTCACTCATTCAGGCATTTATTTCAATGTACAATATTCATATCATCGGACGCTTGGGATTATTAAGTGCCAGTATGGTACTTTATGAGATTGTGTGGGGGACGAAAAAATGTCTGTTGTCTGTCTGTCCGTCTGTCCGTGTGTCTGTACGCAACATAACTCAAGTACGCTTTTTCGCATTTTCATGAAACTTGGTATAAACATTCATAATGTCGATGGGAAGAACCCTATTGTTATTGAACCAAATCGGTTCACCGGTTCCGGAGTAATGCCCAATTTAGTGCCTATTTTAATAGTATTATATTAGAAAGGCACCATAACTGAAATACGCTGTATCGGATTTCCATGAAACTTGGTATACTCATTTATGACGTTCATGAGAAGTGCCCTATTGAATTTGAACCTAATCTGTTGACCGGTACCGGAGTAAACCCCAATTTAGTGTCTACTTTAAAGGCGCAATAACTCAAATACGCTTTATCGTATATTTATGAAACTTCGTATACGCATTTATAATGTCCATGGGAAGACGTCTATTTATAATGGTTAAAATCGGTTGACCTGTTTCGGAGTAATGCTCAATTTAGTGCCTATTTTATAGTAATATATGTATTCGAAAGAATTTATAAAAAAAATGAAAATCAGTTATCTTGACAACACTGCCTATTGTTTTACTGTGATGTTATAAGGCCTTGGAAATTAAAATACAGGTAGCTATGACAAAAAACACTATTGATTTACGTGCGCTTATCCAACTAGACAGTTAACCGTTAGCGAGATGGTAACGCTTTGGCCTCACATTCTGGAGTCCATGGTTCAAAACCCGAAACCGGCCAATTTGAATTTTTTTTTGTATTTTTATGTGAGTGTGCGATTGTCATGATATAACAAATCTGTACAGTTCAGGTGATGGTGGAAGATTTTAATCTCATTAAAAAAACTAGACCTTTGTTCTTCCGTAAGCCCTGCTTAATGAATAAATCTGGAGCTTAACTTGGAAATCAATTTTAAAAAAACATATTCTGCATATCATAATTGCAGTCATAACTGTTTAAACAAAAACATACTGGCACTTTGTTACAGCAGTTTACCTGATTTTATTTATTCTTTGATGTTTTCAGTGTAGGCCTATTATCTAGTTCGTTCATTTCAATAGTATCGAATTTCGCTAATGTGGATAGTGTTGGATTGATTTCAACTTCGTCCATACTTGTCCATACGCTACGATAAAATGTAGTTCAATTTTTCTCTGGTAGACCTATATTATTTATTTTTGCAGTGCTTCTTTCGGTTGAATTAAGATGTTTCATTATTTTGTAGGCTGTCTTGTATCCCATGGCAATCGTGTATGGTAGTGTTTCTATAGTTGTTCCAGCCGTCGCCTTTCAATTTTCTTACTTCTCATTTCGTGATGGCACATTTACGTTTATACAGTGCTCGCCGCTTATTGTGATCACTTCGAGACGCAGCTAACCTGATAACATTAAGCAATTGATAACAGTAGCCGAAAAAATTGAGGGATAT
Organism: Ectobius pallidus; assembly: GCA_964059195.1. Taxonomy (NCBI): domain Eukaryota; kingdom Metazoa; phylum Arthropoda; class Insecta; order Blattodea; family Ectobiidae; genus Ectobius; species Ectobius pallidus. Next base: position 180,329,539 of record CAXKWD010000004.1, on the reverse strand, counting down.
TTATTCATACATAAGCCTATACACCATAAAAACATAATTGAAAGCTATTTATTCATACGTACAATATAGGCTAATACATAATTTTAAATCATTGAACCACTCATAATAGCCTGAAAACTATTATAGCAATCAATAAAAAGTTTTTACTGTTTCTGTTTTCCCTTTGGAGTCCATTAACCAATATTGGTGTTTTTGGAAGTTTACTGACCTGTGTTAACACCGCTTAGCAATACATCTAACACCTGTCTGTTCAAGTCTTTTCATTTTACACCAACCATCACAGTATGTCATCACTGTGATCTTCACTAATCAAAAGCAACGGCTAAATTGAGGGGTGAAACATGTTTTACATTTTTTTGCTTTATTTTGCATTTTTCGTCATTTTCAACAGAAAGGTCATTTTTTGGCAATTTTAGGTCTTTTCTGCATTTTTAGGTCATTTTCGGCATATTTAGGTTTTTTCGGCATTTTAGGTCGTATTTCAGTGGAGGAAGAGAGGAGCTTTTCCATGTACAAATTGTTACTTTCAGACAGCAGACAATCGTTTTTATTTGAGAATCTCCGCCAAGTGTTCATAGTTCATTTTAATTCAGGTTTATTGTAAACACCACAGCAGTCTGTCTTGTAGCAAATAAAGAATTATTTGTATTTCTTTTTAAATGGCACATATTTGCTAGGGGCAATTTGCTGGGTATGCCAGTTCAGAAAGAATTTCTTTTTCGCTAAGGTGTCCAAATAGTACAAATTTACTTACTTTTTTAGTAACAAATAAGTGTGTTTTATATTGTAAATTCATATATAACGCACTGTCATCCGTTAGATTTCTTTTAGCAATTCGTTACTTTTAAAAAATTAAATAAGTAATACTGGAAAATTTATTGGTAATTTTTTGATAAGTCTGTGTCATTTTTTCACTATTTTAGGTCATGAATGCATTTTTTATTTTGCATTTTTCCATTATTTTAAGGTCATTAAATGCCTTGCCCTAGTGATAATAATGGGTCTTCCAATAGGGACTTCCGAACTTTGACAGTTCGTAGCGGTCATATTGTTGAAGCTACAAACTGTCGAATTGGCTGTCATTTATTCAGTCTCTTTTGCCAAATCACCATGGACGGATATAGCGTTCAACAACACGTGCAAATTATAAAATTGTTTTATCAAAATGGTTGTTCTGTTCGGGCAACGTTCCGCGCGCTTCGCCCATTTTACGGTCGCCATAATCGTCCTACCGAGAGGACTATTCGTAGTGTGGTGGATAAATTTGAGTCCACTGGTTCAGTAACCAATCAACCAACACCCGTACGACAACGAAACGCAAGATCTGCTGAAAACATCGCCGCTGTCCGTGAGAGTGCGTAGGAGAATCCGACGCAGTCGATTTCGCGTCGCTCACAAGAACTAGGCCTTTCGCAGAACACAACTTGGCGAATTTTGCGTCGTGACTTGGGCCTGCACCCGTAAAAAATTCAACTAACCCAGGAGCTGAAGGTAAACGACCCTAGACAACGACGTGTATTCGATGAATGGGCTCTGGAGCAGTTGGAAACTGACCCTTTTTTTCATCGAAAAATCATCTTCAGCGATGAGGCCCATTTCTGGATGAATGGGTACGTCAGCAAACAAAACTGTCGAATTTGGGACGATACCAGTCCACTTGAGATCCAAGAGCGTCCAATGCATCCCAAAAAAGTCACTGTTTGGTGTGGATTTTGGGCTGGCGGCTTCATTGGTCCATATTTCTTTCAGAACGATGTTGGCCAGGCCATCACCGTCAACAGCGAGCGCTTAGGTCGATGATTAACAACTTCTTTTGGCCTAAATTGGATGATATGGACACCAACGAGATGTGCTTTCAACAGAATGGCGCTACGTGCCACACAGCTCATGCCATATTGGACATTCTGCACGAGCGATTTGAGGGCATGGTCATCTCACGTGGAGGTGATGTGAACTGGCCACCGAATCGTGCTATTTGACCCCGTTAGACTTTTTCTTATGGGGTTTTCTTAAGTCGCAGGTCTATGCGAATAAGCCATAAACCACAGCGGCCCTCAAAGACAACATAACTCATGCCATCGGTCAAATTCAGCCTGATTTATGCGCCAGAGTCATGGAAAATTGGACATTTCGGTTGCGCTCCCTCCAGCGGACATTTGCAGGATGTTATATTCCATACATAATGGCATCGATAGGCCTTTCAAACGAATAAAAAAATACGATGATATCTCACATCTCGCTTCCTATCTTTAAATTTAAAGATAGGAAGCGCTTATTGAAACACCCTTAAAAACCGAATATATGATCACTATAAACAGCATTTTTTTCAATGTAGGCTATGAGTATTAATCCGTACGGGACTTCATAAAAATGATAACATTACCCAATTGATAACATTATCCGCAATTACATTAAGCGGCGTTCACTTTAATCTATTTGATCTTCATCGGTCTTTTTCCTGAGGTACTTTAGGAATGCCTTTTTCTTATAATTTATCATCTCTCCATTCCTCTATCCCTGTATTGTAATCCTTTTCTCATTCTTTTTATAAATCTCTTCCCTAAAACCACTCCTGCTACTTTCAAAATAATTCCTTCGAAATTCTATCATTCTACTTACAGCTTTATGGTCCGTGTATATCTTTAATCGGGAGCGATATAATCTCCTCCTGTTGTGGCAGGTGTACTTTGTAAATTGTTCTAATGTCTGGAGGCTTTTCTTTCTTCTTGAACATCCATTTTCTTGGTATATTTAACTTATAAAATATCATAAAGTGGTCAGAACTAATATCTCAGCCTTTATACAAGTGTATCGTTCACATATGAAGATAACTTTTTGTTGGTAATAATGTAATTCATTATGCACCTTCAGTGGTGGCAGTGGTGCAATAAATACCAGCCATAAACAGGGTACAAAAATGACACTACACATTAAATATCATATTAAATACATATACATTACACATTAAATAAATACCAGCCATACATATACACAAAAATGACACACTACACATACACTTACATATTAAATATCGCAACAGCTATCCACTACCTGATAGTTAAAAAAATATATATATTTCCATTTAAAACTATAACATATAAAAATTGCATACTGATAATATTATAGAAAAAAATTATACATTATCATATACCCTATTCAATATATTTTTAAAAATTTTGGCGTTAGCAGGAAACGTTTCGAAGATTTCTGCAGGTAAATTATTCCAATCCTGAATCCCTCTATTTAAAAAAGAAAATTTGGCAATATTTGTTCTCTGATATTTGTGATCCTTCCTACTTTTGAAATCTGGTTCTTTAATTTTGCTGTGAAGCTCTTCCCATGCCGGTTGTTTCGTGTATACACAATACATACATTTTAATCTATTTATTTTCCTTCTGGATTCTAAAGATTTCCACCCTAGTGTTTTTAACATAGCCGTAACGCTGTCAGTTTGTTGGTACTTATTCATAACAAATCTTGCAGCTTTTCTCTGCACCATTTCTAACTGTGTTATTAGGCCTGCCTGATATGGATCCCATACACTTACAACATATTCCAAATGTGGTCTCACTAATGATTTATAAGCTAACTCTTTGGTTTTTAAGTTGCTTCCCCTTAATGCTCTAAATACGAAGTGCAATGTTTTATATGCCTTGCTAATTAACTTTCCTATATGTGTATTCCAGTTCAATTCCTTATTAAGAGTTATTCCTAAATAATTGCACGATTCTACTCTCGTTATAATTTTATTTTCCATTTCATAATTATAGCAAAATTTTACCCTTTTGAATGTCTTTATGTCGAAAAAGGTAGACTATCGGTAATTTTGTTTTCATTTAAGTTTACAAAATGCCTTAGCGTTTTACCACTATCGTTGACGGCTGGTTCCTCATCGCCTATTAACTTTCCAATTATATACTGTCCAATGTGGTCATTAAAATCTCCTCACACTTTTATGGGATCTTTTTTTACAGAATTTAAACGAGACTATAAGGTGTCATAGGGTACATACCATAAGTTCCTCCTTCCGGCCTTCTTCAGGGTCATACACATAAAACACTGTTAGATATTCTTTTCATGTCTTTATTCGCACACTTATAATTCTATCGCTTATAATTATGAATTCGAAACTTTCGGCATTTCTTCACAAATATTGACACCCCTGAGGAAGTTCTCTTATTCTGAGATACAATACTATATAGTAATATGTAATCCTGTATTCTATTGTACCTTTCAGTTCATTCTTCGTTTCTATAACTATACAAATATTTATTTCCACTTATTCAATTCTTTCTGTACAACTCTTTTTTATATTCTACAATCCTCTTACGTTCCAAGTACCAGTTTTCTAGTTTTCTATGTGTACAAATCATTTTTCTTTGTTCTTCATATTTTGATCGGTCCAGCTTAAGTCTTCATGGCTTATCATAAGGGCCTTGCTACACGGACGGAAAAAACGCGACCGATTGTCAGCGACCGAAACGCATATCCACTGGGTCAATGGGTAGGTAATGTTATAAATTATACGGACGGAATAACCGCGAAAAAACTAGAGGACAAGCCGAATCTCGGTCGCTGAATTTCAGCGACCGAAACGCGTGATGCATGTTACACGGGTAGAATGGTGACCGAAAAAACGCAAGCTGGAATTCTTTCGAGGGCAATAGTCCGTAACTTGCTTGGTAACTTTAATTACAATGACCACAGCCTGCACACACTACTACAACAACGTAAATAAATGGTGCAAAAATATGTTGCACAAACTTTCTCGCATATACGTGTTAAAGGCTAGCACGGAAAAAAGTAAATTAAAGAAACAATTAAATTTTACTTATTACATTTTCATAAAACTAACATGTAGGTCATATCACGGAAAGCATCAGGGTCGATCTTTATGTTCCATTCTTTTACCGTGAAATAATAATAATAATAATAATAATAATAATAATAATAATAATAACAATAATAAAACAATAATAATAAATGACAGTAAAACTGCATACTCTTAGTACTACTACTACTACTACTACTACTACTACGGGAAAATTCAAATATAAGTCGCACCTTGGGATGAATCAGTACACCGATGCAGTTTATTTTATACCACGATCTAGCGAATTCTTCTGTCCTCCTATTATGAAGAAACTCGTGATTGGGCGTTGGAGGTGTGACGTCATACCGCTAGACGAGAGGTGACAAGCTGACAAAACCTTGCGGGAGATATAATATGCCACATTTTCCAAACCTACAAACAGTGTACCGTACATTATTCGAAAATGCAAGGGCGCTTCGCTACGGCTCCCCACCTCCGCTTCGCGCACTTAACTATGTGGTTAGTGTTATGCATTATTTAGCTATATGTAGAGGTGGATACAAGGCGCTTGCGACAATATACAAGGACAGTTTGTCACTCTGCTTCGCTCAGAAACAAAATACATCACCCAGTCCGTGCAAATGTGAATATCGAATGGGCAGAGCTTATGGGGCGACTTATATTTGAATTTCGCCACTACTTCTATTAAAACTAAAACTAAACTCCGTGGCACTACATCCCTGGAGGGATTTGGCCTACCACCCGACCGCTGCGTCATCTACCACAGGGAGGTGGCAGGATTGAGGGGCATGTGGTCAGCATGCCGACACCCACGGCCGTAAATGGTGATTTCCATGACCGGAGCCGCTACTTCTCTATCAAGTAGCTCCTCAATTTGAATCACGAGGCTGAGTGCACCCCTACCAGACCTCCCTACCTCAGAAAAATCCGAGGAGATCCGGAGATCGAACTCGGGCCGACGGATCTGTAGTCAGCGATGCTCTCCACAAGACCACGCCGGCGATCCTACTACTACTACTTAGATTATATTGCACGCTTTAACTGCATGTAGGTCATATCACGTGTTTAGTTTGTTTGCATGAACCATTAGTCTATAGTAACAACTCATTCGCGTCACCTGTTTCTATTGTTTAGTGGTCTTCTTATTTGGTATTCAGTTTAAACGATTATAATATCCAGTGACGTAGCGGCGATGAGTCATGGAAAATAAGCAAGTCCTACAAACCCGGCGTTTGCCTTTGCGAACGAGGAAATCATAAAAAAACCCAAGTCAATTTGGGCGGCCACGAGGTAAATTAGGCCTATAGTTTTCTTGTTACTAGGGGCAACAAAATGTCATTCATATTTTAATTGACTTGTATGTTCTGAAATTTGCATTTAAGCCGTACTTATTTCGTTTTTATCTTGATATCTATTAAATGTACAAAGAAATGCGTTAAGCAAAAAATGTTCATTTTAATTTTCTCTACAACTTTACTGTGGTAGGTGTTCATGTATCGCCTACTGTAATGGATATAATCTAGAAAAATTGAAAATGTATACGAGTAAAGTACCCCTTAAGTCATTTTTGCAGAAATACAGATATAGTCATTTTATTAGTCATAGATAAGAGTTTCCAATTTTAAATTTCTATTAAAATCGTTAGAACCATTTTTTCAAAAATCTAGATTTTTAAAAAAGTTTTCATGAAAAGTCCCCTTAATATTTCAGTTGTAAAACTAAATTTTTGGGCGGTTCGACAAAATTTCGAAAAAGTCCTTAATTAAAAAATTAAGAAAATACAGTGAGTCCCACGCAAGAGTTGGCCAATGACGCGGGTTCCTGCGTCGCGGCTGGCACAGCTCCAACTCCCGATCGATCGGGTGAAATATTTACGCAAATAATGCCGCGGTCGGTGTAATGATTCAGGTTCTCACATTTACAGTTAAAATTACAATGAAAATAACCACGTACCAATCACAAGAGATATTGCAAATGTTCTCCTCTTGTATACGCGCAACATTGGCACCTTTTTTTAGGGAATTTCCTTTCACGCGCGTAAGTTCAGCTTCCGAGATAGAATTAATTTATCTTGTGATATTGTCTTTAAGTTCTTCTTATGTATGGGAAATTGACCTATACACTTTATTTTTCAAGTTTCCCCATAAATAATATTTACATACTGTTAGAAGAACTTAATGACAATATCACATAAGCCTATCAAAAGAGAAAGTAACTCTGTCCCGGAAGCTGAACTTATGCGCGTGAAAGAAAATTTCCTAAAAAGGTGCCAGTATTGTCTGGATGCAAGAGGAGAACATTTCCAACATCTCTTGTGATGAGGTAAGTGGTTATTTTCATTGTAATTTTAACTGTAAATGTGAGAACCTGAATCATTACAACGACCGCGGCATTATTTGCGTAGATATTTCACCCGATCGCTCGGGAGTTGGAGCTGTGCCAGCCGCGACGCAGAAACCCGCGTCATTGGCCAACTCTTGCGTGGGACTCACTGTACAATTAACCGTTTTCCCGCTGTGCTTGTCCACAGACAGACGGACAGACGTCATTCCAAAAATACCTTTTTCTGTTTCTAGGCTTCATGAAACATGCTCTCCCGGTGTTATCTCGATTTCGATTTTTTGTCTCGATCACAATACTTTCTCTATACTACGTATATGCGAGAAAGTGATGACAGGTATTGCACATAACACATAGGCCTAGCTGTTAAGTTCATAAACATGGACAGTTATTTCTTTTCGGATATTAAGAATTAATGTATGAAGCATAAGAGCACGTTTTTAAAAATAATATTAATAAGCATTGTACAAATTAATATGAACTTGGAGCAACTTTACTTATTTTCAATAATAATGTTTGAACTTCGGAAAGGCAATGCACACGGTTTAATTGTCCGGCATAGTAAATGGATCTGCTTGCACAAATTCCATCTGTTAGCTGAATCATGGCAACTGCAGGCATACATATGATTGTAAGAACTACAGTATATTCCTGACACAATCTGACAATCGCGGTGGGACAATAAATTGTCTAATTTCGTAAAATTCTTTAAGTTTTGACGACGAAACAGCTTGCCAGTATCCGTCTTGCTGCATAATTCTGTCAGTTTGGAAATCCATACTTTTCTTGTGGCGCTTCCTCAAGTCAGATATTTTTAAGTTCCGGTTAATTTTCCCTTGTGTATGACTGTTAATTTTTCAATGAGTTTGTCCCTCATGAAAGCCATAGTTGCGAAGGTAACAGAAATAATCAATTTTGCTAGTACAGAAAAACAATTGCTCTAGCCAAACATATAGCCCCTATGCCGGCTCTAATGAAGGCAATTCAGCGAACCAAGGACTGCAACAAAATTAATACCGAGAGATACAGAAGAAACCTCCACGATCCCTGACAAGCTGCAAGTATTGTTATTGAAAAAAGTAAAGTTTCTCCAAGTTCATATAAATTTGTATTTAGTTGTTAATACTTTTAAAAATGTGCTCTTATATGCCTCCTAAATTAATTCTATATATCCGAAAAGAAGTAACTGTCCATGTTTATGAACTTAACAGCTAGGCCTAGATGTGTTATGTGCAATACCTGTCATCTGTCAAAATATAACCATGACATCCCAAGTTGACATTTTTACCGTGCATGCGTGGTCGGTAGAGTTCCTCAGAACACACGTCGGCTGCTTGACTACTACCGCGTTAAATCTAAAATTCTTGCTATACCCAAAAGTTTCGAAGTTTATCAATTTCTGTAGATTCAAAGAGTAAAGTGGTGATATCAAATAAAACTATGTCTATTTTCCCAGGAATTAAACGTGCAATAGCCATGCGTGGTTGGTAGGGTCTTCCTGTACGTAGTCGTAAGTCAATCGCCATGCACAAACACCACATCGTATTTCAAATTTTTCCCACCCTGTGTGCTGCTGCTCCTCCGCGCGCGTGCATTCGGTCGACATTCTGCCCGTATAACTTCACAGGCGTTTTTTTCTGCGCGCGTTCTTTCAGCAGTTTTACCGGTCGCTAGGCGAAAAAACCGCCTACACAAATTTTTCCGCGTCTGAAGGCGCGGTTATTCCGTCCGTGTAATTTATAACATTACCTACCCATTGACCCAATGGATACTCGTTTCGTTCGCCGACAATCGGCCGCGTTTTTTCGGCGTTTTTTCGGTCATCGTGTAACATGGACCAATTTGTACGGGCGGAATGTCGACCGAATGAACGCGCGCGGAGGATTTGATAGATGTGTTGCCATTTTTAAACTTCCAACCCCGTACATTTTGCCCTCGAAAGAGTTCCAGCTTGCGTTTTTTCGGTCAACATTCAGCCCGTGTAACATGCATCATGCGTTTCGTCGCTGAAGTTCGGCGACCGAAATTCGGTTCGTATAACATGGTCAAAATCAGCCGGTCTCGGCCCGAATATTCGGCCGCGTTTATTCCGTCCGTGTAGCAAGGCCCTAAATACGCTGTCGACTTGCCGCGTTGAAACATCTTTTAGCCGAGCTTTTGCAGGAGACTTGCTGGGAGGTGTTGAATGCTCCAGCCTACAGCTCGGACTGCGCACCCAGAGATTTACATATTTTCCTACCCCTCGATAAATGATAAAGAATGACAGAGAATGGTAGAGATTGACAGAAAAAACGGAGAAGGTTATCACACAATGGTTCCAATCCCAGGCGGCAGACTTCTACGACCAAGTGTTCAAAAGTTGGTCCCACGATATGACAAACTAGCTTAAAAGACCCGGCGTCGCCCGGGATTTGTATTTTGTAATTGGAAATTAGCTTATGAAGGAATTTCAATTTTAAATTCTAGGTCCTTATATAGGCATTTATAATTTGAAATAGGAAGAACGACTTATTACACTCAAACTATTCCCTCAGAAAACGCTTGATATAGTTTTTATGGCTCATAGAGGATCTAGAATGTTGCATCCCATCGCTTGTACAGTGCACAGCAAGCCTGGTAGAGGTTTAAATAAGAAGAAACAGAAATTCCTGTAACATAAAATTGTAATATCGAGGCGGAAAATTTCCCACTCTTATGTTACCATAAAGCATTATAACTTTCATATTTTTCTCTCCAAAAACCTGCGATATAATATAATAATATATAATATATAATATAATAATATAATAATATAATATAATATATAATATAACATAATATATAATATAATATATATAATAATATATAATATAATAATATACACATTTTGTTTTCTCTATGTCCAGGGTAGAGAAAGTTATGTGATTCCATTATTTTAGTGGATTTCATTCTGTAATATTTATTTATAACATGAATTATTTTGATAACTTCTCTTATTTGTCAAAAGTGCATTTCAATTGTTTTTTCCAAGCCCACCTGATACCATTTGGCAACAATATATTCTGTGATTTGGAATTGATAATTCTATGTAAAAAGGGATTAAGTATGTTCAAAAACATTTAATTTTTGGCATTTAGAATCAGAATTTTTCAAAATCCTTTCTTAGTGAGCACCTACATTATGAAAGGAAGGTGCTGTCAAAATTCCAAGTCTCTACCTGTTATAGTTTAGGCTGTACGTTGATTCCTGTCATTCAGTCAATCAGTCAGTCAGTCATTCATTCAGTCAGTCAGGACAAAGCGTTTTATATATATAGAGATGTCTCAGTTTCTGTAGCGAATATGTCGAAAAATAGATGAACACTTGCTATATGTGTTGCAATAAATATTTCCATGAAATTTTGTTTTCTTTCTATAAAAATGCCCTAGGGAAACTTACTTTGTGGACGGCCCTCGTGTATCAGTAATTTATTTTAGTTACTGATTGGCGCCCAACCCATCAATAGACTATGGATGGAATCTTTTTGAAGTGAAACTTCTTTAGTGGCGGTAGAGGGTTAATCGGGAAAATCAGTCACACTAAAACCGTCACGAAATCAGTCACAATCAGTCACACTAAAAACGTCTTGTTTCGGTGCGGACTGCACAGAAAACGATCAACTCAATGATTGGCAGTAATCAAAGGAAATTTTTCAGACCTTACTTCCTCAATGGAAATAGACAATTCCTAAGCAATCTAAAGGTGTATTATCTATTTTATGGAACCCGGAGGTTCATTACCGCGCAAATCCAAAATTAAAAAATACAAATTTCGAAAATTTAAAAAAACAAAATTAAATATTAAAACATCCAAAAATCCAAAAGTTAATAAATAACAAATTCCAACATTTAAAAATTAAAAAATCGAAAATACCAAAATTGAAAAAATCTAAAAATAAAATTTAAAAAAACTACAATCCAAAATTAAAAAAATCAAAAAATACAAAATTCAAAGAATCAAAATTTAAAAAATCCAAAATTAAAAATTCAAAGATCCAAAATTAAAAAGTCCAAAACCCAAAATTAAAAAAGTCCAAAAGCCCAATATTAAAAAGTCCAATAATGCAAAATTGAAAAATCAAATAATCAAAAATTGAAAAAATAAAAACATAAAAAAAAGTTTTACTTCTGTCGCGTGACGTTCCACGCACTCTTTTTTTTTATTATAAAGCAGACTATAAAGAGACATTTAAAGACATGAAACATGTTTCTTTCGCATGAAGTGACTGGGTGGGGGAGAAAGTAAGATTTCAGGACAGTTGATAATCACAGTTATGCCTCCCTGTCTTGTCTGTGGCTCACCCCACTAAAATGCAAAGTAACCACTTGGAGCCCCGCCAGACTGACACTCTCCTGTAATAATTTTTCTGTCTCTCCCGTCATGGCGCCAACACTCATTTTTCTAGAAACAATTCCAGGAACTATAATACAACATAATTATTTTATTACCTCCTAGCAATATCCACCCTTAGCTACTGGCTATGTTCAGGCTGATTGAGAACTGTTCATTTGTGTTAATACATTCATTAAAGCAAGGCAGTCTGCAGGCAGAAGAAAAACCAAGAATTTTAGCTAATACTGTACAGTTATATACGGTATTGCAAAACAGCCTTTCGGGAATTATGAACTATGCTTCCTTTTTTCATTACATATGATTTTACATGTATCCCTTTTAAAAAGCCTTGCAAAATTAAACAATGAAATAAATTAACAATACACTATCAGAACCATCCATTTAAAAAAGGACTAAATACCAGGTTCTATGTTTTACGTGTATCAACTAATTTACGAGGGGCATACTGAAAGTCGTGAGCAACATTTTTTCACAACCTTAATCTTTGTTTGTAAGTGAAACCAAGTATATCATCTCAATCTACAGACCTTTCTTTCACTTTTCCACATAGGCTCCGTTTTTTTGCACACAAGTTTCCCACATGTTTTAGTAAAGGGGAGAATGTTTTTGGTAATTTGCAATACATTTGTAAAGAAGAGGAAGAAGAAACTATTTTCCTACTGGAGATAATATTTTTTTGTACTATTGGTATTACTATGATCTGAAGAAGAGGAAAAATAATTTTACTATTGGTATTACTATGGTGTCTAGTTAAAGGTTCGAGGTGGTGCATTTTGGAATTGGTGTTGAGGTGTTGATGGGTCAGTGAATTGTAACATACCGCGCAGCCATCAGACCAGACCAGACCAAAGAAGCTAACTGAGATCAGAGCATTGTGGGCGAAGCCCGCAATGCGATGATCTCGACTCCGATTCCATACCTGCATACGAAATGCATTGCTGGGAATGAAAACGGGTTGCCGAAATAGCCAGACTCGGCATGTTATGTATAAGGGGTATCTACCTAATGGCTCAGAATAGCATATTACAGTTTATATATGTTTTGAATATATTAATTTTTCCCCAAGTTTCTAGGTTGTGCCACCAGGAGTGCTGCAAAATCTGTCCCCCATTTCTCTACCAGTAAGTGTCCGGTATTGTCACTATAGTATTTGCTTACGCTAACGGTGTTTCGCTTAGGACTTGAACCTATGCAGGGCAACTGCAATTAATTTAGGGATTCGGGCCGTGGCCCTTTTTTGTTTAAGTTCCGGTATTCACCTTACAACCAGGGAAAACCACGGAAAACCCTGGTCGGAACTGGCAAAGGGGATTTGGTCATGGTCCTCCATTCTGTAATGCCTGGTAGGGGTTGAACCAACCAGTTGGGATACGTGTCAGCTGAAGGCTTATACGTATTGGGAAAGGGGATTTTTAGGCTGAAGGCCTCAAAAATTCTGACGAGTTTAATCGTCCCCTGGGAAGCGCAGGCGCTTTCCAAGTTGCCGTACTAAAGGGTTCTCAGCATCTTGAAGCTTGGAGTCGAAACTCTGTGCAAGGCTTCTGATGTGTGTGGCGAGTAGTGGAACCTTCAGGTCTTCATGGATCTGCCTGTTACTGACGTACCAAGGTGCGCCCGTAGTGAGGCGAAGACATTTCGACTGCACGACTTGTACTCTTGCGACATGCGTGCGTGCTGCGGACCTCCAAGCTGGACTGGCATAGTCGAGCAGAGGTCGGATGAGTTGCTTATAGAGCAGCGCTCCATTCGCAGGTAAAAGTCCTCCTCTGCCGTGAAGCAGAGGGGATAAGATTCCAAGCCGTTGCATGGCTGTTCGTCTAACCTGGGTAACGTGGGGTTTCCAGCTCAGCCTTTTGTCCAGGGTTACCCCCAAATATCTGGCTGTTTCGACACATTCGATTGGCTCTCCGAAAAATTCTACAGGCCTAGGCGGCGTCGTTCTTTGTCTTCCAGTGAAGAGCAAAGCTGCGCTCTTAGTGACGTTGATGGAAATTCGCCACTTTGTCAGCCAAAACTCTAGCTCTTTGAGATATGTCTCAAGATACTTGACGATTAGTGCAGGCCGTTTCGACGTTGCCAAAAGCGCAGTGTCGTCGGCATAAAGCGCCAAGTCGACGTGGCGGTGTGGTGTGGGCATGTCATTCACATACAGGCTAAAGAGGACAGGGGAGACCAGTCCCCCCGAGCAATTCCAGCTCGCACGAAACGACGTGAAGATGTGGCTGACTGGAAGGACGCTACGAACGTCCTATTGGGAAGGTAGGAGGTGATAACTTTCACCAGGTAATAAGGGAAGTTGAGGAGAAGGAGTTTGTATAGGAGACCTTTGACCCAAACTGTGTCAAAAGCCTTGGCCACATCAAGGAATACCGCGCCTGTTAGTCGCTTTTCGTCAAAGTTCCTCTTGACTCTCTCAACCAGGCGGGCTATCTGCTGAGTCGTGCTATGTTTGGGTCTGAACCCAAACTGCTCATCACGAATAGCGCTGTGCCTGTTGACGTGCCTTAGGATTCTGCTTAGCAGAATTTTCTCGAAGAGCTTCCCCACCGAATCAAGAAGACTTATGGGTCTATAAGACGATGGAAGTGTCGGATCCTTCCCGGGTTTCCGGATAGAGACAATCCCGGCATGTTTCCATGCAGGTGGGAAATATTTTCTCTTAAGGACCGAATTAACAAATTTTGGTGACGTAGGTGATTCCCCGTTTTGGGAGGTTTCTCAGGGCCCTATTGGGAATACCACTAGGACCCGGAGCCTTACCAAGCTTGAGCTCTTTTATAGCCTTGACGACCTCTGATGGAGTAGTTAATTCGGGTTGACTTGAAGGAGCAAACTCAAACGAAATCAGTTCCCTATCAACCAGCTCAATCACGGCAGGATCCGAAGGATCGTCAACCGGCGTAAATTGATATTCAAGATTGTTGACCAGGGCCTCAGCTTTCTCAGAATCTGATAGAGCGAGTCCTCCTGGCACTCGTAAGGGGGGTGTGGGATCGGAGATCTGCATCATCCTCTTTGTAACCTGTAACGATACAGGAAGTCCCAGTTACAAAGGGACAGATCCTCTACGTTTAAGGATGAGAGCGTCTCAGACCAAACGCCGTTCTTCCACTTCTTCAGCTCATAGCTAATAGACCGCTGGAGCCTATTAACTTGGGCCTTGATAGCGGTGTCCCTAGTTGCCTGCCACTCCCTTCTCAGCCGGTTTTTCTTCTGAATATCAGAGAGAATTGCCGGCGGTATTGAAGGTCGTAAACAGGTTTTCGGTCGACTCTTTGGTGCTGATGCCTCCAGAGCTTCCGTAATCGCTTTGGATAAATCCTCAATCCTAGCATCAATATCCTCCTCGGAGTTTACCACGGGATTCCCCGGGAGTCTGCGTTGCAAGTGGTTCTGGAAGCTAGTCCAATCTACTCGTCTAACGTTTGGCCTGTCTGGAAGGGTTGCGAAGAATGTTCGACCTTGGAGGTCGACAAGGACGGGCAGGTGGTCTGAGCTGAGGGCTGGGCACACAGTCAGGCTCACTGGTAGTGTGAGGTCCTTGACAACCACTATGTCAAGTACATCGGGAGAATGTGTGGTACAGTAAGGATCGGTTGTAGGTTCATCCGGTCCATAGACGATACAGGAAGTCCCAGTTACATACTCTGCCAGTTGCAAGCCCCTGGCATTGTTAGTCCTTGAGTTCCAATCCGTGTGCTTGGCTAAAATCACAGGTAGTCCGCCCCCAAGACACTCGGTCAGATCTGTATCTATCATGTTCCGGGTTGGAGATAAATAGACAGCCACGAGTTTGATAGGCCTACCTGCAATCACAACGTGAATAGCAGTGGCTTCCAGTTGCTGCAGACCCGAGACCGGTACGGTGCAATGATCAATGCCCTTTCGGACAAGGATCGCTGTGCCACCCCCCTGAGTGAGTCTGTCATTTCTATAGCAAACGTAATTTGCTAGTCGAAATCGCAAGCCCTCCCGGAGGTGAGTCTCGTTCAGGAGGCATATATCAATGCCATGATGACAGAGGTATATCTTCCGCCCAGCCATCTGGATCATACCGGCCTCATATAGCAAATTTCAATTAAATATAGCAAATTGAAACCAATCACAGCTCATATTACTTCAACCAAACAAATTGCGAATATTCAGCCAATCACAGAGAAGCTTGCATTTTCATTATGATAACAAATCAAATCTTTCCTTCTAAGCCTATAACATGACATCACGATTATTATGTCAGTATTTTGTAATAACTTAAATTAACTATCATGAGATAATTTTATACTAGCCTATATAAAAACAAAGCGAATTAATTAATTCAGGCAATAAATACTATTAATACTATAAATACTATTAACTATACCGATCCAAAAGCAAAACAGAAATAAGCTAATGCCGCTTTGGGCTTGACGTGGTTGGTACCCTGATTCTAGTAGCATAATGTTAATAAAATCTAATTTAAAAAGCATAATATACAGGAAATGAAGCGTACTTCTAATAAATTAATCTCATTTAATCAGAAGTGGACAATATTATTCAAATTATATAATTAAACCACAAGGCTGACCAACCTTCAACTATGGCATAAGCTGTGTGTATTTCTTTATTACATTTATAATTTCCATTGCATTCTGTATTAGCAAAAACAAGCAATATTAAATTCGGAGATTAATTTTCAACGTACAGCAAATGTGTAAATGTAAAATATTCAAATGTACAGTGTTAATGAAGTAGGCCTATAAAGTTATAAAAAAGTAGCACGTTTAAAATATTGTAATATTCATTGTATACTCCACATTTTGTATTTAAAAGTTAATTTAGTAACTTTAAATTTTGATAATACACGTAAAAAATGTTCTAAAAACTGAACTGTATAAGCAAATAGAGAGAACAAAGTAACTAACAAAGCTGTATTATACATTTAAAAATCGTGGCCTGAAGAAAAGTTAATATGAAATTACCAGAATATGAATTTAACAGTTTGAATCAGATCCAGTACAAACTATAATGTATGCTACATTGTACTCAACCTGTACTAAACTCATAACTAGGCCAAGGCATTTGATGATTTTGCATCTTTTTTATATGAAGGTTAAAAGACAGCTCGACTATATATAAATGTGTGCCATGAAATAATTGATTAAATAAGGGCAATTTGTTTTAGCATTATTTTGCTTTATTTTGTATTTTTCGTCATTTTCAAGAGATAGGTCATTTTTGGCATTTTAGGTCATTTTCGGCATATTTAGGCTTTCCACCCATATAAAGAGGAGACAAAGAAGAAGTTTTCCATGCACAAGTCGTTACTTAAGACAACAGCGAAGAGTTTTTATTTGAGAATCTCCGCCAATTCAGGTTTGTTGTGAAGACCATAGAAGTTTGTCTTGCATCAATAAAGAATTATTTTTTTCTTTCTTTTTAATTAGCACATACTTGCTAGGGGCAATTTGATGGGCATGCCAGGTCAGATTTTTTTTTTTTTGCTAAGGGTGTCCAAGTAGTACAAATTTACTTACCGGTAGGCCTGCTTCATTATTAATAAAATAAGTGTTTTATATTATAAATTCATATATAACGCACACTCATCCATTAAATTGCCTTTAGCAATTAATTATTCAAAAAATAAGTATAAGTAATAATGGTAAATTTATTGGTCATTTCTTTAAATTTTGTGTCATTTTTCTACTATTTTTAGGTCATAAATGCATTTTCTTTGCATTTTTTCATTATTTTATGGTCATTAAATGCCTTGCCCTACTCATAACATAACCTCAAGTACGGCTGGTATTCCCCATCAGGTCTTCCGAAATTAAACGTTTAGGGAATGGATAGGAATAGTACAGGCCTACAAGAAACAGAACTGATTACTAGGGTTCGGATGTTTATGACCTAAAAATGTGGAAAATATGACTGTAAATATGATCTTAAAATGACTAAATATGACCCAAAAATCCTAAGTATGACCTCATAAAAGAACGTATTTTCTAAAAATAAACGTTCCATTCTTATTCTTCTTCTGCCTATCCATTAATGGATGTTGGCGACCACATGATGCATCTTCATTCTATGAACCACAGTTTGTAATAGTTGATCTACCCTTGGTAATCCTGTCCACTGCTTAATGTTATCCAGCCAAGATATTCTTTTTCGCCCTCTTCTTCTTTCACCTTCTATTTTCCCTTCTATTATCAACTGTAGAAGCATATATTTAGTATTCCATAATAGATGTCCTAAGTATGCAGTTTTTCTTCTTTTAAAAATTCTTAGTATTTCTCTTTGTTTGTGTAGCCGTTGCAATATTTCGGTATTAGTTATTCTTGCTGTCCATGGAATTTTAAGCATTCTACGGTAGATCCACATTTCAAAGGCCTCGATTTTTTTTGCTGTTGTTGCATTCAGTGTCCATCCTTCAGAACCATACAGAAGTATAGACCAGATGTAACATCTTACAAATCGAACTCTGACGTTTAAATTTAGATCTGTGCTTGTGAGAACTTTCTTGAATTTCATGAAAGCATTACGGGCATTCTCTATGCGACATTTTATCTCCATGTCTGATCTCCAATCTTCACATAACCATGTTCCAAGGTACTTAAACTTGTCCACTCTTTGTATTAAAGACTCATTGAACCGGAGCTCTGCATTTAGAAAGGAGTCGGGCTGACGTGTGACAATCATAAAATGTGTCTTTTTGACGTTGATGTTCAGACCTAAGTTTCTACTATACTTTCCTACTAAGTTGACGAGTTGCTGAAGATCATCTAAATTATCAGCAATCAATACTGCATCATCAGCATATCGAATGTTGTTGATGAAGACTCCATTAACCTTTATGCCTTTGCTTATTTCCCCTATTGCTTCTTGAAAGATATTTTCTGAATATAAGTTGAATAACAGAGGTGAAAGTACGCATCCTTGTCGGACTCCCCTACAGATACTAACTGGATTGGTGATCTCATTATCAAAGTTAACCTGTGCTGTCTGATTCCAATATAAGTTTTCTATACATCGAATGTCTTTCTGATCTATATCCGTTCTTTTGAGGATTTCCATGAGTTTATGATGTTGTACTCTATCAAAAGCTTTTTCATAGTCTATAAAACAAAGGGCTACGTTTTTATCTTGATCATAACAGTTTTGTACTAGAACCTGTAATGCAACTATTGCCTCTCTTGTGCCTAAACCCTTTCTAAATCCAAATTGTGTCTCTCCAATGAACTTCTCACACTTTTCATATAATCTTTGATGTATGATTTTCAGAAATATAAAACGTTCCATTAAATGACACTAAATTATTACTTCACATTAATTCAATCAGATAATCACTTTTTAACAATTTTACAGGTGATTTACAGTTTTGCTTGTAAAGAATTTCTAATCTATTAATGTTTCCAGATACCACTACAAATGTATTAAAATACGTCTATTATAAGTTATTAACAACAAGGAGGAAAAGGTAATTGTGCTATTACTTGCTATTGTCCCCTCACATTTCGGTTGCAGTAAAACCATAATATTCGTGACTTTTTCGGGAAAAATTTAAGTCAACAATTTAGTGCATAGCCTATACTGCATAAATGTGCTCTTTTACCGAATTTATTAAGTGCCAGTATGGTACTTTATGAGATTGTGTGTGGGGGACGAAAAATGTCTGTCCGTCTGTCTGTCTGTCTGTCCGTCCGTGTGTCTGTATGCGCCATAACTCAAATACGCTTTATCGTATTTTCATGAAACTTGGTATACGCATTTATAATGTCCATGGTAAGAATCCTATTGTTATTGAACCAAATCGGTTCACCGGTACCGGCGTCAAACCCAATTTAGTGTTTTTATTTAAAAGCGCCATAACTCAAATACGCTTTATCGGATTTTCATGGAACTTGGTATACACATTTATAATGTCCATGGGAAGACGTCTGTTGATATTGAATCAAATCTGTTGGCCGGTACCAGAATAATGCCCAATTTAGTGCATTTTTATGGTATTATATAACAAAAGGCCCCATAACTCAAATATGCTTCATCGGATTTTCATGGAACTTGGTATACGCATTTATATTGTCCATGGCAAGAAGCCTGTTAATTTTGGACCTAATCGGTTGACCGGTACCAGAGTAACGACTAACTAAAGGTCACATTTTTTAAATTTTTGTCTACCGGTATAATTTGACAGTTAACACTATTCCTTCACTTATGCTTATCAAAGACACCGTCGAACTGACTGAGTTGGCCAAATGGTAACGTCTTGGACTCGTATTTTGGAGGTCCCCGGAAAAAATCCCGGAGCCGGCCGATTTGATATATTTTATTATTATTATTATTATTATTATTTTTATGTGAGTGCGTGATTGTTAAGGTATCACAAATCTGTAGTTCTGCTGACTCTGGTCGATTTTAATCTGATTATAAAAAATTATTTTGCAATTATAATTGATTCAACAAAAACATATTGGCACCCTGTTATATCAGTTTACCTGATTTTATTATAACAGAAATATGACGTTAAATTACATATACGACCGAAATATGACCAAAACTATGGAAATAACCAAAATATGACTTTATATGCAAAATAAAAACGGTCCGATTAGGATAAAATATGTGCAATTCATGTTTAATTTGTGTTTGCGGCGAGCATGGAGGTCAGGATAACAATAGGGCATGTCATAAACATCAGAACCCTAACTGATTACAGAATAACGAAGCACAGATTAGCTTTTTTTGGAAAGAGTCCGGGATAAAAGTACACAATAAACTTCCAATAGATATAAAATCAGTAAACGAAGTAAATAGATTTAGAGAAAAAACTTTTAAATTTTCTTAGAAAGAGCATATTATTCTATTAATGAGTTCCTTATCTAACAGTAGGTCCTAAATAGAGCACAAGACTGTAACGTAAATTATTATTTTAAATACGAACACTACATTCAATAAAAATGTATTACGCGTTGTTCAGGGTCTGAAACGTTTGGAACTACACGATTTAATGCAGCAAACAATCCAAATTTGACTGGGCTATAGATGGAGTATTAGAGAATGAACCTCTAGTTTTATATTTAGGAAGCTCGATAACAAGAGATTGCTACTGCACAAAAGAAATTAGGAGAAGGTTAACAATGACCAAAAGTGCTTTCAACAAATAAAGGGCTCTATTTTTATATAGTCCATTTTTAAATAAAGAATATTAATACGGTAGTCTACAATAAGTGGCCATTCGTTATACTGAGCAAATAGTAAAGTTTGGGTCCCTTCTATTTTGTATTTATCCCTTATTATCATTTCTGTTATAGGGCTACACTACTATTTATTATTTCCACTTTCAAGAATTGGCAACCCTAAAATGAAAAGAAAAATGGAGAAGATTCGTTGAACAAACAGAAAAACGAAAGAAAAAGTGTGCGTAGTACGCCACGCGATAGAAGTGAAAATTGTTTTTATTTTTTCAATTTTGGATTATTAGATTTTCAATTTTGGATTGTTGGACTATTTTAATATTGGGTTTTTAGAATCTTTTAATTTCCGATTTTTTTTATTTTTTGATCATTAAGTTTTTTAATTTTGGAATTTTGGATTTTTAATTTCGGATTTTTAAATTTTAGACCTTTGAATTTTTTATTTTTGGGTTATTTAATTTTGGATTTTTAGATTTCTTAAATTTTTAATTTCGATTTCTTTATTTTTTTCATTCTGGATGTTTTGATTTTTTTAATTTGGATTTTTTAAACTTTTGATCTTTAAATCTTTTAATTTTGGAATTTTTATTTTTCAAATTTTGGATCATTGATTTTTTATTTTTTGGGTTTTTTAATTTTGGATGTTTTATTTTTTATTTTAGATTTTTGTATTTTTAAATTTTGTATTTTCAATTTTTTAATTGATTGATTTGAATTTATTTTGGGTTTTTTTTACATTTTGGATCTTTGATTTTAATTTTTTGGACTTTCGATTTTTAATTTTGGATTTTTAGATTTTTAAATTTTGGATTTTGGGTATTTTAACTTTTGATTTTTTACTTTTTAAATTTTTGGATTTATAGATTTTTTTTAATTTTGATTTTTTTTCAATTTTGGATAAGCTTAATCATTGAGTTGATTGTTTTCTGTGTAGTCCGTTCCGTCACAGCTCCACTAATTTTTTGACGATTTTGAGCGGAACAATTTCGTGACGATTTTGTCCGTAACGCAAGTTTGGGTTAGCTCTCGATGTACTCCTACCGCGGCTAAAGACGTTTCACTTCAAAAGTTTTGATAAAAGGGGACTTGTATCTTTTAGAAAGGTAACTAGTTAGAACACATTATGAGAGGAAGAGGACTTCTGCTGGATGCTATCGAAGGAAAGTGAATGTACAAGAAAACTTCTGGGAAGTTATACTGATATACTGGACGTCATCATGAAGAAAAGAGGTTATGGGAAGTAAAAAGATGCAGTAGAAAATAGAAAAAGTTGCAGACTGGAATTTCTCTCATGGGGGTATAGACCTAATAATACAAGAGAGTATATAAACTGTGCTCTCGTGAACTAGTGAACGAAGTCCTGTTGCCAAGGAACGATCACGTCGATGAAGGTCGGATGATTTCTGTGCTCTTCGCGTTACTAATTTCGGCCCTCCACATTGTGGTTAAATATAGTGACACTATTCTGGCACCAAGACTTTATAGTTAAATGCTCCAGACATTCTCTCATTCTTGAAATATCACTCGGCGATAGCGGAACAGTGATCCGAATTACTTTTAACCTCTTCTTTCCCATTATCTTCATCATACTTCTGCTTTGGGATTTTACCCACACGTCACCTTATAAACGCATGAACCTATAGCCTATAGACAGCTGGACAGAGAACAGTAAACAATACAATTACAAATGCAGAAAATACAGTAATAGCTATTTATGTATCAAGTACGCAAAATAACGTTTACAGGACGAATCTAGTATTGCGGCCAAGGCCGAAACATTCGATGAGTCCGCTAAAGCTTTTGCGTACGTGGTGAATACAATATTTTTAGTAAATAGGCAAATTATATGAAATTAAATTTAAAAAATCCCTTTAGGCAGGGCTACAGGCTGAGGTAGATTTCGAAGTGCTTTTGGTTTAATTTATTGTCGCTGCGCAGCACTCTTCTTCTTTAGCCTTGGCATAACAAACCCGCAATAATAACTGCAAAAAAGAGGAAAGAGCACTTTTTCAAACATTCAAATCTCGCCTTATATGAGAACTATCGAGAAATTAGTTATTGATCTGTGGAGTACTCATCAAGAGTTTTTCAACGATATCCCACAAGACGTGGTTCAAAAATTTCGAATTTCCATCCCCCCACCCCCACTAGTACCCCCAAAACCCTCGAATCATTGGTGTCACTGTGAACTCCATAGGGAGTACTCTAATTTATTCAAACAAAGTTTCCCTCTATACTTCATAGAGGCCGAAATATAAGTTTTTCCAAAATTTCAACCCCCTCCACCGACCCCTCCCTTGGGCTAATTTTTCCCATTAAGGAACTTGTCCGAACTATTGGGCCTAGAAATAACATAATAAAATTTGGTTCAAATATCTTCAAAATTACGGTCGCTAGTTTTTTATTATTATTTTTTTACAGGCGGTGGTTTCGTACTCAGGGAGGCATGAAACGTAAAGATATGAAAAAAAAAAATTCGAAAGTCATGACATGGTATCGATTGCAATAATACCGTATAATTCATTACAAAAGGCATAGTCAGCCATTTGTTGGCGCCATATTCTCACAGCCGCCTGAATCCTATGCTATGAACCAATACAAAATGCGGATGTAGATGGCAGTGTGGTAAAGCTTAAGCTGAACGCTCGTAATACAATGTTGGCTTAGGCCTACATTTGTTGTTATATTATGAAGTGTTTTGTAAAAAGAAAAAACTGGTCAAGTTTCTGATTAGCGTAAAGAAACAATGTTGACTTCTATTTCATTATGGTCAAGTATTTTGTTTACTTTACCGGCCTAGGCTGGTAAAGTGCTACTTTTCGGTGTGTTAACAGTCCAAGCAACTGTTTTACAAAGCGTATACTAAAAAAAGGTTTAGCGTACTCAAGAATTAGTAATTTTTTATTGCCGAGGATTTACTAGTTGGCGTTTATCTCTATATATATATATAAAAGGCGTTGTCCTGACTGACTGAATGAATGACTGACTGACTGATTGACTGAAATGACAGGAATCAACGTACAGCCTAAACTATAACAGGTAGAGACTTGGAATTTTGACAGTACCTTCGTTTTAGGTGCTCACTAAGAAAGGATTTTGAAAAATTCTGATTCTAAATGCCAAAAATTAAATGTTTTTGAAAATACTTAATCCCTTTTTACATAGAATTATCAATTCCAAATCACAGAATATATTGTTGCCAAATGGTATCAGGTGGGCTTGGAAAAAACAATTGAAATGCACTTTTGACAAATAAGAGAAGTTATCAAAATAATTCATGTTATAAATAAATATTACAGAATGAAATCCACTAAAATAATGGAATCACATAACTTTCTCTACCCTGGACATAGAGAAAACAAAACGAGATATGGTAATGTGTATATTATTATATTATATCGCAGGTTTTTGGAGAGAAAAGTATGAAAGTCATAATGCTTTCTGTTTAATTTCATCTCCAAAACGGTTTTATGGTAACATAAGAGTGGGAAATTTCCCGCCTCGATATTACAATTTTATGTTACAGGAATTTCTGTTTCTTCTTATTTAAACCTCTACCAGGCTTGCTGTGCACTGTACAAGCGATGGGATGCAACATTCTAGATCCTCTATGAGCCATAAAAAACTATATCAAGCGTTTTCTGAGGGAATAGTTTGAGTGTAATAAGTCGTTCTTCCTATTTCAAATTATAAATGCCTATATAAGGACCTAGAATTTAAAATTGAAAATCCTTCATAAGCTAATTTCCAATTACAAAATACAAAACCCGGGCGACGCCGGGTCTTTTAAGCTAGTCGTCCATAAATCGTACCATACAGAGATAAGAATTCACTACCAGGAACTGAATATTGAAATTGCCATGTCCGTCACGAATTCAAGAGACTCGCATTCAACGTGACATACAATGGTTGCTTTTTCAGTATTAAGAAATAGATTTTACCAAAATATGCATGTGACGCGTACCTGAATTAACAGTTCGAAATATAGGCTACGCATTATCTCATTTTCCGTAAAAAGTGGATTTAGCACACTCTAAAACTCAGCAGCGATTTGGCAACACCTTACACAGACTGTGCACGCTAACAACAGAATGAAGTGTGAGAAATATATAGAAATGTGTACCTACTGCATTCTTGAATTGGCCTACCAAAAAATATAAGGAATAGACTGTAACAATTTTAAAATTTGGAAGTAAACAGCCAAGTCACGAAGGCTGTGGAAACGGATTGGCTTACAAAAAATATACAAATCCAGACAAACGAAGTTAGTCGTATAAAATGAAAAATATTAGGAAGATAAGCTGGCACGATAGAAGAATTGGGAGATCTAGACAAGATAGAAGTATTGGGGAAAGTAGGTAAGTATGGAGGATAAGGGAAGTGGGCAAGTTAGATAGAAGGATATTAATAAGAAGAATAGAATAAATAATAATAGTAATAATAATAATAATAATAATAATAATAATAATAACAGAAGATGAAGAAGAAATGTGGAAGTGATTATTTTTCCTCGCGTGGAGAGAATGCACAATCTGTGTAGAGTGAGAATACTGTTTAGAAGTAAGGAGCTTGGAAACGGCTGAAGGAATGGAGGAATTATCGCCAGCCTAGAATGAAGCTGTTGAGAGAATATTTTTTTTTCTGATGGAACAAAGCTTAAAAATATACTCGGGGGAAAATGTGAGATTTTCCACTGTTTGCAATATTCGAGATGAGTTAGCAAAACCAGGTAAACTGGAATAACAAAGTGCCAAATGGAGTTAGGCTAATAGGCCATATTTAAGAAACTATGGAGTTTTAGGCGACGGTTTCTTGAGAAAGTTTCATAAGCATTCTGTAAGGATAAGTGGAACTAGAATATAAATAGAACGAATTTACAGAAAATTACTCACATCAATTCCTTAATTTAATTCCTTAAGTTTTGTCAAAACATCTGAAGCCGTACAACTACTGTATGCAGTTAAAAATTCAAACAAAAATTCAAACTTTATTTTTGGAGGGTAAGGATTAAAATTTTAACTTATTGGTATTTTCCCATCATTTATAGGCTAAAAGTTATAATTTTGCCAAATTTCAACTTTCCAGCTCATCTGGAAGTGAATAAACGTCAATCGAAATGAGTGGATTATTAGACTGCCGTAGATGTGGATGACGCCACGGTTAGATTTTACTTACTGCTGGGGCAGCTAGAAATACCAAATTTTGGGTTCATGGCTGTTGTATGTGCCAATATTAGGCCTACTGCTAAATTTTGCGATTCTATCTGCCCTACACGTGTGCCAAAAATTGCATAATGTGAGGAAAATATTCAAAAGTACTTAAAATAAAAAAATTATAACTCTAAGGTATAACCCAAGGAGACAAGACAAAAAGTTATAAGACTAAAATTGTAGATCTCTCAAATCCGTCACTGCTGGAGCAATCGGTCTTTTCATATGACTTACTATAAGCCTCCAAGAAGGTCTATACAGACTAAGTCTGGAGGTAAAAATTTAAAATCGGAACGATTTTGAATATTTCCGTCGGGTATAAACTATTAATAAGCCTTAAGTAGCCTATGCCAAATTTCAAGTTTTTGGGTCATCTGGAAGTGGGCAAAAATTGTTTAGGAATGGATCCTGCGTCTGATAATATTGTTAATAAAATCAGGTAAATTGATATAACAAAGTGCCAGATTGAGTTCTTATGCTTCTGATATAGCCTACATGGCACAGGTTTTGTACTATTAATATTACATTAATACAGATTTTGTTATAGAGGGTGTTAATGAAAACACAGAAATATTTTACCTGTGTATAGAGGGGACATGGACAAGCAGCTTTTATTCAGAGACTTTTGCTCTATAGATTCAATTTTTCCTGATACAACATAATATCTCCCAGGGCATGGCCGCCACTGGCCTCTAACATTAGGAAAAAAATGCAAAACAAAGGAACTTCGTTGTTAAGACTGTAGTCAGTAGTTATGAATAAAAGAAGACTAATGCAGTGGTGGCCAGTCATGTGATTAGTTTGTAAATTTTGCAGATTATGAAATCTCTACATTATGATATAGCTCTGGATAATTGATTAAGAATCAGGTTTTTATCAATCACTACGAAGGCATAAAGTCAATTTAATGAAAATGTTAACCCTATTTCGCATAATTATTGCTTTATGAGCACCAAACTGTAATGACTTGAATGGCCTTTAGTATATACATTTTACGTCATAGAGCAAAAATCTCCTAATAAAGGTTGCTTGTCTATATCCCCTCTATAAACAGGTAAAATATTTTAGTGTTATTCATTAAAATCCTGTACAGGTCTATCTAAAACATAAATGCTTAACATTAATAGAGTGCCCTATTTAAATGTAATAAAATCAGGTAAACTGATGTAACAAAGTGCCAGTATGTTTTTGTTTAATCAGTTATGATTGCAGTTATGAGATGCAGAATACAAAAAAAAGTCAAATTGGCCGGTTTCGGGATTTGAACCATGGAACTGCAGGTTGTAAGGCCAAGACGTTACCATCTCGGCCACCTGGGTCAGTTTAACGGTCTAGCTGGATAAGCGTATGTAAAGCAATAGTCCCATTTGTCATAGCTAACTGTATTTCAATTGCCAAAGCCTTATAAGATCACAGTAAAACAATAGGCTATGTTGTCATGATAACTGATGTGCATTTCATAAATTCATTCGAATACATATATTACCATAAAATAGGCACTAAATTGAGCATTACTCCGATACAGGTCAACCGATTTTATCCAATATCAATAGACGTCTTCCCATGGACATTATAAATATGTATACCAAGTTTCATAAAAATCCGGTAAAGCGAATTTGAGTTACCGCGTCTTTCAAATAGATACTAAATTGGGTTTTACTCCAGTACCGGTCTACCGATTTGGTCCAATATCAGTAGACATCTTCCCATGTACATTATAAATGGGTATACAAAGTTTCAGAAAAATCCAGTAAAGCATATCTGAGTTATCGCGACTTCTTATATATTAACATAAAAGGCACTAAATTGGGCATTATTCCGGTATTGGCCAACCGATTTGGTCGAATACAATAGACGTCTTCCCATGGACATTATAAATGCGTATACGAAGTTTCATAAAAATCCGATAAAGCGTATTTGAGTTATTGCGCCTTTAAAATGGACACTAAATTGGGTTTTACTCCGGTACCGGTCAACAGATTAGGTTCAAATTCAATAGGGTAATTTTCATGAGCGTTATAAATGCGTATACCAAGTTTCATGGAAATCCGATACAGCGTATTTGAGCTATGGCGCCTTACTAATATAATTTATTAAAATAGGCACTAAATTGGGCATTACTCCGGTACCGGTGAACCGATTTGGTTCAATATCAATAGGGTTCTTCCCATGGACATTATAAATGTGTTTTCCAAGTTTCATGAAAATCCGAAAAAGCATATTTGAGTTATGGTGCGTACAGACAGACGGACAGACGGACAGACAGACAGACGGACAGCCATTTTTTCGTCCCCCACACAATCTCATAAAGTACCATACTGGCACTTAATAATAATACGTTTAGTAAGCAATTCACAAACTACAATCACAATTCCACTTAGGCTATAATCACAATTACTGCCACCCTATGGGTTTAATAACAAAATACTGACAAATATTTATCATTAACGTGTGTTTATTTACCGTGAGTTGTCTGAAGGTGTAACATTTGATCTGCGAACTGCAGATATCCATTTAAGCCGTCTGGATTCATTTTTGAAACACAAAACGTATTAGGCATTTTCTCTATTTCTGTATAAAAATACAATTTTCTTCCAGCACAACATATTTAATGGTTGACTGATGCATTTTCGCTAGCAAACGCGGCCTGCTCTTGATGATGTGAATATTAAGACGTCTTAAACTGAGGAGGCCGTGGTTATGATTAGCAGACAGAAAGACAAACATTTCCTCTTATTATTATAGATATTCTAGTTTATCTACTCTTATACAATTCATCGGTTCTAAATAGCGTGCTCACTCGCTCGCCCGCTTCGTGAAACATCGAGCATACTCGGCGATGTTCGTCTCTCTCAGTCTAAACTTTCACGAAAAGTACAAAATTAGGAAAACCGTTTCTTTATTACATAAGGCCTAAGTGAAATGAACACAATGAACAAATATTCTAATGTTATTTTTACTACAAATTTCATAGCTCTGAACCACAAACATTTATAATAAGCTGCCAGTGCAAATTTCTTAAAAATCCTGGAGTCAATTAATAATGGCGGGCGAAGCTGTAAAATATTGATCGCGGACAGTAAAAATCCAAACAAACCATTCCTTCCCTTGAAAAATTATATAATTTCTGAAAATCACACTGAATTTATCAAATAAAATTCACATCATATTCATCTGTCAACAAACAGTTGAGAAACAATACGCATTATGTGTTTACAGGTTCCTTTGGAACTGCATAATCGAATCTGAGATCGTTTTCCCAGGGGGCGCTTTCTAATCGTGGAATGTACTCTAAAGCCGGAATTTTAGCTGTTTCATTAATTACTAATGGTTTAGTTTATGAATGATTCGTGTGTATGTGTTGATAAATATAATGCTTTAATAATTATTATACTCTTAATTTTTAATTTTTCAATTAATTATCGTGGGCGAAGCATCGGGCACCTCCTAGTATTTTACAAATTGATTTGTCTATTGCTTATATAGCTTACCGACAACAAAATATTATTATTATTATTATTATTATTATTATTATTTTTATTATTATTATTATCCCCGATTACATTAAGCGGCTTTCAATGTAATCTTAAAAAAAAGAGATGCAGCGAATCCTAGCAGACCGTAAGTTATGACTAGAAATAAGAGGAAAAATAAATCCAAAACAAGTAACCTTTAACTTGAAATAGTTATTATTGCTTAGTGAATGTTGCTGTTCTGAATGCTCAGCATGTTATGTGAGTGTCTATTTAAACTATTTTTGGAAATAATGCAAGTCATTTGTTAAAATACCTTAATGTAGAGTAACTGTTATGGGAACTGCATGAGCTATTCCGAACCGGGAGAGCTGGGTCATCTACCCTGCGGGTTGAGGAAGGGAATGTTGCCAAATTCTGATTGCGGAGCCAATATTTTACACGGCATCATTCAACACAAACAAACGATTAGGATTGCTAAGTGCTACGTTAGATAAAATCAAGCAATATAGCTTCAATGCGGCAAAACTGTTGCTACTTTAGAACTAATCCTTTTATTTTATGATTCCAGGCCATTAGTTCTATTGATCTCAGTTCTAATAGAGCTAAAGACTTTGCTTCAGAAGACCATAAATGACTTCAATGAAATATCCACAAGGCAAAGCCTACGCTCTGGCTTAGGGGATGCGTTCGCTCCTCTCACGCAGCGGGCCCGGGTTCGATTCCTGGTCGGGACAATTTAGGTATGTGGGGTTTTTCTGGGGTTTTTCCTCACCTGTGAGACAAATGTCGGGTAACTTTAGGCCCTTGTGGTCCACGGATATCATCTGGCCGTCATTATCATCTTCATCCCATCCTCGCCTTGTGTGGAGTGTGTGTGTGTGTGAATGGTGTGTCTCGTATGTGTTCGTGTTGTCTCGGAGGTGCCCCCGGCATTGGGCTCATCACTCATCCGGGGAGTCCCTCCATGTCTTTGTCTGGTAAAAAAAAGTATGTATGTGATCCAAAGATAATCCCTCTCCCGACAGGTCGCGGCCCGGGCGCTTAAATCCTAAAACGGAGAGGTAAAACTAAGACAAAGAAAGAAAGTCTAAAAGTTCTAAAATAAACGGTTGTGTAACAGGTGCCGGTTTTTTTGTCCTACAGGATTTATTTTATTTATCTGTGAATGCAATGTAGAGACATTTAGTCTCATATACGCTCACAATAGCTATTTATGTATCAAGTACGCAAAATAACGCTTTAGCGGACGAAATACTGGATGAGTCCGCTAAAGCTTTTGCGTGCGTAGTGTACAAAATATTTTTTTTTTTTTTAGTAAAAGCTCTGTAAATTATGGGAATTGAAATAAAATACCGTATAATTACCTATAAAAGGCATAGTCAGCCATTTGTTGACGCCATATTCTCATAGCCGCCTGAATCCTATGCTATGAACCAATACAAAATGCGGATGTAGATGGCAGTGCGGGTTTCTTTTGAATGACATAGCTATGTTGGCTTAGGCCTATATTTGTTGTTATATTATTAATGCCGGGTTTCCGAAACGTAAGATATCTACTAAATGACATTATTCAATCCGTAAGCGTTTCTGAAACGTTCGATGGCGGCTAATCGTTCGATAAAACGCCCAACAAACTATCGCACCACAAATCACTAGATATCTGGCGAAACGGTAGATAAACACGCAACATGGCGGAAATGCGAAGCATTTATGTTGATGTATGTTTCGTTATTATGTTAGCATTTTATCTTACATTATGTTACTAGCTTGTTATGGTATTAAACTGAAAAGTAGTAATGAAGCTGGCATTGGTTATTAATTTGTGTGTGAAATAATTCATAATACTGTACTAGAAAAATTGTATATTATCGGTTAGATGAACTTTGTTATAGCCTAGGCTATTAATGTATCCATCGTTTATTTGTATTAATTTCATTTTCTGTTGTAAGTTAATACTTTTAGGAAAACATCGCGAATATTAATTCACATCATATTTTCTTGCTGGTCATCTTCAATGCCAGATCGTATAAGGCCTAGGTCTATACAGAAGTAAATATTCCCTGAAAGAAATTTAGCAATCCTTTCAAGAAGTAGCCTACGATGATATTCAGATTCGGAAAAAATGTAGCTTAAGTATATTAATTTTATTTTCTGATGCAACACTTTATGAAGAAAATATTGCCTTTTTACAGCACGAATATTAATACATAATCATCATCTTTCTCGTCATCTTCATCCTGAGGCAATAATTAGGCCTAGAGATGTGTAAAGCAAAAGTATTCCCTGAAAGAATTAGATGTTTGACGATATTGAGTTTCGGAAAGAATCAGGCTGTCAAAGCAATGACCTATGGACAGATAGGCCATCATATTAAATAAGGAAGCATGCCTTTTTCAGCGTTAAATAGCCCATCATTAGAAATGAGAACAAATCGCAGCATTCCTTTTTCAGTGGTAAATCAGCTATAACTTAATTAATGTGTTACGTTTTAGGCTATGCATTACGTTGTCAGATTGTAATGGGTGACATTTTCGCTAATGCACAAGTCTAGAAGTCGAAATTGCCGAAGTTTCTCTCATATTTTACATTCGTTTTACCAGAGAAACAGCTCACAAGAAAAAAGCAGAAAGAAAATTCAGCCATTTTGAATACATAGCAAGAAGCGCTTCGATTGGTTGCTACTCAATCACGGCCAATTTGATATTACAGTAAGCACCGTGTCTCCATCTATTGACAAAGTGCTCAACTCATTTATCTGGCATTAGCTATTGACTGAGCAAATTCGCTTTCGGAAATGGGAAGGTATTTATCGAGTCTATAAATGTATAGAACCATTAGCTGTCTAGAAGATATCTGGAGCTTTTATGCAACCGGGCCTAAGTGTTTTGCAAAAAAAAAAAAACCTGGCATTGTTTCTAAGTAATATAAAGAAACAATATTGTCTTATATTTGTTGTTTTATGGTCAAGTATTTTGTTTCAAGCCATGTTACGGTTGGTATGCCTGCTCACTGTCATCTGTATTTTTCAGTTGTCATGACGACTTTACCGGCTTAGGTTGTTAAAAGTTACTTTACCAGTCTAGGCTGGTAAAGTGCTACTTTTCGGCATGTTAACTGTCCGACCAGCAGCTGTTTTGCAGAGCGTGTACTAAAAAAATAATTCCGTCGACCTGAGCCAGACGACCCCGCAATCTAGGAAATCATGCGGTACGGTGTGAGCGGACGGGGGAGAGGAGTGGGTTGGGAGGGAACCGTGTTTGCTTCTGTGATAGACTTGTCTCATAGGC
Source organism: Ectobius pallidus (assembly GCA_964059195.1). Lineage (NCBI taxonomy): Eukaryota > Metazoa > Arthropoda > Insecta > Blattodea > Ectobiidae > Ectobius > Ectobius pallidus. The sequence continues at coordinate 180,296,851 of CAXKWD010000004.1, read as the reverse complement.
ATGACTCATGGTAGAGGTATGGGCCAACCAATAGACAAGCTAATCTGCTAACTGATACGTACTTTGCACCAAAATGCCTATCATACCAATAATGATTTTAAAGAAAATCAATATCACATAATAGAGAACAAAGAAATCAGAAAAACTAACTGAAATAGTATTTTTGCACTCCTTAGCTAGTAAGTGTTAGAGGAGACCGGACTTGGTTGTCACACTTTTCAATCAAACATATTTTTTTAATATTCTTATAGGTTTTTTTATTTATCTAATTATCATATCTGTTCTTCAGGGGTGCCCACCCCCCCCCCCAAACTTCACTGCTCACCCCCCCCCCCCAAACTTCATTGCTCATCCTCAACCCAATTGGCTGTCGACAAGGGCGCCCATATGATATTTTCTAGGGGGGGGGCAATTTTTTTTTAATTAATTTTTTGTCGCTTTAACTTCTTGGGCCACTTTGTAACGTTATATTAATAATATAATAAGTGCAACAATGACGTAGCCAGAAAATAATTTCGGGGAGGGTCGGAAGTGCCGGGGGGGTTTGGAATACTCCCAAAAAGGGGGTCGGGGGTCCATCCCCAGAAAATTTTTAAATATTGAACTAATGAAAATCACATTTTACGCTATTTTAGCACAGAAAAACTAGTTAGGAAATTTGTTTACCATACTCGAAGACATGCCAATGTAAATAAGAAATCAATACCTAAGTGGGGGTCCACCCCCGGAAAATTTTTAAGTACTGAACTAATGAAAATCACATTTTACGCTATTTTAGGACTCAAAAACTAGTTAGGAAATTTGTTTACCATACTCTAAGACATGCCAATATAAACAAGAAAATGTTACCTAAGTCGGATGTCCACCCCCGGGAAATTTTTAAATATTGAACTAATGAAAATCTCATTTTACACTATTTTAGCACTGAAAAACTAGTTACGAAATTTGTTTACCATATTCTAAGACATGCCAATGTACATAAGAAATCATTACATAAGTGGGGGGTCCATCTGCGGAAAATTTTTAAATATTGAATCAACGAAAATCACATTTTACGCTATTTTAGCACTAAAAAACTAGTTAGGAAATTTTTTTACCATACTCTAAGACATACCAATGTAAACAAGAAAATGTTACCTAAGTCGGGCGTGCACCCCCGGGAAATTTTTAAATGTTGAACTAATGAAAATCACATTTTACGCTATTTTAGCACTGAAAAACTAGTTAGCAAATTTGTTTACTATACTCTAAGACATGGCAACTTAAACAAGAAATTGTTACCTAAGTTATAATACTTATTACTATTTATAAGAAAAGTTGAATAACACATGGAACAGTAGACATAATAGGGCTACTCATTCATAGGAGTAACCAGGCCGACCATATGGGGGGGGTTATAACATCCACGGGGTCTGGGGGGTCCGGGGGTCCTCCCCCGGGAAATTTTAAAAATTAAGATGCAAAATAACGAGTTTTAAGCTTCCAGGGATCGTCCCCCGGAAAATTTTAAAAATTAAGACACAAAATAACGAGTTTTAAGCTTCCCACGCTTTATACTTGTATTAAGTAATTTATGGGCTGACTTAAAAAAATTATACAATTTTCCTTTTTTTAATCAATGGGGGTGTACTCATTATGTTATGAAAAGAAAATAACTGCTTTATCATATTTGACACATCAACAAATCTTGTTTAATTAAATATTTTTTTTTAAATACAAATATAGAATTTTAGGTTTTGACTTTTGGGGGGTCCAAACCCCCTGAACCCCCCTTTCCTAATCCACTGTGGATTTTTCTTCCATGTTGTTGATTTGGTAAAACTTCTGCAATTCAAATAATTGTCTTAAAAGAAAAACACCTGACTATAGTAATTGTTAATATACATTTTTTCCTTCCGCCCCCCCCCCCCGCGTATGGGCGCCCGTGGCTGTCGGAATTCTTTATCTTTATAAAGAATTAGAAGAGACCTTTTGAAGTTATAGAACTTGACTGTGTTTATTTTTAACATATAAAACTCTAATTTTGCAACAATTTTCAACCCCCCCCCCCCCCAGAAAATTCATAAATGATAATATTTTGCCCCCCCCCCCAGAAATTTCAATGACGCAGTCTGCGTCTTAACCCCCCCCCCTGTGGGCACCCCTGTGTTCTTTCAACTCTTTGGCTTATTGAAAAAGAAAGTTTAAAACAAACATTGAAATAGAAAGTATTTAAATTTAATCTTAAAAAAAAAAGTAAAATGTGACAACCAACCCCAGCTCAGGGTTGGTTGTCACAGTCATTGGGGTTGGTTGTCACATTGCAAAAAAATAACTGGAATAAAAATGTTGTAAGTTCAACTGTGTGGTATTTAATACTCAGGAAAGCAAGGAAAGCATTCCCATAATATAACATCAATATGATTAAACTGTTGACAAAAACAAAGTGTTGTATCATGTGACAGATTAAACTTTTGACTGATACCTGGGGTTGAGTCTAACAAGGAACTTTTTGTTTATTTAAAACTGATAGAGAAATGAATAAACATTATTATAGCATAGAAATCTTGCATCACCTTCCATCTCTTATGTTAGGCTTCTAATTTGGTCTGTTGTAACACGAGACAACCAATCCGGACGGGGATGGAAGTCACATGTGACAACCAACCCCTTGACGCCATTTCGGAATTCCATTGCTCTAGCAAGCTTTTCTACAAAACAAAAGTCGAAAAGAATATAGCAATATACTCCTAAATAAATGTATTGTTTAACGTAATATAGAAGATATTTGTAAACTTATCCGTTTACGAAGAAGTAGAAGTAAACTTCAGAGCAAATATTTTATTTTCAACACAGCAAATCACAAATCTTTCAACAATGGACACAAAACTTACACCTGCTTCGTGGGAAACTGCAAGGGGTGCTAATGGTCAAGGGAGCATCTTTCCCACTTAAAACCAATCACTCCTGCCAACTGTGTATCCAGTTACATGTAGTGAGACAACCATCCCGTGTGACAACCAAGTCCGGTCTCCCCTACTTACGAAAGTTGTTTACATGGATCGTAAGTCGACATTCCCACACAATCGTGTTGCTAAGGGCGTTGCGATGAGGTTAAATTACTTACGATCCAAGCGCCACGTCATAATTCAACACGATACACTTCATAATACAAGCCTTTATGGACACGGCCCCCAGGACAAATATTCGGTTCCCATGACAACAAACACATGCGAATCACTTTCTGAAATAAACATCTATTTTCAAGAATGTATTTACATAATATTTTCAGGTAATATCACAATTAATATAATTAAATTGATATAAGTAACCGTCGTGCAAAAAATAGCATGCAACACACGGGCCGTAAAGGGGCACTTGTATCGCAATATACTATTAAACACCATACTCTACAAAGTAAATATGATACATTTATTAATACACTCACCTCTCTGTTGCCAGTGTATACAAATAAATATGTATCGTGGACTCCTGAGATATTTGAAATCAATTTAAAAAGGAACATTTCTGAATTATTAGTTATTACACACATTATTTGTTTTTAAACAAAATGAATTTTAACAAAGAGAAATTAGATAAACTAATTCAGATATATAAAACCCATGATATACAAAATAAATATATACTTCTTAATATATTTGGATACTCTTTTTGGCTGGGTTTTATTCGAAGGATATGCTTTTAGAATTGGTTTCTTTCTTCTTTGTTGCCAGTACCGGTGTATAAATAACATTGCAATACAGTTAGCTTTGACAAATAACACTACCCACATATTTCTTCACATATGCTTATCAAACTTAAACCTTTGTCCTTCCGTAAGCCCCGCTTAATGAATTCATGTGGAGCTTAACGCGGAAATCGATGCCCAGCGATGCCCAGCGAAATCTACTCAACGCAGAGATCTGAAATTTTAAACGTAGATGGATTGAAGGGTGGGCGAATGCACTTCAAAGCCGAAATTTTCACTTTCGCTTTCGTTCGTGAGTTATGAGTGAAAAAATGGCAGAAAACGTGCATTTTTTACGTTTTCGAAGAATCAGTTTTCAGTAATATATTTCCAAGTCAAATCAATTGCAGTTGACTTTGGCTATTTTTGTCATACCTTGGAAATAAAAGCATCGCGATCGCTTGAATGTTGTAAGCCCACGCTGGTCGATTAATTTGTTTATAATGTCAAGGCACGCAGATATCTGAAATTTTCAACATAGTTGGAAGAAGGATAATGAATAACCTACAGGCCTAAATGGAAAAACATTGATCGGTTTAGACGAAACTCACTATTCAGGAGTTTTCTGGGCCAGGGAACTCGAATCTGAGGTTGTTTTTCCCATGTTGCACTTTGTAATCGTGGAAATCACTTCAAAGCCGGATTTTTAGCTATTTCATTAATTATATTAATAGTTAGTTCAGGCCAATGAATGTTTCACTTGCAAGTGTTAATAAATATAATGTTTTAATTACTTTGCTCTTAATTTTTATATTCCAATTAATTATCGTGGGCGAAGCTATTTGGGATCTGCTAGTGTAAAATACAAAAAAAAAGTGCGTGGAACGCCACGCGACAGAAGTAAAACTTTATTTTATTTTTTTATATTTCAATTTTTGATTATTGGATTTTTCAATTTTGCATTATTGGACTTTTTAATATTGGGTTTTTGAACATTTTTAATTTCAATTTTGGAACTTTGAATTTTTAATTTTTTAAATTTTCGATCTTTGAATTGTTTATTTTTTTTATTTTTTATTTTTGGATTTTTAATTTTTTTATTTTATTATTTATTAAATTTTGGATTTTTGGATGTTATAATTTTTAATTTTGTTTTTTAAATTTTGGAAATTTGTATTTTTTTAATTTTGGATATTTGGATTTTTAAATTTTGGATCTTTGAATTTTTAAATTTTGGATTTTTTAAATTTTGATTCTTTGAATTTTTATTTTTTGGATTTTTTAAATTTGTATTTTAGTTTTCTTAATTTTGGATTTTTAGATGTTTTCAATTTTGGTATTTTTTATTTTTAAATTTTGGAATTTATTATTATTAAATTTTGGACTTTTGGGTGTTTTAATTTTTAATTTTGTTTTTTAAATTTTGGAAATTTGTATTATTTAATTCTAGATTTTTAATTTTGGATTTGCGCGGTAATGAACCTCCGGGTTCCATAAAATAGATAATATACCTTTAGATTGCTTAGGAATTGTCTATTGCCATTGAGGAAGTAAGGTCTGAAAAAATTCCTTTGATTACTCCAAATCATTGAGTTGATTGTTTTCTGTGCAGTCCGCACCGAAACAATTAAGAGTGTGACTGATTTCGTGACTGATTGTGACTGATTTCGTGACTGATTTCGTGTGACTGATTTTTCAGATTTACCCTCTACCGCCACTAAAGAAGTTTTACTTCAAAAATTATATACATAATTCACAACCAATTTTACGAGATGATACTATGTTTCGTTGTGCATTTACTAACTATAAATTCATTAATAGAATAAAATGGATCGTCAACAAGAAACTTTTTCAAAAATAACTTATATTTAGATAATGGTAAATCAGATATTTTTGTTGGCAGTCTATTAATCATTTTCTGTCCCAACACAATGTAATAGTTATGTGATTTACCTAATCTAAGAAAAGGGATATTAATCTTTGTACTTTGTCTACTGTTATAGTCATAAATGCTTTTTCTACTTTGCAAGTTATGTAATATACTTTTTGTATGAAGAAGTACTGAACAAATAAGTTATACAGATATTGTTATCAGTCGGGTAATGTTTTCATTTTTATCAAGTCCCGTACGTATTAATAGAATTATAATTATAATTGGTTTATTTTACCTGGTGGAATTAAGGCCATTAGGCTTCTCTTCCATTCAACCAGGATTAATACAAATGAACTTTACAATATTACAATAGAACAAGTACAATACAAAGTTACAAATACACAGAAACATGATTATACTATTATCATTTAAGGCTTAAGAACTACTGTAGTTCTCTAGAGATAATACAATACACAAAAAACAATATGTTAAATAGTTTGCTACTTACTAAGATTTAAACTATTACTAAAATATTAACTATTACTAAGAAATATGTGAATGAAAAATTAAAAGTTAAAAATGAAAAGTTGTGGATAATTGGAAACACAGTATTTAGATGTCCGCCGGCGTGGTCTTGTGGTTAGCGTCGCTGACTACAGATCCGTCGGCCCGGGTTCGATTCCCGGTACCTCCTCGGATTTTTCTGAGGTAGGGAGGTCTGGCAGGGGTGCACTCAGCCTCGTGATTCAAATTGAGGAGCTACTTGATAGAGGAGTAGCGGCTCCGGTCAAGAAAACCACCTTTAACGGCCGTGGGTGTCGGCATGCTGACCACATGCCCCCCAATCCTGCCATCTGCCTACGGGAGATGACGCAGCGGTCGGGTGGTAGGCCAAGTCCCTCCAGGGATGTAGCGCCACGGAGTTTAGTTTAGTTTCAGTATTTAGATATGTGATTATTTATTGTTATTAATGTGAAATCAAGTCCCTAATTATGGCATCATAATACTGATACATTGAAAAAATTCTGCATATTGTGATCAAAGATTCGGTTTATGTCTTAATTTTCCGTTTTGCGGCTTTATTTCCAAGTACTATACGTCATTGAAAAATTTCGTTTTTAAGGGTTTCGTTCCTAATTCAACTGTACTGTGTTCTATTGGAAGTAGCAGGATGAGCAGTTCGAGGGGGTGGCATTACCTAACTTTCTCTTTTAACCAATAAAACATTTTTTACCCCCTCAGTTAAGTTGCAGCTTTTGATTTATGAAGATAACAGTGTTGACATGCAGTGTTTGCTAGTGTAAAATGAAAATACTTGATGTCAGATGTCAGATGTCAGATGTCAGATGTTTTGCTACGCTGTGTTCACCACAGATTAGTAGGCCTATACACTTCCCAAAAACACTCGTAACTCGTAACTGAGTTTTGAGTATTGGTTAATGGACTCCCAAAGGAAAGTAAGAGCAATTAAAAAACTTTGTTACTGGTTAAAAACAGGTGCTTGCAGTCTATTGCTGTATTAGCCTATGAGTGGTTCAATCATTCACAGTTAACGTATTATTTTACGAATAAATATCTTAATTCTGATTTGTAGTTTATTACCTTATATATGAATAAATATCCTTCATTTGATTCCTTTGACTACTATTATCAATAGGTTAATATTATCAGATCAGCTGCGTCCCGAAGTGATCAGTGATCACAATAAGCGGCGTGCACTGTATGTGGAATACCCAGTGCTTTAGTTGGAAAATATTTTATGGGGGTACTCACCTTCCATAGAACGCATATCTATTGGGAATTTAATAGTGTTTGTCATTATTAACAAATACACTCTCGTGAATTGGACATTTAATAAGTATTTTAGGACAATATCGTTCCTGTACTGCTAGTACGACGTACCGGAGAACATATTTTTCCCGGTATGGTAGAAGGTATGGCGTACCGGCCCAACTAAAGCACTGGGAATACCGATATATTTCAGATTGTAATGTTCTTTGGAACCTACAGCAATCATACATAATAGAGTCACCATCCGTTCTCTAATATTTAGTGGCACAAAGCGAGGGTGGCACTAGAACGAAATTCAGTTTTTAAAATAAAAACGGCATAATGCATTGTTGTATTAATTTACTGTACTGTATTATGAAATAAAGTTAAATAAAAGTCAAATGGAGAACTTTAGCAAAAAATAAAATACTGTAATGTAACTCAATTTAGCAGTGCTACAGTGCATAAAGGGGTTGAAAATCGTGTGCGGTCCATGTAAGTGATTAACTGTAACTGTTGTGTAATGTTTAGTTCCGAATGGATACTGGACTAAAAGAAGTGAAGGGCTCTTTCTACCTGGTCCACCCTCATGCAAGGTGTCTGACCGACTTCTTAACATAGCTTCTTGATTCCACCGCACTACATTTACAATTAGTGGCAGGGAAACACTCAGTTATTGGAAATACAGTATAGTATGTTTCTTAAATAGTCTTCCTAACATTCACGCCAGTTTTAAAAGAATTCTGAAACTGAAAAAATCACTGGAAGCTATAGTTTGTAAAAAAATCTTGTCTTATATTCACTGGCACTAGATGAATTGGCAAAGTAACGAGGTTTCTTATATCTTCTCTTCTCTATATATATAAAAGGCTTTGTCCTGACTGACAGGAATCAACGTAGAGCCTAAACTATAACAGGTAGAGACTTGGAATTTTGACAGTACCTTCGTTTCATAATGTAGGTGCTCGCTAAGAAGGGATTTTGAAAAATTCTGATTCTAAATGCCAAAAATTAAATGTTTTTGAAAATACTTAATCCCTTTTTGCATAGAATTATCGAAACAAATTCACAGAACATATTGTTGCCAATGGTATAGGTGGGTTTGGATTAAATTAAATGGATGTTTGACAAATTAGAGAAGGTATCATTATAATTCTATTATCTATATTAATAAAAGGAACTGTCCTCGATGTCCAGGGAAATCTACTGAACGCAGAGATCTGAAGTTTTAAACATAGGTGGGCTGAAGGGTCGGAAAATGCACCGCGAAGGCGGAATTTTAATTTTAGTTTTCGTTCGTGAGTTATGAGTGAAAAACGGCCAAAAAACGTGCATTTTTTGCGTTTTCAAAACATAAGTTTTCAGTTATATATTTCAATGTCAAATCAATTACAGTTGGCTTTGTCTATTTTTGTCACACCTTGAAAATAAAACTTTCGCGATCGCTTGAATGTTGTAAGCCCTAAATATGGTCAAACGTTGTTTTATTTGGACGAATCTCACTATACAGAGGTTTTCTGGGCCAAGAAACTCGAATCTGAGGTCGCTTTTACCAGACGATGCTATCTAATCGTGGTATGTAGTCCACGTGATTTAGGAGTTAATAAATATAATGATTTTACTATTATGCTCTTAATTTTTAATTTTTGAAATAATTATCGCGGGCGAAACCGCGGGCACATGCTAGTATTTTATATGGAAGAAGATCCGTCCACTTACATTTATTGGCACAATGCGAGGGTGGCACTACATCGAGGGTTGACTGTATATACTCAACTATCTGGGAGCAATAATTACAGATAGCAAAATAACCATATTACCGGTACAGCAGAAGTTAAATGTAGACAAAAATCAGGAAATGCTTGTTTTTATGCAATTCAGATACTCTTGTCTTCTCGTCTTCTGTCCAGAAATCTAAAAATAAAAATTGGTAATACAATAATTATCCTGCTGCTTGTATTATATGGATTGAGACCTGGTCCCTTAGTTTCGGAAGAACGTAATCTGAGATTGTTCAAAAACAAGGTACTTAGGAAAACATTAGGACCTAAGATAGTTTGAAAATGGGGACTGGGGAAAACTGTTATAACGACGAACTTCATAACCAGTATATAATGTTCTCGAGTTGCTAGCCAGGTGAGTGATTGGAAGAACAAAGACGTTTCAGAGGAACACGCTTCCTACATCTTCTGGGAGACTGAATAAATATAAATAAATATGTTTTATGGCCGGTTTCTATAAACTCGCGAAATACCTATGGGTAAACTATCCAATGGACACAATTTACACAAGAATAACATCACACAAACCCAAATAATTTAAAGATAGCAATCACATACACTTGTGGCGAGTTTCTAGATAAATGTCCTCTGGGTAAATATGAAAATGACAGAAAAAAATGTTCCTAAAAAATCGGGCTAGATCTTTCCAAGGTTAAATCGTCGGGTTAATTTATCCTTTCATGGATGGCTGGGTAAAATTTAACCTATCATAGGATCAATAATAATTTAAACAATGAGAATCAAAGCCTTCTGAATTAAATTAACTGTACAACTCCAAGGCCTTGATCGTTATATCATTATGGGTGATTAGGAACTAATTTGCCCATGGATAATTTACCCATAGGTAATTCACGAGTTTATAGAAACCGGACATTAATCGTGTATTTCTAAGTCTCTTTCTAATCCCCATTGTTATTGAATTAAGAAAATCTATATTATCGAAGAGCAATATCGATATAACGATAGTATAGAAACCGAAATATCGATGTCAAAATATCGGATATCGAAAACAAAATATCGGTATCGATAATCCCATCCCTAATAATTAGTTTATTAATCACGGTAGTGTTTGTAGGAACAATGTTGATCTCATTTCTATTAGTTGAGTAATCTTTCCTGGTTCTAGCTCCAAACAAAGTTAACCTTCACTCAACAAAGCTAATTAACTTGCGCATACTTGTTATGTTGGCAGCCATGATGATAGCAAAAAAGCAGAATACAGCAAGCTGTGAGAATGACGGCACGTCCAGTGTTGAGGGATGCTCTATCTCTCTATCTGCTGCTCATGTAAGCTAACAAGTAGCGGATGGTCTTTGCGTAATGCATCTCTTTCCCCCTTTCAAAAGCAAGAAGTTACGGCATATTTATGACTTAAGTAAGGCATGTGATTGTATACCAGCTGACATGTACAATAAGCTGATGATCTGCGCTGTGAGATTTGCCAATTTATCCCGATTTGTTAATAACAGCATTTGGTTGAAGTATCTTGTGAAATAAATGTTGGAAGTGCCTCAAGGCTCTATTTTGGGTGTTTTTTCAATTATTATTTTTTGTAGTTAATAAATCACCAGTCCACTGTCGGCTGCGGTGGTCTAGAGGTAGCGTGCCCGCCTCTAGATCCGAAAGTCGCGGGATTAAACCCGGCCGCAGTCAATGGTTTTTTCAGGACGTGAAAATCCTGGGCACGGAGGACTTCAAACTGGGGGGCCCGTGTCGTAAATTTACGGCACGTAAAAGAACTCCAAGCCTAAATTAGAGCCTCTGGACAAAATTTCTCGGCCCTTTCACGTAATACCTTAGTTTCCGGAGGGGGGTTAAGGGGCGATGGGCTTACCACCTGCCCCTCTGCCCCCTCTAGGAAAATAAGAGTAACAAATTTCACATAGGTAAACAGAAACCTCCACTTGGAGGCCCTTCGCCCCAACATGGGGGCGTAGGATTGGAGAGAGAGTAATTCCACTAAAATAAATGTTGATTTCCCCATGCAACTACTTGCCTTATAGCCCCACATTAAGATGCTCCCTGAACCATGATTCATACTTTCATGTCATTCTGTTCTCTCGGTACTTCATGCTTCTTTTGTACCTCAGAAACCATAAGCATGAAATTTGTCTCATTTTTTTATTAAAATTTATGTTTGTTCTTTGTCGAGCAACAAGTGTAATCGTCTACTGATTTCAGTCTATTTTTGTAGGACTTTTCATTGTTATTTGCTCTTAGGACTCTCCTGGCTCTTTCAGAAAGAACATTATCCCTTGTTTTTTCCTCAAACTCAGCTGAAAAGTATGAGGTACTTAAGGAACGATTTTAAAAAAATAGTATTACATTTAACAATGGTTACATGTATAACTTTTCATCCTGTAACATGTTAAAAATCATTAACCTTACGAGGTTATTCACAATACTTTCACTACGTAAGAATCTCGAAGTTTTTCATTACCTCCGGAAGAAACTACAAAATATTTAATGGAACTCTCGGCTATAAACTACTGTCTGGACTCTGGATGATTGTGGAGCTCTAGAGAAGTTATCAAGTAAAATATTCCGTCACAGGCCCACAAGGGACAGCAATGGGTTTGGGAAAGGGGGAAGTAGGAGAAGACTTTATGCTCCGCGCAGATCTGACATCATTGTGACAATGTTGCAGAAATGTCCACTACTGTTTTAGACCATTAATGGGAAAGAAACTCCCTTGCGAGCACTGTTGACATTTTTCTCACGATACTGAGTTTGAGGCCAGAAACAATGGATTATTCGGAAGGTAGCGTACACAATGTGCGATCTATGCTCGCTATCAATAAGCTTATTAAAGCTCAATGTCTAAGTTGCTCAGATGAAATTGGCTTTTCTTACACGGAAATCTGCAATGACACGCTAACTTTGAGCTATACAGCGAAAACGCTTCGAATCGTAACTTACTTACTTACTTAATGGCAATAGATAATTCCTAAGCAAGCTAAAGGAATATTATCTATTTTATGGAACCCGAAGGTTCATTGCCGCGCTTACCTGAGTCCGCCATTCAACCCTATTCTGTGCTAACTCCATCCAATCAACCCCAACAAATCCTACTTCCCATAAATCCGTTCTAAGACTGTCCTCCCACCTACGTCTAGGTCTTCCACGTGGTCTTTTCCCTTCAGGTCTCCCAGTCAATACTTTTGAGATATGTCTTTCCTCCCCCATGCGTGCAGCATGTCCACCCCATTTCATCCTTCGCGATTTAATTACCCTCACTATATCCGGTGAAGCGTACAGGTCCTGAAGCTCGATGTTATGCAATTTTCTCCAGTCCCCATTTTCATCCCTCTTGGGCCCAAATATTTTTCTAAGTATCCTATTTTCAAACACTCTCCAGTTCAGTTAGTGGCCATGTCTCGCATCCATATAATACAACCGGCAGGATAATAGTCTTATAAATCTTAATTTTTAGGTTTCTGAACTGCATAAAAACAAGCATTTACCGATTTGAGTCTACACTTACAGTATTTTTCAAATGAGAAGCGTTTTCCTTCACCGCCAATCACGTGTACGAGCTAATGAGTTGCCGCTACCAGTAAGGGTCTTCCCTCCGTCTCGCCGTCTCTGATTGGACCGCGTATCTAAGCAAGGAGAAGGAACAAACCGCTTGTCATCTGCAAAACACTGTAACTTCTGCCTTAATATTATTTGCATCTGTAATTACTGTACACAAGATAAACATAAACGGTTCTGAGGCCTACAGTACCTTGCTCTCGACACCCCACTAACCCTACACTGCATGGTATTGCCATTCGGCAACACTAACTTGCATTGTGTTTTGCGGGCATCATTGTTGTATATAACTGGAAACACCAAGCATCCAAGGAAGTTCGAGATGTGCTCTGAAGACACAGTTCATAGTTTCAGACACAGATGGCGGTAACATTATTATGTGGAAAGCATGCTAGTGAATTCTGACAACATTATTACATCGTATCACATAATATATTTCATACGTAACACAACTATTTGCATTTAAAAAATTGTTACACTATTATATAGGCCTATGTGTTATAGGAATAGAAAAAAGTGAAAACAAAAAGCTTGTCTATAACTTGCCCTATGCATAGGCAAATTTCTTTGTTGCCGAATGGCAACTTTCTGCATTCAGTTGAAGTCTGTTGGATTACCCTTATTTTCAGGTGACTGCTCATTGAGTTATGCTATTTCTGTAGTTGAGTGCAAGTTTTATCATGAAATAAAAGAAAATGAGTGCTGAAAATGTTCATTTTATGGATGATGATGGCCAGTTACGCGAGTTGACAGACGAAATATGACTGAGCAGGGTCATTATTTTTTTATAAGTTTCATAGCCCATTTATTGGGTTAAATGTCAATGCAGATCATTAAGATATTTGAATAATTATTATTTTTAACATTTCAGGTGAATTAAAGCTATTAATACATTAATTCTGTTAGCAGCAGTGGTAGTGAGCAGATTATTTTGGCTAAATACATCGTGTTGCCAATTTGCAACAAGAGATAAATATTAATTAAACGTGGGTAAATAAGTTTTATATTTTTTCAGTATTTTCCCTATCATTAATGAGCATTTTTAATATCATATATTTTTTGGAGTAAAATAAAAATGCATGCAGTGTAGGGTTAAACCCACTGCCTTCTTATCCTAAACCAGTGTTCTTCAACCTTGTTTTAACTGAAGGGTCATTTTCTATTTGTTGAAAGACTTATTGAATTGTTAATAAAATCATGTAAACTGATATAACAAAGTGCCAGAATGCTTTTGTTTAATCAGTGATAATTGCAATTATGATATGCAGAAAAGTTATTTTTGTAATCGATTTCTAAGTTAAGCTCCAGATCGATTCATCAATCAGGGCATGCGGAAGAACAAAGGTCTAAGTTTGATGTTTAAACTTAATTCATACTCGTATATACTTGATATAATTTTTTTTTTTAAATGTCAACATTTCACAAAATGCACTGGCAAAGAACTCCGCTTAATATACGTAGGCCTAATTATTTCACAGTAATATACCTTCTGTACATAACAGTATTCATGTAGTACTCATTTCAACTTGAACAACGAAATAAACAAACATCTGACTAAAAAGGCATGTGATCATTAATTAATCGTTACTTCGGTACCGGTCAAGCGATTTGGTCCAAAATAAATAGGCATCTTGCCATTGACATTATAAATGCGTCTATCAAGTTTCATGACAATCCGAAAAAGGGCATTTGAGTTATCGCGCGTACAGTCACACGGATGGACCATTCATAAAAAACCATTCTGGCACTTAATAACATGATCTTTAAGTAACACAAAAATATGAATTAATTACAGTAGCCGTGGGGATTACTTAACATTACATATGTGGTATTTTATGTGTAATCTTCCACTTTGCAATATTAATTAAGCACAGAGAACGTTCTTGAATTTAATGTGAGATCCGACATTTTCTTTGTCACTAAATTGTAAATATTGGCATTGCAGTTAAAAATAGTATTTCTTTGCGGGCCGCCAAAAATCAAGTCACTGGCCGCATGTTAATTGGCTCTATCTATACATATCCCATGACGATTGATAAATTTCATGTCCATTTGTGCCAATTCTTAAGTGTATATTTAAAATCTTCCACCTTATTCTATAAACTTAATACTGCAGTTAGTTTCTCTTGAAACACGGTTGCTAATTAAGTTACATTGTTTTGATTTATTGCCGTAATAATATTTATGGTAATATAAAATGTGTTACACCAAGTTCATTTATAGCCTATAAATGTTATTTGAAATTCGTAGTTTGTAGTTATAGCTAAATGTGTTAATTTAACACTTAATTTAATTAATATATGTACATATTTTTTTCAATGTACATAAATTATTAAAACCTTAAAAACAATTAAGTCACAGATTGTTTTACAATTTATATAAAATTATTAAAACCTTAAGAACAAGTAAGATGTTTACATAAACATGAATATATATTTATAAGATAGTACAAATAACAGTACCCATTTTCACTTACAGTCCATAAATCAAAATATTCCTTATTCTAATAAATTCATCTTTCATGTCTATATTGGAATTACAACTGTGGTATCATAAGTAAATGACAACAGTGTCTATTTTGTAGTATATGTTCTAGATGTCTTTAAAAATTGTTACTTGAATTGATGCTGGATGTTGATAACAATTTAGTAGTCGTGTATCAGATAACATCTGGCTGTAATAAAAAAAATTAAAAAAAAATAAATTTGTTCCCTAAACATAATACATATTATGTAATAGAACTCGTCAGTATATAAAAGTATGAACATGATTCATTGAAGATTAATTTAAATATCTTCTCGTTGAGATTCTACAAATTCTTGAATTGAATAAAAAGGATTTAGCAATAACCACTTATGAAGTCTAGTTTTAAAAATCCTTAAGGGAAGACTAGTCAAGGCCATTGGCAGCAGATTGTATAATCTGAGTCCCTCAATTTTATAAGATTTTGAGGTTATATGGAGTCGATGATATGGTATGTCAAATTTTTTTCCATGACGTGTTTGGTATTCGTGTACACTATTTCTGATAGGAAAATTTACTTCATTTTTCTTTATGAAGATAAGTACATCATAAATATACAAATTTATGACTGTCAAAATTCTCTCAGATATAAATAAAGGTTTACAATGATCAAATTTTCTGGAATTTGTTAATATTCTTATTGCTTTTTTTTTTGTATTAGTAAGACTTCATGCATACCCGTACCATTTCCCCAGAGCACCAACCCATATCTCATTACACTTTGAAAAAAAGCAAAGTATGAAATGCGTAGGTACTCAATTGGTACATAGGTTATCTTTAGAGAAGATGCGCATTTCGGCACTTATTATGCCATCTTCAGTCCTCAGGACTGTTAAATTAAAATATACTTAGCTATAAGTACAAACTAGGAATATCAAATAACATTTATATAAATGCACTTGATGTAAGACGTATATTCCCATAAATATTAGTTTGGCAATAAATGAAAACAATATTATTAGCAACCGTGAATCAAGATAAAACTATCTGCAGTATTAAGTTTGTAGAATAAGGTGGAACATTTTAAATAGACACTTATCATTCATGATGTTTACATTAAATTATTATTATTATTAATATTATTATTGTTAATATTATCATGCAGCCCCGGAATGAAGACCACTGCCCTAAACAATTCTATCCTAAGTCATGCAGGAGAAGTGAATTTGATCTTATTCTCTTCCCGTCCCTGTTTTATATTAACTATAATATAGGTTTAATTTTTATAACAAACTACCCTCTTCTAGCCAACGTTGATAATGTATGTTGATGCAGATATCTCGTTCTGTAGATCCTGTGTCGAGTGGGACTCAAGGATATAGAAGACGTCAAGAACATAATATAAAAAGCCGGTCCTTGTTTGGTGCAGATAGCCTACCCCATGGAATGACTTAGTAAACGTCTAGTGAGAGGAGATTGCCAAGCTTTGACCACAAAAAGAAACTTCAGAAATCGAAAACTAAATAAAAAAGCGGCAGTAGCCTAATAGGAGACGCTCTGTATATATCAGCACAAAGAGGAATGTTACTATATGGTATGGGGAGAGGCCAGGACATAGTGTAGTGGCGATTACAATACGTGAAAGTGCTTGCTGGAACGAGCAAATACATTCTAGAGTGATAGGGGAAAAAGCGAATAAGTCAAAATACCAAAGTTTCAGGAAAGACAAAAAAGAATTTATTTCCACAGCATTGTTACACTATTTAGATCAGACCACCCAGATATTTTTCATTGCATAAGATACTGTGTAAAAATATCTGGTGGAATGAACTAAATATTGTAATAGAAATAAATTATTTGTCTCGCCTAAAACTTTGTTGTTTTGACTTATTCGCTTTTTCCCTATCACTAAGCTCCAGTCCTCTTGTGGGATCGTTAAACACAAGACCAAAGTGTTAGTCATTTATTTTATGCCTATTTTGCGATAACCTTAGGTTAGTGCTACAACAAGTGATATACCTAGTAGTGATATGCCACTGCTTAACTAACCTAACTACCACTAATATAGGTTATCAGTCTAGAGACGAGACTTTCATGCACTATAAAATTGCGAAATATGCATGCATTCATGCATTATCAAACCATGAAACATGCACTATCAAGGGAGAAATACACTAAAATATGCACTAACATTTATGGCCCAATTTCTTTACTTTACTTAACTTTTTTGGCACAGTTGACAACCAACAGCATTTCTAAATTGCTTTCTGTAAGGTTCCTGCGCTTGACAGTCAATATGTTTTTGTAGACAGGGAATGATCTTTCTACATCACACGATGTTATGGGTGCAAACTTCAGTGAACACATAGGTGAAAGTGTCAGGTCAAATTCTTCATCCACGTTTTCATCACAAGAACCTTCTTTAATGAGCAAAGGAATCCGTAGTCCGGGTTCGCATTTATGACCCTGTTTTTTAGTATTGTTTTACAAAACAAAAAAACTGCCATAGAAAATATTCGGAAACCGAATAAAAGTGCTTACCTCTTTACTGCAACAGTAACAGAAGACGACTTTCCCATCTGATCTAATAAAAACCTTAACCTTAATCCACTATGCAAGGAGTTCGCTTTTTGAACATTTAATTGGATCCATAGTAAAATCACAGAACAGACAACCACATTAACCACTGCACACACTGTAAAGACACTGCAGGTTTCCCGAGCTCTGACAAAGTACAATGCACCCCAAGTGCGGGCCGAAATAGCTAAGGGTGGACAAAGGCAAGGTCAAATTACTTCCTCCTTTTCGCACATCTTCGCGCCACTTCACAAACGACTTTAAAAATGGGTAGTAAAAATCGAAACTTTGCCACGATGTCACTTTCTTGAAATCCCATTAAAACATGCATTTAAACTGAATATAATGTATATTATATGCATGATTTAGCCAAAAATACCCTAAATATGCTTTATGCATGTTTTTTCCTCCAAAAAGTTCAAAACATGCAAACATGCACGGAAAAAGTATGCATATTTGGAACCGGAAAGTAATGACATGGGTAAGTACTCAGTTTGAGCTATGTCCTAAGTTCTCATAAAAACATGCATTTGCATGAAAGTCTCGTCTCTAGTTATCACTAAAGCCCGGATTTTCATGCACTATCAAACTTAAAAATATGCATGCATTCATGCACTATCGTATCTCCAAATATGCACAATGAAGGGCGAAACATGCACTATCAAAAATCCGCACTGCACTGCAATATATTTCAATTTATCTTAAAACAATATCCAACGAGTTTTTCCAAATTCTCCTCACTTAAACTCGTGTGTTTATCAGTTAGGACATTCTTGAACGCAGAAAAGGATCTTTCTACTTCACAAGAAGTAACAGGTGCATAGGCTTAATTAAGGGAAGAAATTTGACTGAGGGTAAGATCGAATTCCATGTCTTTTACATTTTCTCCACATAATACGTCTTGCACGTTTTCAGAAGTTTAAGATCAGGGTTTGAACTAAGTACCTTCTTAAGTTTTTCCTTGACTGGCACACCCGTTTCTCCACAACACGATTCTAAAGTATTCAAAAAGACTTCAACAATGGCTAGTGACTGACAAATTCAAGCAGTGAACATTCTGTTTAGCAGTTTTCTTTCAATGGAAGGTGGTGGGGGTCGGCGAGTCGGCATTTTCTTTTGTAGCCTTGTGTATTATATTACTGTATATTTAGGGTAAACAGTAGCTTGCACTCTCAAATTCATGCAGGTGGCAGACTCTGTTGCCAAGTCAATCAAAATATAGCAATGGTAATGTAATACAACATTTTTACGTTTCTTTGAAAAGTCAAGATTTTAGGGAGGCATATTCATAATATGCACAGTTATGCATGATAACTTGATATTATGCACTAAAACCAGAAAATGAGGGTTTATATGCATTAAAAACGTCTGAATATGCTACATTAAGCCCAAAAAATCCAAAACATGCATTATGCATGAATTTTGCCATAAAAAGGCGGAAATATGCAAACATGCACGGAAAAAGTATGGTTATTTGGAATCCATAAGTCATGTAATGTGTATATACAAAGTTTGAGAAGTGTAACCAAAATATATAAAAACATGCATTTGCATGGAAATCCGGGCTCTAGTTATCACAAAAAGTAATGACACTACTTAAATAATACCACCATTCCTAATCTAACTACCACCCGTTTAGGATGGTAAGAAGAGTATAGTATATTGCGATACAAGTGCCATAAGCGATGCATACGGATCGAGGAAATAGTTTGAAAAAACAAGGCGCTCGCGCAGAGTTTTTTTCAATTTTCCGAGATCCGTTATGCGCTTACAGCACGAGTATTACATGCTATTTTTTGCACGATGATTATTTATATCAATTTAATTATATTAATTGAGAAATTACCTGAAAATATTATGTATATACATTATTGAAGATAGATGTTTATTTCAGAAAGTGATTCGCATGTGTTAGTTGTTATGGGAACCGAATATTTGTCCTGGGGGGCTTTGTCCATAAAGGCTTGTATTATGATGTGTCGTAAGTAAATTCTTACCGCACATAGCAACAAGATTGCGTGCTGGAATGTCAAGCTACGATCCACGGCAACAATATTCGTAAGTACCACTAATTAGTTAAATCGTGCAAAAAATTATTTTCACGATTGATGGGTTCGAGAAAGAGGATCGACAAGTGTGTAGAAAAGGTGAATCCTGTAAGAAACTAAATTACTTCTGGTGGTGGAGCGAGAGAAAGTGGTTAGGTTTTTTCCGCAATAAATACGTCGATTCAAAATCGCAAAGAAAAGAAATAGTGTCAATATTAGGTTAACAAAAATTGTCAACATTACAGTTTTCATTTTTACGAAACGAAACAACGTTAAAAATATGTCCCTAGGTGCAAGGATTATAATTAAGTGCTAAATTTGTTAATACATAAGAATACATCCTGTAATTCTCATACCTTAAAACACGTAAAGGAAAATTGTAATGTCAAGGAGATAGTGCTCTCGCCAAATTGTCTACCCCAACACCTGTACAATAGTGGAAGTCAACGGGTTTCCACTTGCTCAAAAAGGGACCCTGTTATCTCTCTGTGGTGGGGGTGTGGTGAAAGGTTTGCGTATATGTGTTATGTCTGTCGCATATAGAAAAATTCTATCACTAAGCATGACTTTTGTTTTGCACGACAACCTGATAAGCTCAACATATAATGTGGTATTAAGGAAATTAGTGATTAATATTTCGCCTTATACCCTCAAATAATGATAAACCAAAAAATCGCAGTTAGCCTCAGATATTTATTACTAGATTAATATAATCTGTTCTGAGTTGCGAATCATACTAAAAAATACATATGCTAAAAAGAAGTACACATAGGCCTATTTACATCATCAATTAAAATACTATTTACAATATCACAGAGTTAAATATTTCCAAATTCATTAAAATCTATTTACATTTAAAGCATATACTTAATATGTGTTGCAATTATTAAAAGTAGTATGTAGTCAAAAATGTGTATAATCTGTTACAAGCAGATTATTATAGAATGTAAAATTGTTTTATTATAGTGTCTATTTAACTGCTAATTGCAGTAGTCAATGTTGGAAGAAACACAGGTTGATTTATATACAGTAAAAGTATTGTTGTTCTAGTAGTATGATTATATTATACTAGGTTAAAAGACCCGGCGTCGCCTCGTACTTCAACCCTCAAAGAAAGAAAAAAAGAAATTTATTAATATAATGTGGTGCTGCCAGGCCTAAAGACGCCCTAACGAAGTCTATTGCATTTCTTGTGAAGTGCTTAGTGACGAATAAACTTGTCTATTGTCTAATACTAGAATGAAAAACACTGAAGTAGAAACCTAACGTCTTCATTAGAGATTTTCAAGTTAGGAACAATGTACGTTGCAGTGGGTACTCACCTAAGTTTGCGGTCGCTTGGACACCCAGTAGGCGGCACGGTGCGGTCAGCATTTAGTTCGATGTGATGGGATCCTTCCGATAACAATAACGCTGAACACCAAAACTGATACTTCTTCCTGCTTATCCTGCGATCCCTTTGTTCCACACCAAGATCGACCTTCGTAATAAGATTATTTCTGCAGCCTCTTCCACTCGCAACAAAAGGGCTCATGGGTGCACACAAAGCAGAGAAACGATAGCACAGATCTTCACATTGAAAACATGACACTTTGTTACAACACTAAACATAAGACAGCGATCGAACGGTGCCTAAAACCGATTACTTATTGGAACACACTCGAACACAAACTTAGAAGCTAACGATATGGGTTTCAATACGGAATACGAACTTTTATAAGCATTGGGTTATTTTATTCACAACAGTAAGAACGAAAACTAGAGACACTGTTCGTAATTATGAAAAACGAATCATCGCACAAATCACGATTGAATGCGTAATTGATACTGTGGTACAGAGAGCGATTCTCACACGCGTCCGACCCGGCGGAATCTCACGGAGCAACTGGCCACGCGCCCGACAGCCTGTGGGGAGTGCAAAGAGCTTGCGAAGTCAGAGATGATTCCGCTTCCCTGCAAATCAGGGAAACAATGCACATAATGAATAATTAAGGTTTCCGGGTGCCCTGTATTGTCCTCTGCTGTCTGTGTACATTCCTTCTCATCAGTGGAATTCTCTACGCTTTGACTTGAGGGATTGAAATCGATCCCAACTCAGTAGGTTCCCAGTTTGCGTGGAAGGATCTGAGATCTTTGTACTACTGGCTAACTTGGTTTTTGTGGCTATCCTGTGTAAAAAATCGTCATATTTATTCATTCATTTATAACTTCTAGCAGTGATGAATTCAAACGGTGGTCCGGGGGGTAAATCCCCCCCAAAAAATTTAAATCGAACTTATTTGTAAATGTACCGGTATATACGAGGCGCGTCCATAAAGTAAGTTACCCTAGGGCCGTTTACAGAAACAAAACACAATTTCATATAAATATTTATTGCAACAATTACAGCAAGTGTTCAGCTATTTTTCAACAAATTCGCCACCGGAATTGAGACATTTGTCATACCGTGAGACCAACGTTTGTGTCCCTGTGTCATAGAAGTATGCCGCCTGGGATTTGAACCACTGTGTGACAACCATCTTGACGCCTCTGTCGTTCTCTGCCTTTCTTTAAAATTTATTATTATTATTATTTTTTTTTTTTTTTTTGTGGTGTAGGAAAAGATGGAAGTGTTTAAACATCTCCCAGTCGAACTTCTGTAGGATACTTTGGGAGATATTCAAACATCCACCCTACAGCCTGGAACCCGCTCCCAGTGATTTCCTTCTTTTTCTACACCTCAGAAAAAAGACGAGAATGACAGAGAGCGGAGATGGTTGTCACACAGTGGTTCAAATTCTTGGCGGCAGATTTCTACGACACAGGCATTCCAAAGTTGGTCCCACGGTATGACAAATGTCTCAATTCCGGTGGCGAATGTGTTGAAAAATAGCTTAACACTTGTTGTATCTGTTGCAATAAATATTTCGATGAAATTGTATTTAGTTTATGTAAACGGCCCCCGGAAAAGTTGCTTTATCGACGCGCCTCGTAGTAATTATTATTTTTAATCAAAAGTAAAATAATGAATGAGTTTTAATTATTGTCCGTTTTGATAACTACTAACTTGTTAATGTAGCCAGGAACACTGCCTACCACTTCATAACTGTTTTCTGCTGCTATCTAGCAACTTAATGTGTAACTACTTGTTGACCGATAACGAGTCATGACCGGCAACGGGGCAATCTCCCCTATAATTAAAATTTCACTTGAAACTCAGCAATGGACACGTGTAAAGCGGCAGGGATGGTGACTAACTGTTGAATACAGCCCTATTCCTCACCTTGGTGTTGCCACAAATTCAACTTGTTGCAGTTGCACCTATAACGGTTTAGTCTGTCAACAGTTTACTGTGGTACTGTGATGTGCTTTGATGTGGTCTTATTGGAAATACGATGTCTGAACAAAAAGCATTGTCTATCGACAGTAAGGAACTGTGGTTGATGTTAGAACTTAAAATGTCGACACTGTTATTGCAGACTTGCATTCTTTTAAGTTCGTCCCTCTTTAGAAATTAGAAGATACGTCATCTGATGTTGATTTTTTTTTTTTATTTCACGAAGGAATATGGGCTATGAAGCCCTAAGGACGCTCATACTGTGCATTCCCGTTTCCACTGCCGGTGTAGAAAGGTCATTCAGCACCATGGATAGTGTGATGCCAATATAAAAAAACAGGATGGGACAAGATACACTTCAACTTGTCAACTGAAGGGGATGAGGAACCCACAGGAAGTTTCATTGATGATGTCATCCACAGATATACTGTAATGCATGATATAATATTATTTTATTGATTTCCATAATTTGAACATTTGAAGCCTACTACCCCCCCCCCCCAGTGAATATCGAGGAATATGGCTGTATTAAACACTGAGTTCGGGTCCAGCCCTATCTCCTTAGCATTACAGTTTTAATTTTTTATTAAATGAAACAACATTAAAAATGTGTCCCTAGGTGCCGAAATTAGACCCGAATTTTTTCAAACATAAGAATACATTCTGTAATTCTCTTACCTTAAAGTACGTAATTGATGATAATAACATAATAATTGTCGGCCATCTTATCTGGTTAAACAGGTTGACCAACACGACAAATCTCACTGGAGATATAATATGGCACATTTTCGAAACGCGTGAATTTGGTATGCCCTACGAAACTAATATCACTGTTCATAACCTAGCCAACCTAACCTAACCTAACCAACCTAACCTAATCTAATTGCCACTAAAATAGAATCTACCTGCCACTATTTACCTTAATGCAAGGAGGACAGTTGGTCATCCTGCTTCACAGTTGCTAATCCTGCTTCACTGAGAACCATAACATAGCTGGCGTGTTTTATGCATAATAAAAATGAACTGATTGAAATGGGTAAAAATACAAGATCGAGTTTTAAAAACTGCTAATTTCACCCCGTAATCAATTAACTTGAACAAAAGTATAGCTCGATCGGTAAGACCTGAGCCAAACAAACGGCTGCGCAGTAGTCTATGATGACGTAATCTAGACCTGCCTGACCTTCATAGCACGTGATGTTCTTTGCTAGTTCATACTGTACAGACCGTGTAAAAACATCTTAGTTAGCCTCACAGCATTCGATAGTGAAGACCCAACAGCGATATTCTGTCAGTTACATACCATTACTTAAATAATATTTCATAACTAAAAAAGGAAATACTTTATTAATTTTATTTTTGTTTTCAATAGTTACGGGCTATTATGAACCGCATAGTTTGGAATGAATAGTACAGTATATGCATTCTCTTCTGCCTTACTCCATTGCTATCGGTGGACGATAAGCTATCTGCGCGTGTTTGGCTCAGGTCTTACCGATCGAGTTATAAGTGCATTTAATGGCATTTCCAGTTCCAGGAAGGAAAATTGCAATGCTAATAGGGTGGCCATTTCTAAAATGTCAGAAAGGAGGACACACTTCTTCGGTAATCTAACATAGTATAACACTTGGGGCATGGTCGGCTGGACAATAGATATTATATGGTATAATCCTGACTAATTCCAGACTTAATAACTGAATTTATATAAAATAAATGATTATACACTACCAAAAGGGATTTTCATCTTTATTTATATTTTTGTCCTTTCTTTGCCATTTGCAGGAGGTTTTTGTTGGTCAGGAATTCCTTATACATGGAATTAACACTCTTCCAAGAACAAATTTTATTAATACGCTTTACCGATCCATCAAAGTCTCGAAAAGGAGGACAAATAAACGTTCGGCATAAAGCCGCGCCGGATGGAGGACTGCTTAGCAAAAAGCCTTACAGTCCGGCCAAAAGCCAGACGTCTGGCCACCCTAAATGCTAATGAGATTTTGCTCTATCCACTGACTTCTAATCTCCGTGAACAAGTAATAGCATAATAATGTTAATATTATGAAGTGTATAAACTGTTTGTCTACCGTTGTGGCGTAGGGGATGCGTTCACTCTCACGCAGCGGACCTGGTTTGATTCTTGGTCGGAAAACGTTCTTTGGGGGGGGGGGTTCCAGGGCTTATCCTCACCTTTGAGACGAATATCGGGATCTTTAGGACCTTATGATCCCCGGATATCATATTCATCCCATCCATGCCTTGTTCGGAATGAGTGTGTGTGCCTTGTCCTATGTGTTCGTGTGGCCCGACATTGGGCTGATCACTCATCCGGAGAGGCCCTTTATGTCCTTATCTAGTCAAAAAAGTATGAACCTTCCGCTTCCATAGATCGCGGTCCTGTAAGGCCCGGTGGCATGGATCGCATAAACTTTCCTACAACGGGGAGATAAAACTCTGAGAAAAAAAGTTAATTTCTATTTAGTAAAATGAGGGATCAGCTGACAGAACTTATTATTTTCCTGAAATATTCAACTATCCGGATCGGGTCCAGCCCCAATTAATCCGGATAATTGGAGTTCTAAACTAAACTAAACTCCGTGGCGCTACATCCCTGAAGGGACAAGGCCTACCACCCGACCGCTGCGTCATCTACCGTAGGCAGATTATATAGGATTGGGACGCATGTGGTTAGCATGGTCTCTATCATGTATGTAGATATGATGATGATTATTATTATTATTATTATTATTATTATTATTATTATTATTATTATTATTATTATTATTATTATTATTATTATTATTATTATGAAGAAGAAGAAGCTTTGTCCTGACTAACTGATTGACTGACTGATTGACTGACAGAGAATCAACGTAAAGCCTAAACTATAATAGATAAAGATTTGGAATTTTGACAGTACCTTCGTTTCATAATGTAAGTGCACACTAAGAAAGGATTTTGAAAGAAAATATTTTAAATTCCAAAAATCAAATTATTCTGAGGATACAAAATACCTTTTTACGAAGAATTATCAAATATAAATCACTTTCCATGTACAGTTCTCATGACAACACTGTATTGTTGGCAGTGGTCACAGGTAGCTTTGGAAGTAAATGATACGGGACTTGGACAGATTAGAGAAGCTATCCATAGAATCCATTGGTGTACATAAATAATGAAGAATGAAATCCACGGAAAATAATGCACAATGTGATGCAGTCCAATAACTTATTCTGCCCTGGACATAGAGAAGACCATTTTCTCACTTCACATTTTTATGTAGAATAAGAGTTCATACGGCAGGGACAGCTAAATCCAGTTCTCTCAGCCTGGTTGTGTGTCAACGAGTAATGCTATATTAGAAGTCTGTTAAAAAATTCTATCCACTGATGCTTTATTCATAACTGTAGGCTATGTATTTTTAGTTGAGAAATATGAATGTTTATCATAGGTCCTAAGCATGTGAAGGGAGAGAAAATAGGATGGAACATTTTTAGTCCTATACGCGCATTATGTCCCAGGTTTTGGGGGAGGAAAGTATGAAAGTGGTTCTGAATTTCTTTTTTATTTCAGTCCCGAAACGGTTGTAAGGTAACATGAGAGTGAGAAATAAAATATCTCGTAAAGAGAATACAATTTTATGTTACCGGAAATTCTGTTTCCTCTTATTTGAAATCCTACCAGGCTTGGTGTGTAGAAGCAATGGGGTGCAAACTTCTACATCCTCTATGAGCCATAAAAAGCTATATCAAACGTTTTATCAGGGAATAGTTTGAGTATGATAAGTAGTTCTCCCTCATCCAAAATTCTACGTACCTATTTAAGGACCTACAGTTTGAAAATCGAAAGTCCTTCATACGTTATATTTCGAATCTCAAAATACAAAACCCGAGCGACGCCTTTTAATCTAGTAATAATAATAATAATAATAATAATAATAATAATAATAATAATAATATATACATAGTTGTCAATTAGTTTATAAAAATTAAAATACTTAAGTCTTTACCGTAAAATGCCGGAACATCCGGTGCATGTATGGTTACTGGTGTATTACAACAATACACAAATAACAATATTAACCTCTACTTCGATTGTGTTTTTAGTATGTCTGCCTCATTGCACGACGTCCAGACGTGTGTCCTGTATGAAAACTTGGGTAGGCCTGTGCTTACTAACTTTCATGAAACCCTCTATTTCCAAAACCCTATATCCTTACTAAGTATAAATTACATGTAGCTTGAACTGAAATTTAAAACCGGTAATGATTTCAGTGTTGGTGTACACTACATTATCAAAAAAATGCTTCCGTCAGGTTGGAAGTCTTTATGGTTGACTATTTTTTGCAATATTTTTGCATCGATTAATTTAAATGTCTTCTATGCCCCTGTAATCAGAATAACAGTGTAAGGAAATATTAATACCGGTACCGGTAAAGGATTTTTTCACACTCTTGCTAGTGGCAAGACGAGTCGATAATTCCGCTCCATATGAATTCAGCGTAACCTAATTTGTTTGTGAACTGATAACGTCATGTCAGTTTCTCTTTCTTCTTCTTTCTTTCTTTATCTTAGTTTTACCTCTCCCTTTTAGGATTTAAGCGACCCAAGCCGCCCGGGCCTTACAGGGCCGCGACCTGTAGGGAGAGGGATTATCTTTGGATCACATACATACTTTTTTTGACTAGACAAGGACATGGAGGGCCTCCCCGGATGAGTGATCAGCCCAATTCCGTGGCCACCTCCAACACGAACACATAGGACGAGACACACCATTCACACACACTCACTCCAAACAAGGCGAGGAAGGGATGAAGATGATGATGACGGCCAGATGATATCTGGGGGCCACACGGGCCTAAAGTTACCCGAAATTTGTCTCATAGGTGAGGAAAAACCCCAGAAAAAACCCCCACCTAGGTAACTTGTCCCGACCAGGAATCGAACCCGTGAGAGGAGCGAACGCATCCCCTATGCCACAGCGGTGGACCCATGTCAGTCTTATGTTCTAGAACTTAGCACACCGGTATAACCTAATATTCTAATTTGGTTGGTAAACAGTGTACAATGTCTGATGAATTTGAACATAGCTTGCGTTGAGTTTTATATGTTACGTGTTGCAAGAAAAGGAATCGCTAAGAAATATCAAATCGTCAGAGAAATACAAACAGGACGATGTCAGGTCCACGATGTCCGGAGTGTCTGTAAGAGTGAGTTTTCACTTGCGCTTCCAGATAAAGCTTTTTCTTCTCTGTGTAGCTTTTTACTTTCTCGCTTATACGTAGTATAGAGAAAGTATTGTGATCGTGACAAAAAATCGAAATCGAGATAACACCGAGAAAGCATGTTTCACCATGCCTAGAAACCGAAAAACGTGTTTTTGGTTTGATGTCTGTCCGTCTGTCTGTCTGTCTGTCTGTCTGTCCGTCCGTCTGTCTGTGGACAAGCACAGCGGGTAAACGGTTCATTGTATTTACTTAATTTTTTGAATTAAGGACTTTTTCGAAATTTTGTCGAGCCGCCCAGAAATTTAGTTTTACAACTGAAATATTAAGGGGACTTTTCATGAAAAAATTTTAAAAATTTTGATTTGTGAAAAAATGGCTCTAACGATTTTAATAAAAATTTAAAATTGGAAACTCTTATCTATGACTAATAAAATGGCTATATCAGTATTTCTGCAAAAATGACTTAGGGGGTACTTTACTCGTATCCATTTTCAATTTTTCTAGATTATATCCATTACAGTAGGCGATACATGAAAACCTACCACAGTAAAGTTGTAGAGAAAATTAAAATGAACATTTTTTGTTTAACACATTTCTTTATACGTTTAATAGATATCAAGATAAAAACGAAAAAAGTACGGCTTAAATGCGAATTTCAGAACATACATGTCAATTAAAATATGAATGACATTTTGTTGCCCCTAGTAACAAGAAAACTATAGGCCTAATATACACTTATTGTTGTGAAATGGAACCAGTTTAGCTCAGTCGCAATGAACACACCAAAACCAATTACAGCGAGGTGGTAGGCCTATGGGCTAACAAGGAAGAGGTCCTGAGTTCAAATCAAACCTTGTGGCCGCCCAAATTGACTTGGGTTTTTCATAGTTTCCTCATTCGCAAAGGCAAACGCCGGGTTTGTCGGACATGCTTACTTTCCATAACTCATCGCCGCTACGTCACTGGATATTATAATAGTTTAAACTGAATATCACAAAAGAAGACATCACTAAACAATAGAATCAGATGACACGAATGAGTTGCTACTATAGACTAATGGTTCACGCAACCATACTAAACACGTGATATAACGTACATGAAGTTGCGTGCAATATAACCTAAGTAGTAGTAGTAGTTGTGGCGAAATTCAATTATAAGTCGCCCCTTAAGTTCCGCCCATTCGATATTCACATTTGCACGGACTGTGTGATGTATTTTGTTTCTGAGCGAAGCAGAGTGACCAACTGTCCTTATTTATTGCTGCAAGTGCCTTGCACCCACTATCCTTATATATTGTCGCAAGTGCCTTGTATTCACCTCTACATATAGCTAAATAATGCATAACACTAACCACATAGTTAAGTGCGCGAAGCGGAGGCGGCAGCCGTAGCGAAGCGCCCTTGCATTTTCGAATAATGTACGATACGCTGTTTGTAGGTTTCGAAAATGTGGCATATTATATCTCCCGCGAAGTTTGTCAGCCTGTCACCTCTCGTCTAGTGGTATGACGTCACACCTCCAACGTCCAATCACGAGTTTCTTCATAATACGAGGAGAGAAGAATTCGCTAGATCGTGGTGTAAAATAAACTGCATTGGTGGGTGGGTTGGGTGGGGCCGATTTATCCCACGGTGCGACTTATATTTGAATTTTCCCGTAGTAGTACTAGTAGTACTAATAATATGCAGTTTTACTGTCATTCATTATTATTATTATTATTATTTCACGGTAAAAGCATTAAACATGAAGATCGACTCTGATGGTTTCCGTTCTAGATACTTCTTAGTTTTATGAAAATGTAATAAATAAAATTAATTGTCCCTATAATTTACTTTTTTCTGTGCTAGCCTTTAACACGTATATGCGAGAAAGTTTGTGCAACATATTTTGCACCATTTATTTCATCGAGTATCATGAAATGAAATGGCTTCCATTAGAGTACATTATGACATACACCATGCATACTCACATTGCACACGGTGTGAGGAAGACAACATACTCTATTTCAATACTCACATTGCGGCATTGAATAAGGCTGAGACAAGTGAATGCGCACTAACGCAATATAGCCGAGTATCCTAAGAATTGAGGAAACCAATGTGATTGTTTCATATCGGAATATTTTTCTCATATTCTGAGCCATAGTCTTTCTATCTGATGTACTCTTGTGGTTACGCCATGAGCAGCGGCAACGTCTCCACCACACGAGTAATGCGTGTAACATACTCACTAAACCACAGATCTATCTCTATTCATTCAATTTTGTCCTTGCAAAGAGCTCGTCTCCTTAATAGAAGTATATAAGGCGGCGGAGAAGGAACCTGTGGGTTCGAGCCTCGCCTGAGGCATGGGTGTTTGTAAGATATAAAAAGGACAAGACATTCATAACACCTTCGGGCCTTTTCTTTTTCATTTACTTACTTACTTACTTACTTATTCATTGACAATAGGTAATTCCTCAGCAAGCTAAAGGAAAATTATCTATTTTATGGAACCCGAAGGTTCATTGCCACGCTTACCTGAGCCCGCCATTCAACCCTATTCTGTGCTAACTCCATCCCTAGCAAATCCGACTTCCCTTAAATCTATCCTAATATTGTCCTCCCACCTGCCTCTAGGTCTTCCGCGTGGTCTTTTCCCTTCGGGTCCCCCAGTCAATACTTTTGAGATATCTTTCCTCCCCCATGCGTGCAACATGTCCAACCCATTTCATCCTCCGTGATTTAATTAGCCTTACTAAATCCGGTGACGAGTTCTGGTTATGAACCTCGTCGTTATGCAGTTTTCTCCAGTCCCCATTTTCATCCCTCTTGGGCCCAAATATTTTCCTAAGCACCCTGTTTTCGAGCACTCTCAGA
The DNA here is from genome assembly GCA_964059195.1 of Ectobius pallidus. Lineage (NCBI taxonomy): Eukaryota > Metazoa > Arthropoda > Insecta > Blattodea > Ectobiidae > Ectobius > Ectobius pallidus. The sequence goes on along the minus strand of CAXKWD010000004.1, from coordinate 180,265,740 downwards.
CTATGTCCTTTCCGAAAAGTAAGCGGCCTTGTCTCTCATCCATATAATACAACCGGCAGGATAATATTCTTATACATCTTAATTTTTATATTTCTAGACAGAAGACGAGAAAATAAGAGTTTCTGAACTGCATAAAAGCAGGCATTTCCTGATTTGAGTCGAGACTTAACTTCTGCCTTAATATTATTTTTGTCTATAATTATTGTTCCCAAATATTTGAATTTCTCCACTTGTTCGAACGATTTACCGGCTATTCTAATATTTTGTGGAGCATTATTTTGACGTTCCATGACCATATACTTAGTTTTTTCTGTATTAATTTCCAATCCAACATTCCTTTGTCATTTTCTAAGATAATTTATTTGAAATAGGCTACAGGTTTAAATTACAGAATAGAGATTTCGCAAATAAAAATCCCTTTAGGCAGGCCTACAGGCTGAGGTAGATTTCAAAGTGCTTTTGGTTTAATTTATTATCGCTGCGCAGCACTCTTCTTTTTTAGCCTTGGCATGGCAAACCCGCAGTAATAAGAACTGAATTCGGTAAAGAGGAAGAGACTACAATCATTTGTTTTGACAACAAGAATAGGATATAATATTCTGGGAGCCCGTGCGCAAGATCAGCAATGAATAAAATTAGCAAAGCCGCTAAACAAGACAAAATTATGATATTATAATAATTCTTTTAAGTGTTATTATTTTCAAACATTAAAATCTCGCGTCATATGAGTGCTATCAAGAAACTAGTTATTGATTTGTAGAGTACTCATCAAGATCTTTTCAACGATACCCCACAAGACGTGGTTTCAAAAGTTTCGAATTTTCATCCCCCCACCTCCACCCTCACTCGAACCCCCGAATCGTTGGTGTCACTGTGAACTCCAAAGGGAGTACTCTAATTTATTCAAACAAAGTTTCCCTCTATACTTCATAGGGGCCGAAATATACATTTTTAAAAATTTCAACCCCCTCCCCCGACCACCCCCTTGGGCCAATTTTGCTCATTAACGAACTTGTCCGAGCTATTGGGCCTAGAAATGACATAATAAAATTTGGTTCAAATATCTTCAAAATTACTGCCGCTATCGTGTAAAGATATATATATATATATAAATATCACAATTTTTTTTTTTTTTTTTTGAACGGGCGGTGGTTTCGTACTTAGGGGAGCATGAAACGTAAAGATATGAAAGAATTTTTCGAAAATCATGACATGGTATCCATTGCAATAGGTAGATTTTTCTTCGAAATCTACCCAAAAACTGAATCCTATTGTAAAAATAATTTTTGGTTCGACCATACTTTAGGCTAATACGCTTATTACGTCTGATGTAACGGTATAGAATTCCATTATGACATTGGTGTGGTACAGTGGCGGCTCGTGGCCGGAAAATTAGGTGAAGAGAAAAAAATGCCACATGATTATGTTAATAACGGAATAGCGGCTCGTGGCTCAAAACGAGGGTGTGCTGCAAATACCATTTCATACAGCAAACTTAAAATATTTTTAAAAATTATTAGTAGGCCTATCTAAACTGCTCGTCTCTTAATCCATCTCTGGGAACTCTCACGCGATTTTCTCTACCCTAATTATTCTTTTGCTAATTTCTCTCGTCTCGTCTCGTCGAACGTTGTGTGAGTTGTGTGACGAGAGAAAATAGCACAAAAAAATAATAACAATAATAATGATAATGATGATAGTAATAATAGTAATAATAACAACAATAATAATAATAATAATAATAATAATTAGGGCAGAGCAAATCGCGTGAGAGTTCCCCGGAAATGGAATAAGAGACGAGAAAATAGTATTTTTAATGATCGAGGTAGAGGAAGTCGCTTAGTGTTCCCAGTGCGACAGAATACTTAATCGGGGTTGTGGAATCCGGGTTTTTCTGAATTTAACACATTCGAATTTGGCGGCGTTAGACCGTCAGACGGTGGAAGATGCAACGTGCCCACCTCTTTCTCCGAGCTGACAGTGCGAGGTGCTGGCAAAGAAAATGCCTGAACAAGGGGGACTGCTTCATGGGTAGTCTGTTCTCCTGACCTAGCAGACGTGGGATAAGCGAGAAAACTGCTGCTTGCCATCCTCATTTCTTATTTGAACAGACTACCCATGCAACGGAGGGCGTTGTTTCAAGTTCACCTTCACACGGCCGACTTGAAGCACGCTGCCCTCTCAGGATCTCAGTGTCTCCTAGCTTTGACACCAGGTGGTGGCGTGACGGGCAATTCAAAAATACAGGTACATTTATAGTAAAAACCAATTCGTGATATGGAAAATTAACTTTAAAAATACGTATTGTAGAGGGAAAATACTGGTGAAGTGCTACTTCACCTACTTCCCCCGAATAGCCGCCACTGGTGTGGTATCGATTATTATCGAACACGGAACGATATTGAGACCTTGGTAGTAGGAGTTGAGAACTGCGTAATAAATATCCCATATTTAAAATAAAACCAATTCTGTTCGTTTTAATTTTAATTTCGACTAAAATGAATTCATTTCGTGTTGTCAAAATTCGTAGGTTTCAAGAAAACAAGCAAAAGGAACATCGGTTTGACCGACGCCGTAAGCTGCCATCACTCGAAGAAAAAAAAGTGTGCGTGGAACGCCACGCGACAGAAGTGAAACATGTTTTAATTTCTATTTTTTCAATTTTTCATTATTGGATATTTCAATTTTGCATAATTGGACTTTTTAATTTTGGCTTTTTGGACTTTTGAATTTTTGAATTTTTTATTTTGGATCTTTGAATTTTTTAATTTTGGATTTTTTAAATTTTCGATCTTTAAATTTTGTATTTTATGGATTTTGTAAATTTTGGTTTTTGGGATTTTAAATTTTGGATTTATTATTTTTTAATGTTCAATTTTTTAATTTTGAATTTTTTGTTTTTTATATTTTGGAAATTTGGATTTTTTAATTTTGGATTTTTATTTTTAAAATTTTGGATTTTTGGACTTTTTAAATTTTGGATCTTTGAATTTTTTAATTTTGGATCTTTGAATTTTTTAATTTTGGAATTTTTGAATTTTGGATCTTTAAAATTTTTAGTTTTTGGGTTTTTTAATTTTGGATTATCGATTTTTTAATTTTGGATTTTTCGATTTTTTAATTTTTAATTTTTTTAATTTTTAGATTTTTAAATTTTGGATCTTTTTTAAATTTTGGATTTTTAAAATTCTGATTCTTAGAATTTTTATTTTTTGGATTTTTTAATTTTGTATTTTTTCCCTTTGAGTATTTTATTTTGTCCTTTAAATCGTATAGCAGTTGATTACTCCTAATCATTGAGTTGATTGTTTTCTGTGCAGTCCGTTCCGTCACACCTCACTAATTTCGTGACGTTTTCGAGCGTTACGGCATAGATAAGGCAGAGGCCATAGATACTGGTCAGCAGCAGGCAGCAGAGCAGAGAGCATCTGAGTTGACCGGACCACTGATCTCTTCAGTTGGCTGAGAGGGAAGCCTCTATTACTGACTACTGTTGGTGATCGATCTTCGATCTCCATTTGTTCAGCGCATACCGCCTGAACTTAAAGTTCTTTTTAGAACTTCACTTCCGCCCTTCTAAAGGCTTTCCGAAAGAGCATCCTTTACTCTCCTTCCTTAACCCACCTTTCGTAGCTGATCTTTTTAGAACACTACGAACGGCCCTTTTCAGGGCACTTCAGGAAGAGCTAGCTTGTTCTACCTTTCCCTTTCTATCCAACCCACCTCTCGTAGCTGTTCTTTTTAGAACACTACGAACGGCCCTTTTCAGGGCACTTCAGAAAGAGCTTGCTTGTTCTACCTTTCCCATTCCACCCAACCTTTCTCTATTTTTTCTAGGTCTCCTCTACATGTGGGAGCCATGGCAGACTCCATGGAATTCTTCGAGCAGAACTTCTTCGAGCAGAACTACTCCAGGATTGACCCGTCTATACGTGAGCGGCTGGAGAAAGAGATGAGCGCCCTCTACCAGAAGCAGCAGAAGAGAAAGGAGAAGAAACGAGCTACAGCGTCGAAGAAGTCCGGTAAGGCAGCCGCCAGACCGGCAAACAGGCCGAGCGAACGACCCGCTGGCACTGCGCCAGCCGGGCAGCAACCTGGCTCGTCCGGGGATTTTGCGAAGGCCACAGCCAAACGCAAGGCCACTGAGGCAGTTTCACCTACCTCTGCTGGTTCGTTGGAACCAGCCACTCGGCGCCCGGCTCTTGGACCATTGTCCTTAGCCGGGAATGCGTCCCTGACTGTGGCTGAAAAAGCCGCTCAAGGCCTAGAGGCCCCCGTAGTCTCTCTCTCCGCGGGCGAACAATCCACTTCCAGTGGAAGCCAACTGGGTCAAACCCAGGAAAGAGCACTGTATGCTGCGGCCTTGCAAGCCCAGCCTACTGCTCCTAACACGGCATGTGGGCCTAACACTGTCAAAGCCAAGGTCACTGGTTCACCAGTTACCGCAGAGTCGATGGACTCTGCACTAGGGCGCTCGCGCAACGAGTCTGACAGTCACTTAGGCACGCCTATTGGCACCACAATACACGCCCAAGCGGATGTTGCTGCCATTCCCGCAGGGAAGCTCCGCAACAAGGTCCCTGTGTATGTCACTGGTGTGACAAACACTAGGAATTTTTTGAGATGGTTGCGAGAAAAGACTGGTGGTAACGGCACGGCGGCTATGCGGGGCGATGCTCTTTTGCTATTTCCGGATACTGCCGCTTGTTTCCGGGCCACCATCTCCGCTCTCCGCGCCATCGAACCGGAGAAGGGAGTCAGGTTCCATACCTACTCTCAGCCGGAGGAGCGGTCTGTCAGACTGCTCCTGAAGAACCTAGGGCGTCGCATGCCAACAGAAGATGTACGCGAGGAGCTCATTGCACTTGGCGTTCCCGTACTCTCTGTACTGCAACTTCGGTCGCAGCGGCGCGACGCCGATCCTGCGAAGGATAGGCCTTTAACGCCGCACTTTATTGTGTCAGTGTCGCGTGGACCCTCGGCAGCGAAGGTGAGAGCTCTCACCACTTTGTGTGGTCTGCACATCTCTGTGGAATCTTACCACGCTCCGAGCGGCCCTCTACAATGCCGCAACTGCCAACGCTTTGGTCACACAAAGCGTAATTGTGGTTACACTCCAAGGTGTGTCGCTTGTGGCGGAGACCACCCCTCAGGGGGTTGTAGTACGCCCAAGGATGCACTGAGGTGCTGTAACTGCAACTCCTCCCACACTGCCAACTATAAGGGTTGCAGTAAGTGGAAGCAAGTTAAAGGGGCAGCGGCGAAGCGCACTAAGGCGGGACCCAGAGGTTCTGGGAGCTCACGCTCCGTTTCTGCTGGGAAGAATGGCATTGCACCCAGTCTCTCCTCTGAGCAGGAGAAGCTTGGACCCGGTTGGAGCCATGTTACCGAGCGGGGGCGTGTGGTCCATAACCAGCCACCCACTCTACCACCCCAGATCCCTAGCGACTCAGGCGCATCGCAGATGTCGTCTGATAGCAATCCAACTGCTCCGGGACCCGAACCAACCACACCGGACAGTTATTCCGAAAAGTTAAAGCAACTTATCGATGACCTTCCTTTGGAAGATTGTTTTGAGGTGACCAAGTGTCTGCTAAAACAAGCTCCATTCCTTCCCACTCTTCCCACTGGGAATGCCCGTCCCAAGGCAGTTCTCAAAGTCATAGCCCTTTTCCTGGCTGGATATGGCAATGCAAACTAAGCAAGGAACGCATGGCCCTTCATGAGGCTCGCTCACTGGAACGCCGATGGAGTTCACAGCACTGTCCTCGCCTGATATAGGCGTATAACTACGTCTATAACGTCTATAACAGAATGGAGGACCATGACCAAATCCCCTTTGCTAGTTCCGACCAGGGTTTTCCGTGGTTTTCCCTGGTCGTAAGGTGAATACCGGAACTTTAAGTTAAAAAAGGGACACGGCCCGAACCCCAAAATAAAATACAGTTGCCCTGCATAGGTTCAGGTCCTATGCGAAACACAGTTAGCGTAAGCAAATATAAGTTATAGGATAGGAACCCGTTTTCATTTCCAGCAATGCATTTCGTATGCAGGTATGGACTCGGAGTCGAGATCATCGCATTGCGGGCTTCGCCCGCAATGCTCTGATCTCAGTTAGCTTATTTGGTCTTGGTCGTTCGAGCGTTACATTAATTTCGTGACGATTTTTGAGCGTTACACAAGCTCTCGAATTACCCCTACCGCGGCTAAAGAAGTTTCACTTCAATAAGAACTACGTCAACTATATTGATGCGAAGGTCATGGCAGGGTCGTTGCTGTTTGTTTGAGTGAATCTAACATCTCTGGATTTAAACATTCAGACAAAAACAGTCGTATGCAACTTGCCTATAATGGTCATTAAGATACTTGGGTTCATAAAGGTTTCTCGGGCTGTCAACCAGGTTTGTAGATCAATTAAGTCCGACGTTTCGGAGACGAACGCTGTCTCCATTCTCAAGGTTACTGAGAATTGATCTACAAACCTGGTTGACAACCCGAGTAACCTTTATGAATAAACTTCGCCAGAAAAATCTGAAATCTTACAAGATACTCGTGTGATACATATTCATTCGTATCTTAATAAATTCAATTATGTACGAGGGAGAATCAAATGAAAACCACAATTAATTTTTTCCACTATTTTTCTTGCAGGAAGAATGTTTGCGTGTACATTATTTTCTACATAGTCCCCTCCCAGTTCAATGCACTGGATAGGAAGAGCTTCGATACCGCATTAAAAAAATTATTTTTGTTTGACACTGTAGGCACTCATGCACCACCGACTGGATGTCTTCATCAGACTTGAACTTCGCCCTCCAAAGAGATCCTTTAACGGACAAAAGATTTGGAAATCTGATGGTGACAAACCGAAGGGGGTTGCTGAGAGCACGTGTTTTGTTTCAACATGATAACGCCCGTTCTCATGCTGCTCGTACAACCATGAAAACCATTGGCGACATATGCTGCCATATTTGCCAGGTTTAGCACCATCAGATTTCCACATCTTTAGTCCATTAAAGAAGCTCCTTGGAGGGCAGAAGTTCATATTTGATGAAGACATCCAATCGGCGGTGCATGAGTGCCTATAGTGTCAACCAGAATAATTTTTCTCATGCGGTATCGAAGCACTTCCTATCTGATGGCATAAGTACATTGAACTGGGAGGGGACTATGTAAAAAATAATGTACAAACAATCATTCTTCCTGCAGTAAAATAGTGGAAAAAATTAATTGAGGTTTTCATTTGACTCTCCTTCGTAGGCCTACTAATTGAGAAGCCAGTTCGAGATAACCCTTTTAAAAGTTGGTCTACTGTATTGAAGGATGTGACGTATTTTCTTGGCTATTTTGATTGCCATTCATTCATAGTTATTTATTGCCTACTTCAGCCTGTCTGGTCCATTTATATTTATAAGCAAGTCATAGCCTAATTTTCTCTTGTATGAACAACGGCCTGCAATGCTCTCTAGGATTGGAATTGGTTATTATGCGAAAAGCTTTCTCTTGCATTAGGCTATAATTACTAGGGTAAGGAATTTGATGCTTTTGCATCTTTTTTATATGAAGGTTAAAAGATAACTCCAATATATATATATATATATATATATATATAAATGTGTATCATGAAATAATTGATTAAATAAGAGCAATTTGTTTTTACATTTTTTGCTTTATTTTGCATTTTTCGTCATTTTTAAGAGATAGGTCATTTTTTGGCAATCTTTAGGCATATTCGGCATTTTAGGTCATGTTTCAGTGGAGGTAGAGAGGAGCTTATCCATGTACAAATCGATAGGCTACTTTCAGACAACAGACAATCGTTTTTATTTGAGAATCTCCGCCAAGTGTTCATAGTTCATTTTCATTCAGGTTTGATGTAAACACCATAGCAGTTTGTCTTGTAGCAGTAAAGATTTTTTCTTTCTTTTTAATTGACACATATTTGCTAGGTGCAATTTGATGGGCATGCTAGTACGAAAAGAATTTCTTTTTCCGTAGGAGTGTCCAAGTAGGCTACTATAAATTTACTTACTTCTTTAGTAACAAAAATGTTTTATATTGTAAATTCATACTGTCATAAATTGTGTTTAGCAATATTGATTACTTAAAAAACTAATTATAAGTAATAATAGTAAATTTATTGGTCTTTTTTTAAATTTCGGGTCATTTTTCATTATTTTTAGGTCATATGAATTTTTTACTGTGCATTTTTTCACTGTTTTATGGGCATTAAATGTCTTGCCTCAATAATTGCATTTGCTATGTGAGAACCTTTACTCCTTACTAATATGCCTTGTTTTAATTTACTCTGTAAATAAACAAAGTATGCAATTTTAAATAGTTTCTGGGATTATAATCTCTTAAATTTCAAAACAGAAACCAATTCTTTGGACGCTTAGAACAAAAATGCTCAGTATGAGTATCACAGGTGAGTTTGGTATCGATTTTTATTTCTAGCGCGTTAAAAGAACCATTGAAGTTTTCTGATTTTATTATGAAAATGAGACATTTTGGTTTAGATGAGATTAATAGATAGTCACTTGTTTGCATTATCTAAGTTGGATTCAATTCGATCTCTAGTTTCTATAAATCACTGTGACTGCTTAGACAGGTGGCACCATCCACGTACAGAATAAAATTAACATTTATATGACATAACCAAGCATGAACCTAGAGGGACGCCACTTCTTATGTCTACGTTATTTCGTAGGTCAGGAAGTCAGGGCAGAATCAAGAAAAGTAGAGGCCCCCCATTTGTTTTGGTTTTTTTTTTTTTTTGTCCTCCCTTTCCCCCGGAGTGCCAAGCAATGAAGCTTATCACCTCCGGTCAAACCAAATTTTGGTAACCATTTGTTTGATGTGTTTACCTAATAGTGCCCTTATGTACAGTTGGTCAAATAAAAAACGTCGGGCGGTATTTGATTAAGTATCACGAACGAGCATATGCGCATGTACAGGAAGATTTAAGGTTAGGTTCACACACGCCTCTTGTCTATCCATGTATTTTCTTGATTATTTAATCAGTTTTGTTCCAAAACAAACATGTATAGAAGGCTGTGGCTATATGCCTCAAATCCGCCATATTCTTGGTAGCAAATTTTTATAATATTAATAATTAATAGATTCGCGAGGAATATGTTTATTCAAGGAGCATTTTTTAAAGATTTTATTTTATAATACCGGTACTTTTAGTGCAAAATCAATTACTTACGCTCAACTTCTGGAACCAATACGCGGCCTTCCGCAGATCCACGCTTCCTATGAAAACTTTCGGTCGCATTATAGTTAAGTTCCCACCACTGAGCTGCTCTTTCATAAATATGGAACCTTCTCGCTGCTTCAGAGGCCGAAAAATGCAGGTCAATTACAGCCCTAACTACACTTTCTCTCACTTTAGCATTTGTATGTGGCGATGACACAAAGCAAAATGAATTATGACAATACATTAAGTTGAATATCGTGTGTTGAGCTTTCCGCGTTGTTCATTTTTTCCCTCGTTGTTCATTTTTTCCCTCCTGTCGCATGGCCTCATATGTTCCGAAAATGACCTGTATTTTATGATTTTTATAGAAAACTTGTGAACTAATACGTTAAAACTTTAATTTTAACTGCATACGAGTCCCGACGTTTTTTATTTGACCGACTGTACATCCTGATGGAATGTGTTTGGGCTGTGTACTTGTGTCGTTGTGTATTGGCGCGGGTTTGACTCTCTTGCCATAAGTCGATTGCTTGTCGTTAGTTGTGTTTGTTTAGTATCGTGTAGAAATGTTTTCTAATGTATTTATGTAGCAGTGCGTGTATCTGTGTGAGGGGATTATTAGCCAGTCCGGCATTTGCCTATGAGCAAGGGAAACCCCTCAAAACCCTCGCTCGGACTGGGATAATGGGCTAAAGGTCATCTATCATGTGTTGGATTATTCATTATACTGTTCCTTCTGAGTAGCGCTGTCTTTGCGAAATTTTTGAACGCAGGAAAGGTGTGTTTCTGAGTCCAGAACTGCAAGTCGGGGTCCAGGCTTCCTCGTCTGCCGTATCAAAGGTAGAGGCCTCTAGCGAATGTAAAAATTTGGCCCAGAGGACTGATTTCATCCCAAAATATCCGCAAGAAATATGTAGCTCTACTGAATAAACTAATATTTCATAATGGGGTAAAGCTAGAAAGCACTCGCCCGTAGTTTTGTATTAGCCAAGTTTATCATAATACACTGCGATTTTGTTCCTACTTTCCTAATTACTCATGGGTTTAACCATCTCAAATAAGGGGAAGGCTAGGCTAATGTACATTAGTGCACATCAGCAAGCCAAAATTATTGTTTACAATGGGTTTCCATTCATTAGAAAACGTGAAAATGAGTTGGGAGAATCCTTTGGTACTGTGTTAAGAGAAAATAGAGTCTACTGACACCTGTTGTATATGTTTATGTGAGACTATATTGCAGGCGTGGGGTACGCCGTAGCGTAGTGGTTGAGGTGCTGCGCTACAACTCGGAAGTTCGCGGGTTCGATTCCCGATGAGGTCGTTGGAGTTTTTCAACTGGCCTAATCCTTTTGCTGCACTATGGGCCTGGGGTCGACTCAGCTTCTAAATGAAATGAGTACCAGGAGCAGTCCTGGGCCCTATTTCATAAAAGTTACAATTTTACAGGTGACAGGTGACATAAAATTGTCTTACAGGTTTACATTTTGACAATTGTGTTTTTCATAAAAGCTGACAACTTTACATAAATGTCATGACAATTTTGTAGATTTGTATGACAATTTTACATACTGTTGTTTCTCAAAACTTTTGAGTTTACAGGTAAAAGTCTGACAAATATGTCAAATCTTAGGATACCTATCATTTATGAAACATTAATTTTTGCTGACATATTTACAAAAAATGTAGAATTGTCATTACAGAAGTGACAGGCAATCTTTCATATGTAGCCCAACAGAGTAGGTTATGTAAATGAGTGGCATAACTTGGCAAACTTTCTTGTGATTTAAACTTTGTTAATAAACTTGCTAAATTGTCTTGTTAATAATGAACACTAGTTGTAGTGATATTGGTAGTAGTGAAAGTGGTGAAGAAATAGACATGAAACCACCCAGTGGTTTTAGGCAATGGATTAACCTAACTTCAATTTCAGTGACTTTGTATTAAAAGAGAAATATAATTCAATTATTTTTGATAGTAATAATCGATTGCTTAGGTATCATATTCGATGTTGAGACACGTATGTGAGAGCCATCTACAGTGTACTAAAGTAATCTTTAGGTTTGACATAAAATTGTCGCGTTTATGAAATGGGTTCTTTTATTCTGACAATTTACATTAATTTGCCTGTAATGTAAGGAAAAGTTGTAATATTTATGAAAAATACAATTTTCGTGACATAATGACAAATTTGTCATAATTGTCGTATTTGTCACACCTGTTGAGTTTTATGAAATAGGGCCCTGGGGGTAAAGGTGGCCGGTGCGTAAGGCTGACAACCTTACCACTTTCACGGTCCGAATGTCTAAAATCTGGGAGCCTCAACCTCCAGGAATCCATTGGACCGCCATGGACTGCTAAAAGAACACTTTATACTGCAGGCGTAGCTCGTCATTGAGGTACCATTTAAAAAAATGGAACGCAAAGCACTTTATCAATTTTTCCCAGTCTAGACCGAGGCATTTAAACTCGGATATTTTGAGACTCGTCAACCATGTAGCAAATGGGGATAATTAGGATCTCTCTGGAATTTGGATAGACTGAGAGTCGGATGTTTAGGGCTCGAATATTGTGAGGCGACAAGTTAGGGCTGTATTAGAAATTAAATTAAAAAATTGATGTGAAACACATTACTTCCTCTACCCTTAAGGGTTTTAATGAATACTACCGAAATATTTTACCTGTGTATACAGGGAACATACACGAGCAAATTTCATTAGCAGAATTTTGCTCGATGGATTCAATTTTTCCTGTTACAGCATAAAATCTTCCAGGGCATGGCCGCCACCGACTTATAACATTTGAAAAAAAATGCAAAACAAAGGAACTTTATTGTTAACACTGTAGTTATGAAAAAAGAACTAATACATTGGTGGCCAGTAAAGTGATTAGTCTGTATATTTTGCAGATTATGAAAACTCTAGATTATGATATAGCTGTTGATGAATGATTATTATGAATCAGGTTTTTATCGATCACTAAGAAGGCGTGAAGTCAATTTAATGAAAATTTTAACCCTATTTCGCTTTATTATTGACTTATAGCCACTAAATTGTAATGACTTTAATGCCCTTTAGTATATACATTTTACGTCATAGAGCAAAAAGTCTCCTAATAAAAGTTGCTTGCCTATGTCCCCTCTATACACAGATAAAATATTTCGGTGTTATTCATTAACACCCTGTTCGTCAATATAGAGTTCGTGGCAACTTTACTGCTCTTCGGTGAGCCAAATTATGAACTGTGTCTTACAAATCAATTTCTGCCTAAATTTCATGCTCAGTACCTAGTAATCCAACTTTAATTATTTAAGAGTGGTAGTGTCATGCAATTTCATTGCCCAACTTTTAATAGCTTCACCTACGAAAATGAGTGTTTTTCAGATTCATTTGTCACAAATAATGCGAGAAATTCTAATAGAAAATTCCCTTTTGGGGATAAAATTATAACAATATAAAATTATAATAATATTCATGTATACCCTGGTCAATAAATGCATAAAAATAGCCAATTTCCAAACAAATTTGGAAGAAACTGAATTTTTCTTATGTGCTAGACCATAACATAAGACGTATTCTTATAAAGTCACCACTTCCCCCCCCCTTGCTTAATCCCCCACTATCCCCTAAACCTTGAAAATGTAGTGTTTTACATTAACGTCTATAAAACATTTCGTCCTTATTTTTCGAAAGATTTATTTGCTTGTGTTTCTAACGATATTTCTCACATTGTTTTCCTTACATCTTTTATGTAGGGCGTATATGTTGATTAATAAATCGCTTGAAACTTCGGAAATGTTAACTTTTTCTTATAATATTTTGATATTTATCTTTTTATCTCAAAAGTTGTTTTTTTTTTAATATCATCGGAAAATGTTTCAAGTAAACACTGCTTAGCACATTTTAAGCTTTTAAACAATGTACATGTCACTTCGGTTGAGTCATTTGTAATAAGTAAGTAGCAAGTGCGAGTGAAACACCATCACAATGTATGCCAAATTTAATGTGATAGACGAAAAGTTAATGGTTAAAATCTCTTCTCTTTATATACAGTACTAGCATGTGCCCGCGGCTTCGCCCACAATAATTATTTCAAAAATTAATAAAATCAGGTAAACTTATGTAAAAAAGTGCCAGTATGTTTTTTTTAATCAGTTATGACTGCAATTATGATATACAGAATATGTTTTTTTTAATTGATTCCCAAGTTAAGCTCCGGATTTATTCATTAAGGAGGGCTTACGGAAGAACAAAGGTCTAGTTTGTTTTTAATCAGATTAAAATCTTCCAGCATCAGCTTAACTGCACAGAATTGTGATATCTTGACAATCGCACACTCACATAGAAATACAAAAAAAAGTTAAATTGGCCGGTTTCGGGATTTGAACCATGGAACTCCAGAATGTGAGGACAAGACGTTACCATCTCGGCCACCTGGGTTAGTTTAACGGTCTTGTTGGATAAGCGCATGTAAAACAATAGTGTTTTTGGTCATAGCTAACTGTATTTTAATTTCCAAGGCCTTATAAGATCACAGTAAAACAATTGACTATGTTGTCAAGATAACTGATTTGCTTTTTTTTAATATAAATTCTTTCGAATACGTATATTATCATAAAATAGGCACTAAATTGAGCATTAGGCCTACTCCGAAACAGGTCAACCGATTTCATCCAATATCAATAGACGTCTTCCCATGAACATTATAAATGTGTATACCAAGTTTCATAAAAATCCGGTAAAGCGTATTTGAGTTACCGCGTCTTTAAAATAGACACTAAATTGGGTTTTACTCCGGTACCGGTCTACCGATTTGGTCCAATATCAGTAGACGTCTTCCCATGTGCATTGTAAATGGGTATACAAAGTTTCAGGAAAATCCAATAAAGCATATTTGAGTTATCGCGACTTCTCATATATTAACATAAAATGCACTAAATTGGGCATTATTGCGGTACTGGCCAACCGATTTGGTTGAATATCAATAGAAGTCTTTCCATGGACATTATGAATGCGTATACGAAGTTTCATAAATATCCGATAAAGTGTATTTGAGTTATTGCGCCTTTAAAATAGACACTAAATTGGGTTTTACTCCGGTACCGGTCAACACATTAGGTTCAAATTCAATAAGGCACTTCTCATGGACGTCATAAATGCGTGTACCAAGTTTCATGAAAATCCGATACAGCGTATTTGAGTTATGATGCCTTTCTATGAGAAAGGCGCCATAATCTATTAAAATAGGCACTAAATTGGGCATTAACTTACTCCGGTACCGGTGAACCGATTTGGTTCAATATCAATAGGGTTCTTCCCATGGACATTATAAATGTGTTTTCCAAGTTTCGTGAAAATCCGAAAAAGCGTATTTGAGTTATGGTGCGTACAGACACACGGTCAGACAGACGGACAGACGGAGAGACAGACGGACAGACATTTTTTCGTCCCCCACACAATCTCATAAAGTACCATACTGGCACTTAAAAATTAAGAGCATAATAGTTAATTTATTATATTTATTAAAACCTAAATCACGTGGACTACATAGGCCTACCACGATTAGATAGCGTCGCCTGATAAAAGCGACCTCAGATTCGAGTTCCTTGGCCAAGAAAGCCCCTGTATAGTGACTTTCGTCCAAATCGAACAATGTTTAACCATATTTAGGCCTATATTGATTATCCCTCTTCCGTCTATGTTGAAAATTTCTGATATCTGCGTGCCTTGACATTATAAACAAATGAATCGACCAGCATGGGCTTATAAAATGAAGCGATTCTTTTATTTCCAAATCATGACAAAAATAGCCAAAGTCAACTGTAATTGATTTGACATTGAAATGTATTACTGAAAACTGATTCGAAAACGCAAGAAATGCATGTTTTCAGCCCGTTTTCCACTCATAACTCACGAACGAAAGGGAAAATTAAAATTCCGGCTTCGAGGTGCATTTTTCGACCCTTCAGTCTACCTATGTTTAAAATTTCAGATCTCTGCGTTCAGTAGATTTCGCTGGGCATCGCGGACAGACAGACAGACAGACGGAGGAAGACAGACACTTCCTTTTATTAATATAGATAAGAGACTTTTTCCTGACTGGCTTAATGACTGACTGACAGAAAATCAATGTAGAGCCTAAATTAAAATAAGCAGAGACTTAGAATTTTGATAGTACATTCGTTTCATAATGTAAGTGGTCACTAAGAAAGGATTTTGAAAAATTTTGATTTTAAATGCCAAAAATCAAATGTTTTAGAGGAGACATAATACCTTTTTTGCACAAAGTTATCAAATCTAAATCACAGTTCACATGACAACAGTGTATTGTTGGCATTGGTTTCAGGTAGGTTTGGAAATAAATGAAACGGGACTTTGACAAATTAGAGAAGCTATTGATATAATTAATGTTATAAATAAATATTGAAGAATGAAATCCACGAAAATAATGCACAATGTACTGCAGTCACATAACTTTCTCTACCCTTGACCTAGATAATACCATACAATGTATGGTAATATGTATATTATTACATCGCAGAATTTGGGGAGGGAAGTATGGAAGTGATATTGAATTTCTTCTTAATTTCATCCCCGAAACGGCTGTATGGTAACATGAGAGTGAGAAATAAAATATTCCGCAAAAACAGTACAATTTTATGTTCCGGAATTTCTGTTTCTTCTTATTTCAACCCCTACCAGGCTTGGTGTGTACAAGCGACGGGATGCAAAATTCTACATCCTCTATGAGCCATATGTGATAAGACGTTCTTCATTTCAAATTATAAACACCTATAATTTTAAAATCGAAAGTCCTTCATAAGTTAATTTGCAATTACAAAAAACAAAACCCGGGCGACGCCAGCCTTTTAAGCTAGTATTTGTATAGTTTAATCCATGCTGGTGAACTATGTAAGTTAATACCAAAATTACATATGTATGCTGCTCCTATAAACTGTAAACTTAATATAACATTTTATATAAACTATGCACGAACAAATTATTACAGGAATTCTCTTCTTTGAACTCTATGCATTTTGTACAATAATCTATGTAATGAACTTCACAGATCTATTTCAATCCAGAAGAGTCTTTTATAGAAATATTTGCAAAATTTTATCATGCAGTCATAAATTCACAAAGTAATGTAATTATTGTTCTTTTATTTGTTAACTTTTTCATTTGTAATTATTGTAATTGGGTGTGTGTTGGTCCACCGCTGTGGCTCAGGGGATGCGTCCAATCCTCTCACGGTGCGGGCCCGGGTTCGATTCCTGGTCGGGACAAGTTACCTAGGTGAGGTTTTTTCCGGGGTTTTCCCTCACCCGTGAGACAAATGTCAGGTAACTATAGGCCCCTTGTGGTCCCCGGATATCATCTGGCCGTCATTATCATCTTCATCCCCATCCTCGCCTTGTTCTGAGTGAGTGTGTGTGTGTGTGTGTGTGTGTGAATGGTGTGTATCGTCCTATGTGTTCGTGTTGTCTCGGATGGCCCCGGCATTGGGCTGATCACTCATCCGGGGAGGCCCTCCATGTCTGGTCAAAAAAGTATGTCTGTCTGTGTTCTGATCCATAGTTCATTCCTCTCCCGACAGGTCGCGGTAAGGCCCGGGCGGCGCGGGCCGCATAAAGGTCCCTACAAGGGAGAGGTAAAACTACGACAGAGAGAGAGGGTGTGTGTTGTTTTAATTGATTTGTTTTAGTGTTGTTTGTTGTTGTTCTTAATGTTGTTCTTTATTTATTTTTTGTCGAAGAGTCTACTATGTGATTTTTTAGTTTAGTAGACTTAACCAAAATAAAATAAATAATCAAATTATCATTTTCAGGCAATTGTCACAATCACAGTTTTTGTGGTTACAAACATCGCCAAGCTCAATAGAAAATAGGGTCGGCCTCGGTGGCTTTCTGTATCCAAGGTTGCGGGTTCGATCCCGGCGCAGGTCGATGGAATGTATGTGTGCATAAATGTGACAGGCCCGTATCAGTAGATTTACTGACATGTAAAAGAACTCCTGCGGAACAAAATTCCGGCACACCGGCGACGGTCACAAGCCTAAGTAGCAGTACATCCCCGCCGTTAAATAACCATGTACCAACCAACCAATAGAGAATGGGAAAAGACGCAGGAAATGTTCATTATAACGCTTACTGCGCATTCTCTGATAAGTAGACTTCGGATTTTAGGTAAAAACCTATTTTAATCCTGAAGTGATATATGGAAAAAAACTTGTAGGCCTATATGCATGTTTCATCAGTGACTATGCCTAAAACTGATACTTTTATAGGACCTAAAACAGCCTATTTTTACGTTAAAGTCTAATATTGCCTTTTTGCTTGTTTTTCATCTAAAGTTCAAAATAAGTACTTTTTGTATTATAAATTCTAGGATTTATTTTCAGTTCGTACTAAATCTTTAGCTCGGAATGTGCAGTACATGACACATTTATGACGTGGTTAAATAGTAAGAAATGTTTCGTCTTCAGTAGAAAAATTCCTTGGAATTCCCAAGAAAATGTAGTGATTTTCTCCCGACCCCCACATCCAGTAACAAACAAAAAAAAACGAAAAAAAAAAAAACAAACAAAACAAAAAAAACAAACAAACAAAAACAAAAAACAAAAAATATAACAACTAAAGTAGTTCTCTGAATCACTGAGGGATACAAGGGGTTGAATGTGCTAGCGTGCGTAGCTTCTGGGCGCAGGGATTAGGTTTTCACTGTTATGGTAGTAATACAGGCCCTAGTAATAGGTCTGCATAATTCTGTGTACCATAGGCCTATATCTGTGATTTATCATGATTATTGATTATTGGTGACTTCAATAAATATAATATTCTGCAATGCAATTGAGATATTTCAGAAAATTGGCAACTTAACGATTTTATAAGAGACTATTTTACGATTTTTAGAACCTATTTTAGGTACCTAAGACAGCATTTTTGTCCGCCGGCGTGGTCTTGTGGTTAGCGTTGCTGACTACAGATCCGTCGGCCCGGGTTCGATTCCCGGTACCTTCTCGGATTTTTCTGAGGTAGGGAGGTCTGGTAGGGGTGCACTCAGCCTCGTGATTCAAATTTAGGAGCTACTTGATAGAGAAGTAGCGGCTCCGGTCAAGAAAACCACCATTAACGGCCGTGGGTGACGGCATGCTGAGCACATGCCCCCCAATCCTGCCATCTGCCTACGGGAGATGACGCAGCGGTCGGGTGGTAGGCCAAGTCCCTCCAGGGATGTAGCGCCACGGAGTTTAGTTTTTTTTTAAGACAGCATTTTTAGCGACCTAAAAGTCCGAAGTCTACTGATAAGTAATTCTTGCGTTAGTCCGCCGTAGTTCAATAGATAGCAGTGCGCATGCGTCCGGCGTATAATGACTGCTTCTTAATGTTCCTGGAACAAACTTAATACGAATCCCATGACGACATAATATAATATGCGTGCTCGTCTCAAAGGCTGAGAGAACTGGTAAAATAATAATATAGGTATTTCTGGGGACTGACCTCAGCCTGAGGGTAAAAAATAGTCCTGTGTCTATAAGGAGGGGGGGATAACATACTTGGCTACTTGCCCAGTCGCACGCACTCTCCTGCTGTCCGTCGTGTTCAAATTGAACCAGAAATCAACAAATTTGAACGTTGCCAAGAGCTCGGCGTACACATAAACACTTTCTTTCTCATTATCTCGTCTTCATTCAGCTCCATCGTAAAGTAGACATGATAATGTTTATCCTGAGTATGAGCAATAAGACTTCCTCACTTTGCATTCCGACACTGAATATGCAAAGTAGAGCTGGGATTATTCGAATAGAGGCGCAATTGGTTAACTAGATAAATAATTCCTCAGATAACTTCTATATTTTACCCAATTAATAGGACAGCAATAACTAGATAAATGGATAATGACATTTTAACCAATAATCCAATTACGAGGGCCATCCACAAAGTAAGTTTCCCTTGGGCAGTTTACAGAAACAAAACACAATTCCGTGGAAATATTTATTGAAACAGATACATCAAGTGTTCAGCTATTTTTCAACATATTCGCCACCGGAATTGAGACAATCGTCATACCGTGGTATCAACTTTTGAACACTTGTGTCGTATTAGTCTGCCGCCTGGGATTTGAACCACTGTGTGACAACCATCTCCGCATCTCTGACATTCTTTGTCAATTATTGAGGTGAAGGAAAAGATGGAAACCACTGGAATATGGTCCGGGCTGTAGGGTGGATGTTGAAACATCTCCTAGCCGAACGTTTGCAGGAGACTTGCATGGAGGTGTTGAAGCCTCCGCCCTATAGCTCGGATCTAGCTCCCATTGATTTTCATCTTTTCTTACGAGTACATCTCAAGAAATGACAAAATGATAAAGAGGTGGATATGGTTGCCACACAATGGTCCAAATCCCAGGCGGAAAACTTCTCCGACAAAGGTATTCAAACGTTGGTCCCACGGAAAGAACAAAATGTCTCAATTCAGTGGCAAATATGTTGAAAAATAGTTGAACTCTTGCTGTACCTTTTGCAATAAACATTTCCATGAAATCGTGTTCTGTTTCTGTAAACGGCCCCAGGGAAACTTACTTTTTGGACGGCCCTCATAAATGGATAATGACGTCATTTTAACCAATAATCCAATTAATTCATAAAAGATAACTTAGTTAATGGCAATTACAGCCTAAATTGTCGGTTCCCGTTGAAAACATTTTGTCATGTTTTAGAATGGGTAGATATTGTTTACATGGTAGTGTCCTTGTGACACACTCAGAGAAGCTACTGTGCATAGACCAGGGAATAAAAATTAACTACTATTAATTGTCTACAGTTAATCAAAATAAAAATCAGATAACTGCAATTGAATTCAGGGGGTCCGGACCTCCCCCGAAATCAAAATCTTAAATTTTATTTAAGTTATTTGAGCTTCATTCTATCAAATATTTAATTATTTTATTTATAAAATACTGAGCTTGTAAATGTAAGCCTATTATTTCCACTGTTCCATATGTTATTTAACTTTTTTTTGGCATTGTTGAACCCTAAATAGTAGCCTATATTGTCAAAACTATGAGTTACATCTTACAAAATTCCTTTTACATCTTAAGACATTAAACAAAGTAAAAAATTTCTTCAAGAGCAAGATTTTTAGGGAAAGTACCCATAATGCAAGCGGCATTTGCCCCTTTGAATAGCAATGCTAATTCTCTGTCTCAGGAAAGTCGTTGATCGAGAATCTCCGTTTTGAGACGCAAGTTTCTTTCCTATATCTGAGATCAATGACTTAGCCTCAGCGCACCAAGGTCCCATGGACTCAACTGCGAAAGCAATAAAATCAGGTAAACTGATATAACAAAGTGCCAGTATGCTTTTTTAATCAGTAATAATTGCAGTTATGATATACAGAAAATACTTTTTTTTTTTTTTTTTTTTTTTTTTTTTTTAAATAGATCTCCGAGTTAAACTCCAGATCGATTCATTAAGCAGGGCTTACGGAAGAACAAAGGTCTAAAGTTTGATTCTTAACCTTAATTCATATTGGTATACACTGATATACTAATTCTTAAAATATGTAAACATTTTACAAAATGCATTGACAATGAAATAGTACAGTAAGCCAATAAGAAGAGGATAGTTCCACCTAGCGGTATGCAGTTTTGTTCTGAGTATAGGCTTATGCAATTTTAACGCAACGCAATAACTTTAAAGCTAGTTTCTGTTCGTGAAATAACATTTATAGGCTTATGTTATTCTTTAGGAATGATGTAGGTCAATGAAAGACAATGAATTCCCAGTTTTTTTAAAGAAAAATGTAATACTTATTTAAGCTAGTGATGGGAACCATTCGAATGAATTCATTCGAAATATTCGATTGTTAAAATCATTCGAAATGTTCGAGATGTTAAAAAAATCATTCGAATGATTTTGCTCTCTCCAGACTAGGGTTAGAGCGCTTCGCTTACTGAACTGAAATGTGAAAGCGAATGAATTCATTCGAATGCTTCTTCAACCTCTCGGAAACTGGCTTCTCGGCTCGTTCTCTCGTTCATTCGATTGTTTTCGTGTTCCATCGTGTCCCAGTTAGTAACTTCCGTCTCTCCCATTCCAAGCACGGATGGCATGACGCAGAGCTAGAAGGTTTATTTTCATGAGTTTCAACCCCAGGCTACAAAATATATTTTGATAATAAAATAGCCGTTCTCACGAATATTAAAAAGCACAATTTTTCGCAGATTGTTCCTATTTTACATCCATCATTAGCTTCTACATGAAGCATATGCATTCTCAAATGGATTATTTATTTGATTAATTACCGTATGTTATGAATTATGGTATTAAATACAGCCATTCAAATTTTTATATTTGATACATTTATAAGATTTTTAAGCAGTACCAACTGCAATCGGTCACATTAGCTATTTACATAAATACATATCTTCAACAACCTAAGCTATGAGTATTTACAATCTTACAAAGTTAATTATACCAGTCAAAATTAATATTCTAAGTTATACGTACTAATGCCATAGCCTAAGTGACACTAAATGAATAAAATATACTTACATATCACACATGTAATACTTACAACCATATTGATATACTTTTGATAGCAATATTTAAAGCTTTAACTCTATATACTTTCAAGTTCTTGGCGGAATGTAGAATTGGAAGGAATATTTTGACACGAAATCCAGAAACCGTTTATATAACGTACACGTTTGGAGGATTCAGTGGTTCTTTAATTATTGACTCGAGATCAGATTACTTAAGCAGGAGGCAACATGTTGTTTTCGTGTCAATTTAGATATCAATCATAATTAATAATTCTATACCACATTGAACTGTTGAATTAGTTAACTGAGACATGTTCCAATTATCTCCATATTTTAGAAATTATCTAAGTAAGAGCATATTTTCCGCGACAAACTGTAATATGAGTATACTAATTTAACCTTTTCACTTCTGTTGTTTCTACTGTTTTTGTCTAAAGATCTGCAGTGTTCCAACATGTCAGAGAACTGGCAACATCTAATTTATTTTAATGGTATTGCCACCAAAGTGGGAATGCTTGCATTTTTTCCCTTTTAAAATCTTCAAAAAAATCATCCGCCCCTGAAGGGTTGTGTTCAGAAGGTGAATGGACTTGCAGTCTTTTCAATTTCCACATCCTAATAAAGGGGAAAAAAATTAGGAAGAAAGGAAGGAAAAAAACCAGACTGCTCTCACCCCATCGCCAACCTACATGTGCTCAATCACGGCTCAATTTACTCAGGCTTTGCAGAGACCTTGAATTGCTTTTGTTGGTTCCTAATTATACAAGAAAATTATATATAAAACAACAAACATACATCTTTATAAAATTAATAATTATTGAGATACAGATTAAAGAGCCACGACCTATAGTGCATGAAAATAGCATTGTACTAAACGTTATTCTACTGTTTATTAACTGAAATGTTCGTTCTTGTCTTGTTTTGATTCTTTGTCTTTGAACAGTTATGTCTGCATTTATGCAAAAATACTGTAATATGACATAACACTACCTTCAGTATGCTATTATAACACAGTAATAAAATAAATAGTACTAAATGTGTTTCACATATGGTCTCGCATATGTGTTATTGAATTTCTTAGTTAAACGAACGATGTCTACCCTATTAAATAATAATTTGAAATCTTCAGATTTAAATAGATTTGGAGATCTTACCGAATTATAGATATAATTACTTTACAGCATCGCATATAACTGACAATATAGTTATTCGGATTTCCGAACGTAATAAAATAAACTGAAGAATACACTGCACATAATCAATTTAATAACTTATTTACCTTAATTACTATTTATTAAACTTGAAAATTTGAATGGACCTAATACTAAAATTAGATACATTTCATTTCGTTGTATTCAAATTTTGTCGTGAAAATATATTTGTCTATTTTAGGCCTAGTATTGTCTTTTCGTGTATTATATTTATCCTTCCATGCTTTAACTGCATATTACATATTACATCGCTTAATTAGGAGCTTAGGGTATACCAATAAGCCGTGTAATAATAATAATAATAATAATAATAATAATAATAATAATATAATAATAATCTGTTTCTGTTGTCGTTATGTTCTCTATTCATTGGGATTGATAGGCCTATACAGTTATAATGATTATGATAATATGGTATTATTAGGTGAATAGTAACGATAAGTCATGATAAGTAAATGTTCAATCCTTTGTGAATGGGATACTAAAATTAACCTACGACAAATTATTTTTTTATAGTCAAAGATAATGATGCAAACTTATTTTTGTTAGGCTATTAGGATAGTCATATGAGTTTTATTGCAAGACAAAAGGATTGAATGATATTTTATTTAAAATTGTAAGTCCAAAGAGAAAACTAATATGAACAGATTTTTTGTAATTTATGATTGATTTAAAGCTTTAAGAACGTGTCTTGAAATTACATAATTTTTACTTTTTCGTAAATTGAAAAGTTAGATTATTTTGTACTTGATCGTATTATGCTTGTTATTATTAAACACCACAGGTATTCAAATTCAAATAATAACTACGAAGTTGTCTGGTTATTGCTGCATTAAGCAATTTATATTTGTAGGACTTCAAGAAATTTCATGTTAGGCCTAATTTACTGTATTTACTACAGCACCTGTTCGAGAATACATGACTAAAATAATAAACATCTCTGGAGGCCGTGTTTGTTGTAAGCTGGCCGCATTGTTCTCTGCCGGAAATGTGCGCACTAAATTGAAATCTACCCGCTTTCGAATGCCAATGAAGTGAAGTGAGTGAGAACGGAAGATTCATTCGAAAAATATTGACGCTAGCGAATGAACATCTCGTAGGTTGCATGTAACTATCCCTCTATGAACAAAACACTTCGAATGATTTCATTCGAAATATTCATTCGAAATGTTTAGTTCTGCATTCGAATGATCATTCGATTGTTAAAATCATTCGATTTTTCCCATCACTAATTTAAGCACATTGACAAAATAGGACACAAGAATGGAATAGGCTCAATTTAACACAATTGATAATAATAAAAAAAATTTTTGCTTCAGGGTGGACTCGAACGTGATATCTCTTGATTACTAGACAAGCATCTTACCCCAAGACCAAACTACACTACGACATTTGAGTGTCCAATACCATTGTCGTAGCTCACAGAAAAGAAAAATCACCGTATTTCGAAATTAGGCTATATTTCGAGCCTTCTAGTTATCTTATGTTACAATATAGAATAATTTCATTCATTGGTAACATAATATTCGCGATATTCTAGTCATAAATGCGAATTTGGCCCTCACTAAAGCAGAGTACCAACTTAACCAAATTCTCAGAAGTTAATGTTTTTATTTATTAAGAGATCAGGGATTATAAATCTGACATAGGCTGAAGTAAAATTCAATGCTTTAATCTAATTGTAATCAATTTTAGCAAAATAATTAGTCATTATACAACAGCATTTCGTCTATAATCGTACATATGGGAACATTTGTTTTTCATGTAGGAGTCAACTGTCCATGGCAACTGAAGGAAGCTTTATAAGCTGTCATTAATTGATGACGCTATAAGAAAGAACCGAGAATTTGATTTTGCATTTGAAGAAGGTGCCTTCTTTTTACCCTCCTTTACTAAAGAAGGTTTCGACAGGAATTGAAGGGTTGTACCAGAATTACCCTTTATTTACCTTAGTTACGGGACTCGCCCGCTGATTGGTTGGCCGCGAGCCAATCAAAATGCTTCGAAATGAACCAAAATATTATAATTAATTTGACTGATAATTACTCTTTATTTCGGTACTGGACAACCGATTAGGTCCAAATTCAATAGGCTTATTGCCATGATTGTTATAAATAAGTATATGAAGTTTCATGAAAATCCGATAAAGCGTATTTGAGTTACCGCGCCTTTTCTTATATGATACCATAAAAGGGCACTAAATTGGGTATTATTCCGGTACCGGCCAACCGATTTGGTCCAATATCAACAGACATCTTCCCATAGACATTATAAATAGGTATTCCAAGTTTCATGAAAATCCGATAAAGCGTATGTGAGTTATGGCGCCTTTAAAATATACACCAAATTGGGTTTTACTCCGGTACCGGTGAACCGATTTGGTCCAATTTCAATAGGGTTCTTCCCATGGACATTATAAACGCGTGTACCAAGTTTCATTAAAATTCGATAAAGCGTATTTGAGTTAGAGCGCGTACAGACACACGGACGGACGGACGGACGGACGGACGGACGGACAGACGGACAGACATTTTTCGTCCCCCACACAATCTCATAAAGTACCATACTGGCACTTAATAAACTCATACCTATGTAGCAGGTCACGGTACTTATTTCTTTTGATGTTCACTGCAGACAATGCTGCTGAACCTGCTAATTTTGATGTGCTAGGTAAATGGGATGAAGCCAAGGTATCCACACAAGTGGCATCCCACAGAAGAGATCTACCACGAGACCACGGAATTAATGTCAGACCATCTGGACGTTTCCCATCGCTGCGGCTTATGCCGGCAGGCTCGAGAATTGAAAGTAATAAATAATACTTATAATAATACTTATAATAATAATACTTATAAATAGTAATGTGTTATAACTAGACTTCGGATTTTAGGTAAGAACCTATTTTAATCCTTAAGTGATGTATGGACGAAAACTTGTATATGCACTTTCATAAGTGACTATGCCTAAAACTGATACTTTTATAGGACCTAAAATAGCCTATTTTTACATTAGAACCTAATATTGCCTTTTTGCTTGTTTTCCCTCTAAAGTTCAAAATAAGTCATTTTTTATTATAAATTCTAGCATTTATTTTCAGTTCGTACTAATTTTTTTATCTCGGAATGTGCAGTACATGACACATTTGTGACGTGGTTAAATAGTAAGGAATGTTTTGTCTTCAGTAGAAAAATTCCTTGGAATTCCCAAGAAAATGTAGTGTTTTTCTTTCGACTCCCACATCTAGTTAAAAAAAGTAGTACTCTGAATCACTGAGGGATACAAGGGGTTGAATATGCTAGTATGATATGCGTAGCTTCTGGGCGCAGGGATTAGGTTTTCACTGTTATGGTAGTAATACAGGCCCTAGTAGTAGGTCTATATAATTCTGTGTGCCATAGGCCTAAGCTTATATCTGTGTTTTATCATGATTATTGATTAATGGTGACTTCAATACATATAATATTCTGCATTGCAATTGTGATATTTCAAAAAATTGGCAACTTAACGATTTTATAAGATACTTTTTTACGATTTTTAGAACCTTTTTCCCATTTTTAGAGCCTATTTTAGGTACCTAAAACAGAATTTTTAGCGACCTAAAAGTCCGAAGTCTGGTTATAACTTAGGTAACGATTTCTTGTTTAAGTTGGCAAGTAAACAAATTTACTAACTAGTTTTTCAGTGCTAAAATAACGTAAAATGTGATTTTCATTAGTTCGATACTTAAAAATATTGACTCTCCCCGAAATTATTTTCTGGCTACGCCACTGAATGGAGAAGTGAAAAAAACAGTTAACTTTTCAATTAATTCTCTGTGCGGTTAACCGTTCTAATTAATTGTCTCAGCTATAATGCAAAGGTTTATTGTTCATATGTCTGAGCTTATAACTAGAGACCGGATTTTAAAGGGAATTCATTTTATTATATTTCATCACAAAACGTGATGAAATTGAACAGGACATTACTGAGTAAGTTTCAACTGCAATTGACCTAGTTTTAACGTCCCTTTTTTCCCTTTTTTAGGCTCATCTCCCTTTTTTTTTAGGAACTTTCCCTTTCCAGTACTTTTTTTGCTCATTTATTTTGAAAAATTCATAAATTACCTAGTATTTGGTAATATGAAAACATTAAAAATTGTTTTCACTGATTCACCATTGAAAAAATAATTCCTCCCAGCAGAATAGAGCGTTACAGGGAAATCACAGGCTTGCCATTGCCTAAGTTTCCCATTATAACAAGGTGGGGAACATGGATTTCGTGTGCTATTTTCCTCTGTGAGAATTTCAACAAGATCAAAAAATTTCTTCAGTCATTAGATGTTACAGAATCAGCAGCTGTAGAGCAACCAAAGGCTTTACATAAAGCAAACATGCATCTCTCTGTTGAATTTTTACACTCTCTTACTTTTATATCCCTTTATTCTCACCTTTTTTGGGCAATAATTTTCCCTTTTTTCCCCCACCTTTTTTTGGCAATAATTTTCCTTTTTTTCGTCCTTTTTTGAGTGAAAATTTTCCCTTTAAAATCCGGTCTCTACTTATAACCACCCTTCAGATAATTCTAGTCTTCTTTTCGGGATGTAATCCATGTGTATCCTATTAGCTCAGCAAACACAACAGTCAAATCGCCTTTCGATATAAAAGAAATCTGCAAAAAGAATAAATGAATGACGCCCTAATAAATGCTTTTATTTTGCATATAAAGTCATATTTTGGTCATTTTCATGGTCTTGGTCATATTTGTAATTTAACGTCATATTTCAATTTTAAATTCCGTAAAACAGCACAAATATGCAGTATGTGTACTAAAAAGTCGACTGATTTTTTTTCCCCCCGAGAGACACGAATATTTTGGTTTTACTGTAACTGAACTGTGAAGGGACAATAACAATCTTCCTTTTTATTGTTAACAACTTCCGATAGACATGTTTTAAAAATATTTTCAGTTCACATTTGGAGTGGTATCTGGGAACATTAACAGATTAGAAGTTCTTTGCAAGCAATCACCTGTAAAATTGTTAAAAAGCGATTCTGATTGAATTAATCTGATGCAATTATTTAGTGTCATTAAACGTTTTAAATTGGAACCTTTATTTTTAGAAGATACCTTCTTTTATGAGCCTTTATTTAGGATTTTTGGGTTATTTTTAATAATTTTAAGGTCATATTTGCAGTCATATTTCCCACTTTTCAGGTCATAAACATCCGAACCCTACTTGTGATAAACAAGTGATGTAGGTATAAGCGCAATTTTTAGATTTAGATGTGAGATAAGTAAGAAAGCAGCCACTGAAGAAGACCTCCGCGAAACGTCTGTTGAGACATACACCCTTGAACTCGGCCCACTAGCCAGAAAAATGTCCCATGAAATCATGAGATTAATTACATCCTTCAGACTGTTTTCATGAAAAAAACAGAAGATTTAGCTCTTAGTATACGCGTCTCATGTACACAACTAGAAAATAGCCCGTGGCTTTGCTTAAATGATGCTTAAATACGAAACTTACAGGTCTAGAATCATGAAGGCACTGACAATACACTTACAAAAGTCAGCGCTGGCTTCATCAATTTTTATTTAAAATATATCATCATATACTATCGCTTTTTCCTTTAGAATATAATTCGTTCCTACCAGTACGTAGATTTCAGAAATTAATTATATCGTAAGTTTTATGCAGTTCCGAAGCTACCTGTGAACACTGATAATACGTATCGTTTCTCAACTGTTGTTGACAGATGAATATAATGTTAATTTGATTTCATAAATTCAGTGTAATTTTCATAAATTATATAATTTATCAAGGGAAGGAGTGGTTTGTTTGTATTTTTATTGTCCGCGATACTTCCAGGGTTAAACTATCAATATATTACAGCTTGTGCCCGCGGCTTCGCCCGCCATTGTTAATTGACTCCAGGATTTTTTAAGAAATTTACACTGGCAGTTTATTAAAAATGTTTGTGGTTCAGAGCTACGAAAATTGTAAGTAAAAATAAAATTAGAATATTTGTTCATTGTGTTCATTTCACTTAAGCCTTATATAATAAAGAAACGGTTTTCCTAATTTTGTACTCTTGGTGAAAGTAATTTACACTGCGAGAGACGAACATCGCCGAGTATACCCGATGTCTCACGAAGTGAGGGAGTGAGCACGCTATTTAGGACCGTTGAATTGTATAAGAGTAGATTTAAATAAAATGTTTTAGCCAAATTGTTAACGCATTGTTCGGTTATCAAAAACACTTAGGGTCGATTGCTATAAAGGTTTTGTTTACAGCTATTTTTACAGCGTACAACTGAGTAACTAGCCAAGTGTGTTATCCGCGCCCCCTTCTTATAGTCACTGGACTATATTTAACCTCAAACTGATTGAGTCATAGCCACGCTCAATAAATTCAATAAATATAGTTCTTCTAGATCAGGGGGTTACCAACCGGCGGCCACGTGTGCTTTCAAGAATAGGGAAGTAAAACTTTGTAGTTTTCGGCAAAAATGACATCAATTTTTGGCAGCATACACACATAATTATGAAAGTCTTTTCTTTTTTTTTTAAGTAGATTTCGAAAAAAATCTACCTATTGCATTCGATACCATGTCATGATTTTCGAAAAATTCTTTCATATCTTTACGTTTCATGCTTCCCTAAGTACGAAGCCACCGCCCGTTCAAAAAAAAAGAAATGTGATATTTATATGTATCTTTACACGCTAGCGACCGTAATTCTGAAGATATGTGAACCAAATTTTATTATGTTATTTCTAGGCCCAATAGTTCAAACAAGTTCGTTAATGAGCAAAATTGGCCCAAGGGGGAGGTCCGGGGAGGGGGTTGAAATTTTGAAAACTTTAAATCTCGGCCCCTATGAAGTATAGAGGGAAACTTTGATTGAATAAATTAGAGTACTCCTTATGGAGTTCACAGTGACACCAACGATTCGGGGGTTTTGGGAGTACGAGTGGGGGTGGGGGTATGGGGATGGAAATTCGTAATTTTTGAAACTACGTCTTGTTGGGTATCGTTGAAAACCTCATGATGAGTACTCTACAAATCAATAACTAGCTCTCATATAAGGCGAGATTTGAATGTTTGAAAAAGTGCTCTTTCCTCTTTTTTGCAGTTATTATTGCGGGTTTGTCATGCCAAGGCTAAAGAAGAAGAGTGCTGCGCAGCGACAATAAATTAAACCAAAAGCAATTCGAAATCTGCCTCAGCCTGTAGGCTTGCCTAAAGTGATTTATTATTATTATTATTTTTTATTATTTTTTTTTTAATTAAGTTCGTCAATATCCGTTACAGAAGCCCACTGACAAATGCTTCACTGAGATTTGCAATTACAGAAAGGACATTCCACATGTAGAAGTGCAGCAAATCGGACCCAATTTCCATAACAGTGGCACCAACTTACATGGGCCCGTGGGGCTCAAGCCCCTATAATTTTCCATTATAATTATTTATTGCTAGTGCTAAAAAACCCCGTTTCTTTGTTGAATCGCTGTACAACGAAAATCAGACTATTGTTGATGTACATAGTACAATCTCCCATTGCTCCAATTCACTGACGTTCGTTTGAAATCGTTCCTCAGTTCATTAAATTTTTAGAACTTTCAGCGCAGTTTTCACAGCCACCGCCGAAATATTTTGTTACGCTTTGAAAAGACTAAAGAATTTTTAGGAGGCTTTGGTATATCGAAATGGGAAAACATTAGGGCTTACATAAATCTTACATTTCTACTTTAGTATCACTACAAAAAAATTACTTAAATATGCAATTAATAAGTACAGATTTTTACAAAAGCTTTTAAAAAAAGTGTGCTTGGAACGCCACGCGACAGAAGTGAAACTTGTTTTAATTTTTGGATTTTTTCAACTTTGGATTATTGGATTTTTTAATTTTGGGTTGTTGGACTTTTGAATATTGGGTATTTGGATTTTTTAATTTTGGATTTTTAATTTTTTTTTTATCCTTTAATTTTTTTAATTTTGGAATGTTGGGTTTTATAATTTTGATCTTTGAATTCTTTATTTTTTGGGTTTTTAATTTTTTAATTTTAAATTTTTTATTTTAAAATTTTGGATTTTGGATGTTTTAATTTTGGATTTTGGATGTTTTAATTTTGGATTTTTATGTTTTAAATTTTAGATTTTTGAATTTTTTAAATTTTGGATTTTTTATTTTTTAAATTTTGGATTTTTAAATTTTTTTAATTTTTAATTTTTTTATTTTTTAAATTTTGTATATTTAGATTTTTAGTTATGGATTTAGATTTTTTATATTTTGGATTTTTTGACTTTTTAATTTTGGATCTTTTAATTTTTTTATTTTGGATTTTTTATTTCTGGATCTCTGAATTTTTTATGATTTGGAATTTTTAATTTTGTATTTTCGATTTTTAAATTTTGGATTTTCGAATTTTTAATTTTTGGATAAGCCTAATCATTGAGTTGTCTGTTTTCTGTGCAGTCCGTTCTGTCACATCTCACTAATTTCGTGACGATTTTGAGTGTGACACTAATTTCGTGACGGTTTTGAGCGTTACACAAGCTCTCGATTCACCCCTCCGCGGCTAAAGATGTTTCACTTCAAAAAACAGTTATTAACAATTATCAGAATTAGGGAAAATTTATGTCTGCCTAGTTCCATGGAGTTCAGGTTTTGTGGCAGCTTAGCAAAATATTTATATCACAAAATAGTTCTGTAACGATAGCCTCAAATAATGCAATAGTCCCCCAACGAATTAAAAATATTTTAGCACAGTATTTGCATTCAAAAGAAACGTCATATTATTTTTAGGCCCACGATATGATTTCTCTTTAATAACAGAATATCACTTAATGTTGTCATAAACTTCAATTTTAACGTTTATAGATTTTGCTCAGGCATTATAAACATGCACTCTCAAATAGAGATCATTACGAGTCATAACAGTAACCATAAGCCTTCTGTAATACTGAAGGTTAACCTATGTTCTCGAGAGCCAATAAAAATGCTTTGGCTCACCGAACATCGGATAACCCAAACCCCCGCTGAGGTTCTCGGGAAAAGTTTTTTTTTAAAAGATCTATGGGGGATAGCCATTTCCCCCAGTTTTTTTATCTTGTTTTACCGTTTGTTTACATTAGTATACAATTTCTTTACCTTGTTTTCCGTATACATACAAACACCCATTCCCGAGGGGAGACTCGAACTCACAGTCTCCTTCGCCGTGGCTCCCCGTATACTTATTTATTAGAAGCGAACTTGTCAACATAAAGACAGCCGGTCTACCTAACCTACCTATAAACATATTTGTACTATCACAAAACTAGATGAGAATGTATTACTTACGATAACGAGCTAGGCCGGCGTTGTCAAGACGTAATCACCACAAGAGAAGCCAGTCCGATGAAACCAATCACATGGAGTGAAATATGAAGACACAATAATTACATACCGTATAGTTTTAACAATGTAACTACTGAATACTTCACTCAAAATATAAATAGAACACAGCATCACACACTAGAACACATACTGCCCGCCATTTCCATGGGTTAATCGAAGCAAGATTATGTAAATCGATCGAGAAAGTCTCGATACAATAGCTGTTGCTTTTATTAGTAAATGAATCGAACACCATGCCGAATGGCGCTGACCTCTTGTGATTTCCAATTTCAATCTTTTGTCTCACACTTGTTAAGACTTTATAGATTTCATTGTAACCTTGTACGACTTTGTTGTAACAAAAGTTGTAGTCACAGACGAATAGTTCAGTACTGCAATGTTGTGTTTTAGAAAAATATACAAAATAAATCCAAGCAAAAGAACCCGTTCTTGTCACAGGTGATAGCGACGTTCAGTTTTCTTCATTTTAAAGAAAAATTACATTCTCTCAAAACATACAAAATTTCCGTTATTACATTCTCTCAAAACATACAAAATTTCCGTTAACTAGTCCACATAACACTTTCCTGGCGGTTGAATTGTAAAATGTGATTATTATTAGTTATTACTAGGGACCGGATTTTTAGGTTTTTAAAAACACTGTTTTAGGTTTTTCATTAGGTGAAATAGTTTTTTTTAGGTTTTTCCCCCAAAATATAGTTTTCGGGTAGAATAAATTGGTTTAATGAATTTGAATAAATATGTAATAAATAGGGACCGGATTTTTAGGTTTTTAAAAACACTGTTTTAGGTTTTTCATTAGGTGAAATATTTTTTTTTTGTTTTTCCCCTCAAAATATCGTTTTCGGGGCGTAACCAGGCCGACCATATGGGGGGGGAGTTATAACATCCGCGGGGTCTGGGGGGTATGGAATACGCCCCAGGGAGAGGGGGTCCGGGGGCCCTCCCCCGGAAAATTTTGAAAATTAAGACGCAAAATAACGAGTTTTAAGCTTCCCACGCTTTATACTTGTAGTAAGTAATTTATGGGCAGACTTAAAGAATTATACAATTTTCCTTTTTTTAATCAATGGGGGGGGGGGTTCAAACCCCCAAACCCCCCCCCCCTCGGTACGCCTATGGCCGTAATAACCCCGATTTCATTTGTTTCGGCATAATTAACACGTCTTTTTTAAAATTCACAATGTGATCACTAAGTATGAATAACAGGGCAGTAATGAAGGTAAACAAGGGCTTTAAAACACAGAAATCTATATCCTTGTCCATACTCGGCAACAATGGTTGTTCGTACGAATATTTTAAAAGGAATACGCCGGTACTCTTACACTTCCTCTCTAGATACTGTCCATACTAGACGACAATGGGTTGAACGAAACGCTGGTGGTATTAATTTCAACCCGACAAAAATTATTGTCTCTCCGCAAAATATCGATTTCTTAAATGACAAACAAAAAAGACCAAAAAAAAAAGCCTAAATTAGATATTTTAGGTTTCATATCCCGTTTAGGTATATTTAGTTTTTATAACCGATTTAGGTATTTTTAGGTACAACAGAATTAATGTGGGTGAATCCTATGTACGTGATTCGAAAAAGTGTATGAGCGCTTTTTGTTTTGGAAGTAAGGAAAAAAATAGGTAAAAACCTAAGAATCCGGTCCCTACAAACAACGAAATCGCTTCTCGTGCAGTTTTATATTTATCCGTAGTCATATCAATACTACTAGGCCTATCCATTTCATGAACCAAATAAGGGCGGGAGTATGGAAATTTAAAAATCTGTTTTTCAAAAGTTGGCGCCACTGTTCCAAAATGAACCTTGAAAACTAGCACTGAGAATTATTTATTCAACTGTTATTTGTAAATTTATAAATAAGTAAGTGAAATAAGTTTTAAGTATCTCATTTTAAAGTTTAACTATATTATTTTTAGTGCTTAATTTAAGAAATTGACGTCAATTTCAAGCACGCAAAATGCGAAATTCTGGTCAACCCTCGATATAGTGCCACCATCCGTTCTCTAACATTTAGTGGCACAAGGCGAGGGTGGCACTAAAACGAAATTTAGTTGTTTTTTTAAATAAAAACGGCATAATACAGTGCTGTATTAATTTAGTGTACTGAAATTTTATGAAATGAAATTAAATAAAAGGCAAATATAGCACTATAGCACAAAATAAAATAATGTATAATAACTCAATTTATTACAGTGCTAAAGTAAACAAAGGGATTGAAAATCATGTGGGTCCATGTACAGTTTATACAATCAGAGCTGAGCACTACATGCGTCGCAGGGGAAGGGAGGAGAAATAAGTGGGGACTGCTTCTCATGCACATTCCAACGCCCATGCACATGGTCTAGGAATTCACAATTGTAAGCTATTGTCCGCCTGCATGAGGAAAGGTCTACACCGTATGAGATTCCCAGTGAGACTAAACTGTACACCCCCTCAAATCATTCTCCCACATAATGAACCTGGCCCGGTCTACTGCAAATCATGTTTACGGTGCTCACCTCTGATTGTACGTATTGTAAGTGATTAACTGTGACTGATGGCCGGTTTCTATAAACTTGCGAATTACCTATGGGTAAATTATCTAATGCACAGAATTTACACAAGAATAACACCACACAAACACAAATAATTTAATGATAGCAATCACATACACTTGTGACGAGTTTCTAGATAAATGTCCTCTAGGTAAATATGAAAATGACAGAAAAAATGTTCCTACAAACTCGGGCTAGATCTGTCCAAGGGTAAATCTTTGGGTTAATTTGTCCTTTCATGGATGGCTGGATAAAATTTAACCTTTCATAAGATCAATAACAATGAGAATCAAAGCCTTCTGAATTAAATTAACTGTACAACTCCAAGGCCTTGCTCATTATACCATTGTAGGTTAAATGGAACTAATTTGTCCATGGGTAATTTACCCATAGGTAATTCACAAGTTTGTAGAAACCGGGCATGAGTAACTGTAGTGTCGTGTTTAGATCTGAATGGACACTGGACTAAAGGAAGTGAAAGTTTGGAATGTCTCATAGTTGAGTCCTATTAACCAAATTGAACGCTTTCTCTAAGTCAGTAAAGCACCGGTATATCTTACCTCTTTTCCTACTTAAGTATTTGTCTACTAATGTTTGCAATACAAAAACGTTATGTTGTGTGTTTTGACCTTCTAAACCCGTTCTTGCCAAGGGAATATTATCCTAAGTTCTTCTAACTAATCTGATAGCCTATTAGCTAAAATTCCAATATACACTTTCGATAATGCTGTTAACAAACATCTGCGTGGATATAGATCTTCCCTTTCAAATGAAACAATGCACACATAGCTAGCGGTGGATTTTTGCACGATCAGAAATTTTTCTTCAAAATATTCCTCTTCAAACCACCTTAGAAGCTACTGCAATGAAGGTTAAATTAAATCTTACTGTGACTATTTGTAATGTTTACCTTCCTAATAGTCAAGCATTAACTATTAATGAACTGGATAATCTTGTCGCTCAGCTACCTATTTTTTTTATTTCTATTTCACGGTTACAACATAGGCCTATTATGGGGATTGTTACACACAGACAGAAGAGCAGAATTATTGAAGACTGACTCGAAAACCACGATGACCTATTTTGTTAAATACAGAAATGGCTACCCTTTTTAACATCAGTAATGCTATATATATATCCAGCGATATTGCAGCTAGAATATCCTGGTCTTCAGGTTATCATCTCTACGATAGTGATCACTATACTCTTACTTAAATTTTTCTAAATCCCACCAATTTACAGAAATCAAAACTCATCAGAAATGGAACCTCACTGGTTTCTTTTTCAAAATGTTCTTAACTAGTAGGTGCCCGTGGCTTCGCCCATGATAATTAATTTAAAAATTAAAAATTAAGAGTATAATAACTATTAAAGCATTATATTTATTAACACTTGCACGCGAATCATTCATAAACTAAGCCATTAATAATTAATGAAACAGCTAAAATTCCGGCTTCAGAGTACATTCCACGATTAGAAAGCGCGGCCTGAAAAAACGATCTCAGATTCGATTATGCAGTTCCAAAGGAACCTGTGAACACATAATACGTTTTGTTTCTCAACTGTTTGTTGACAGATGAATATGATGTGAATTTTATTTGATCAATACAGTGTAATTTTCAGAAATTATATAATGTTTCAAGGGAAGGAATGGTTTGTTTGGATTTTTATTATTAGCCATATTTCAAGAGTTAAACCATCAATATTTTACAGCTGTTGCCCCCGGCTTCGCCCGCCATTATTAATTGACTCCAGGATTTTTAAGAAATTTACACTGGTAGTTTATTAAAAATGTTTGTGGTTAAGCGCTATGAAAATTGTAAGTAAAAATAAAATTAGAATATTTGTTCAATGTGTTCATTTCACTTAGGCTATAAAGAAACGGTTTTCATAATTTTGTACTCTTCGTGAAAGTTTACACTGCCAGAGACGAACATCGCCGAGCATACCTGATGTTTCATGAAGCGGGCGAGCGAGTGAGCATGCTATTTAGGGGCGTTGAATTGTATAAGAGTAGATACATGATATCAACAAACTCCCTAAACTTACTTCTGTGCAAGTACCTCATATTAACAACATTGTCAAAGATTTCACCAATGCAATTACATCTTCAGCTCAATTAGCAATTCCTGAAATGTCTGGAACTATACTCAAACATTCACTTCCATGGTGGAATGATGACTGTACATTGGTCATTACAAATATGAAAAAATGCTTTAGAAAAATTAAATAGTACAAGTGTGAAATATGGTATTGCATACCAAAAAGCAAGAGCAAAAGCATGTCTCATTCTGAAGTCTACAATGATTCAATCCTTTAAAGATTTCACTTCATCTATTACCAGTCAAACTTCGTGTTCAATCCTTTGGTGAAAGTTCATCACTGGATCAAAAACTTTTTTTACTCTAAGGTATTCAGAAGATGAGGAACGCAATTAAGTATGAGGATCCCAGCTCTATTAGTACCCCACTCGCCAACTGCTTCTCCAATAATTCAGGTAACAATAACTATGATCCATCTTTTTTAAAGTTGATCTTACATAATGATTCCTCACAGAAAGATACTCAATTTCAAATTAAATGTAATGAAGATCAATTCAATTAACCTTTTCTTAAAGAAAGAACTTTTTTTTAAGCGATTGTATGAGACTGTAGCATACGAGAGTTAAAAACAGTATTCACGCAGCTCATTCAGTGAAGGAGAATTATTCAACATTGGTTGTTGTTACTGCAGTAATATACAGAACTAAACATATTAAATTGTTTCAACTTCCATGATGACTTCAAATTACTGCTACAGGGTGCGGCAGAAAGAACGCCCCGATTACAGAAGGCAAAAATATCCAAACCCAATAAAATATGAAAAAACTTATGTAATTCTTTGAAAGTACACATGATGTCATTTACATCAACGTGTTTTGAAGAGAATATCATTCAAGTGGCAGCCTCCATTGTTTATATACTGATTGAGCCTCTCTCAGTAGTTGTCCATGACTCTCATTGTCATTTCGGGCGGAACATCAGCTAATTCCTGTTGGATTGCCTCCTTAAGAGCTTCCAAAGTTTGGGGACGATGTTGGTACACCTTGGCTTTCAGACGTCCCGTCTTTGAAGCCCGAAATGTACGCGAAAGACACGCTGCGTTCTTGCACTGCGTTGCTGTCGGCAACTCGACATTTTGAATAAACTGCTCTACGGCATAAGCGCGATGCACTCTTGACCAAGTCATGGTCTAAACTAAAATGGCACCTAATTTGCTGTTCGGCAATATTCACCCCACCCCTCTACCCCCACCCACCACGTAGATATCTATCTCCAAAATCGGGGCGTTCTTTCTGCCACACCCTGTATTAGCAGAAGATGTATCATAATCTGTTATTATGAAGCCCGCAGCAAACTTTGGCTCAATTCAGCGAATGTAAAACAATGCTGAAAACTAATGCATTCGAAATCATTATCGAAATTCTGTTAATATACACTGAAAACTATATATTAATCCAATCAACAACTTCAAGCATCGTATTATTGTTTCTCGGGCTTCCAACCGGGTGAGTTGGAGGATTTCTTCCAAGCATTCGGCAGCTATCTCCACTGCCATCTTCTGGGAGAAGTGAGCTGGATTGGGAAATATCTGCTTCATATACAGGAAAAGAATGAATATGTTAGAATGGGTGGGGGCCAATAGGAAAATTAGAAAATGGAATAATTAAATGGAGAGGTCTGATTGGTCGGAAAGGAAAAATAGAGTTGACTGATGTTGTGGGATGTGATACCGGTCCTTCTCAGGACCACTACTTTACTTGGGAGCAAGAGTTGCCAATATTAGCTTCCTGGCCTGACCAAGTTGCAGACTTGAAGTTTCTGCTTTGGAACTGGATTTCCGAGGCCTCTGCAGCAATGCGGTCCCAGTAGAATCTCTGCCTTCCTATCCTACTGTGGACTTGTTTGGGTAATACAGCCTGATGCATCTGCAATGTTTGTTGCATCTTTCCTCTTTGATGCGGTCCTTTTGTAGAGGACATTGCCGAGAGCTGTTCAGTG
This sequence comes from Ectobius pallidus, assembly GCA_964059195.1. Taxonomy (NCBI): domain Eukaryota; kingdom Metazoa; phylum Arthropoda; class Insecta; order Blattodea; family Ectobiidae; genus Ectobius; species Ectobius pallidus. The sequence goes on along the minus strand of CAXKWD010000004.1, from coordinate 180,226,819 downwards.
ACAACGGAACGAACTTTGCTGGTGCAAACAACGAACTCCATGATCTTTGACTCCTACAGCCTAAAAGACTATGCTTGAACTAATGAATGTACCTGGCACTTCATCCCTCCAAGCTCATATTTTGGGAGGCTACATGAAGCTGCTATGAAATCTATGAAATTTCATCTATGCAGAGTGATGGATAATCAAGTCCCCTTATATGAGCAATTATCCACTTTGCTTATTCAGATCGAGGCTTGTTTGAATTCTTGTCCACTCCTACATCTCATTGATGATCCAAATGATACTTCGTATCTTTCTCAAGGTCATCTTCTTATTGGAGAGCCTCTTACTGATTTGTCTTCACCTCTGAAAGCAGCTACGGTCTACTGACTATCTCCACTCACTACAAAAGCATTAGAAATAGTCCAGTTCTAGCGAGAATCTTCGAGTAGACATCATGGTTCTACTCAAAAAAGACAACTCTCCTCCACTACATTGGGAACTCGGTATATCCCGGCGATGATGGCTTGGTTCAAGTGGCAACAGTACTTATCTCCACAGGTCAGCATCCTATTGTGAAGTATTTTATAAAATTCATAAGACTTTTAGGACCCCAGTCTATGTTGGAGCAAGATCCAACCAATATGTAATATTAATTTAATTTTAAGTAATTCAAATCATGCAAGTATTCTGCCATTTTCCAACTAAGTGTCTTGATATTCTTTAACTACCAGCATACTTTGTACCAGCAATATTGTAAACAAGTTTAGTTTGATAAGTGTAACTTCAATATTTGCGTGTTCAGGGTGTCCACCAAGTAATGCTGAAGAAATTCCCAACTTATTCCCTGATTTTCATTTATCATTTCAGAAATTCCCGACCAAAATATGAAGCACTTTCTAATAACTGTGTAAGAAAAATTATAGGATTATCCATACTTTAAATAAGAAAAACTTTTAGTAACAAAAGTAATTGAAACAATAATTACTTAGGCTATAACAGATACAAAAATTAGGAACAATAAAATAAATTAAATATACTTTCATATAGGCCTAATATTGTCTAGGAGTCTTTTTGATCACACTTTACAATTCTTCGAATTTTCCCGGATATTTTAACAAATTCGACTTTTCCCGGATTTTCCCGACCATACGAAATTCCCGGCCTTTTCCCGACCAGTGGACACCCTGGTGTTTATAAGCACACATACTGAACCTCTGTTAACATCGTGTTCTCACAAGATTAGTTTACACTGCAGCACAATCCTTATTATACCATTGTGATCAGAGTTATTAATGGTTGAAATTAAATTACTGTCCTTCAGTATTCCTGATGTTTTGTTCTTGTTAAATAAGATCAGATCTCTGCTTCCAGTACCTCATAGTTAGGGCCCGGATTTGAAGGTTTTAACACACTTTTCCCCAGCTTCCTAATTAAAATATTTTAATGTAGTTTTCCGTTTCATGCCCCTTGCTTCCGAATATATGAATGTTATAGAACCTAAAAAGGTCTGAAAGGCCTAAAAGGGCTAATGAGGACTTTTGCTAAAAAACAAGGAGCCTAAGAGGACTTTTGCTGAAAAGCACGATTTTCAAATAGATTTTCCAATTAATGCAAAGGAAAATAAATATGTGAATTTGTGCATTTTAAGAAAAGACACAATAAAAATAAATTTATACAATGCACTGAAATTAACAATGTATATGTCACTTTGTCGCTTGTCTTTGTAACTCGAAAATGTATCACAGGAAATGAAACTTGAGCCGCCTGCAATACTTCAAAATCTGCAACTAATCCATTGTCATTTCAACTTTCAAATAAGTTACGACTAACGACAGAGAAGTATATGAAAGGAACAAATTCGTTACACTGGAGTCCACTTATTTTTGTAGATCAGAAGTGAATTGAGTGGGCATTGAATAACTGTATCATTAAAGGGTAAAATATCTCGATTCTTTATGCTATTTTTCGAGTCCCGATATAAGGAATAGTTACTTGTTTATTTTGTAAAAAAACTAGAATAACTGTGTCACAATTATAATACAATTTTCGGTATTAATATTAGTGTTCATTCTAGTTTTATTAAACTAAACTCCGTGGTGCGACATCCCCGAAGGGACAAGACCTACCACCCGACCGCTGAGTCATCTATCTATAGGCAGACGGCAGGATTGGGGGGCATGTGGCCAGCATGCCGACACCCACGGCCGTTAATGGTGGTTTCCATGACCGATAGTTTTATTAAGACGGCTAAAATCGTTTGTTTAAAGCCTAAAAAGGGCTATTTCACAAAAATAAAAGGCTAAAATGCCTTTCATAAAATTTAAAAAATTATGAAGAAAATTTACTCTTAATTTTTAAGGTATTTTATCCACTAAGAGTACATTTTCTTCATCATTTTTTAAATCATCAACTAGTGGAAATTATGGACCGTTTTGCAAATCCTTTCATAAAAGCCTAAAAATTCGGCCCCTACTCATACTCCTTTGTGCTTTCAACATTTTGGTGTCCTACACCTGGTCCTCCAAACATTATTTCCTATTAATCTTTTCACGTGCATTATTGCCTATGTGTCAGATTTCCAACCTACATTTTGGTCCTTTGCACCTAAACTTTTTTCCAGGGCCTTAACAGACATTTTGGTACCTCCGGTCCTGACGAGGGTGGCCAGACTGTAAGGCTTTTTGCTAAGCAGTTCTCCATCCGGCGCAGCTTTATGCCGGACGTTGATTTGTCCTCCTTTCGAACCTCTGATGGATCGGTAAAGGGTATTACTAAAATTTGTATTTTCCCTAAGGTTGGCACGCTTGTCGATACTATCATTTGTTTAGTTGGTCCCACGGAAAAATCTGAGTCTATTCCTAACGTTGGCATGCTTGTCCGTACGATGATAGCGTACTATCACATTTTGTTTGGTGCAGTACGTGGCGTTGGCCGTACTGTTGATTGTTGTTCAAGTCTCCATTTGTATTGTACATTCTTTGCAGTTTGTCGTGTTTTTCTTCAATTACCAGAATGCCAAAACGAAAGACTTCTTTTAATCCTCAGTGGGTCAAAGAATTTCAGTAAATTTCAAAAAGCAGTAAAGCAGTGTATAATCATTTATTTTATATAAATGCAATTATTAAGTAAAATTAGTCAGGGTTATACCTGTCCAGCCGTCCATGCCCGAAGTTTTATACTATGCTAGATTACCGAAGAATTGTCCTCCTTTCTGACATTTTAGAAATGGCCACCCTAGTCCTGACCCATCCTGGACCTAACATTTCTGGTCATGCACAGGCCTGTATCCATACCATTCTACGCTTAGCCCAAAGAATAATGAAGCTGAAAGACTTAAGTTGCAATAAATTAATATATTTAATTATACTTATAACTTATTTTTGATAATTTTAAACAACATAAGAACTTACAATTTTACACACATATTTTACATAATATAAAACTTAAAAGCTAGAAAATTAACACTTCTGTTTTCTATTTGTAATAATATAAAATAAAATTTAAATTCCCCATATTAAATGATATGAACTAATTTCTAAGATTCAACTAATTAAACACTATCCCTACTGTTACATTTAACATTTCTCGGGTGCAACGAAAGGAACTAAATCATGCTCAGTATATACTATCTTTTAAACTGATTCAGTCTCCTTTAGATACAAATGCACTTGTCAAATTCTGGTCTTACTCACATGCAAATACATTTTACACAGGCAAAATATCACTCCACCAATTTAAGACTGTGGTCTTGCAATTAACATTGTTTGATTCATAATGTGCAACAAGATTGCTGGAATTAATGTTGAATTTCTTCAATTTCTTCTGTTTAGTATTCAAGCACATGTGCAAAAAAATGGAAAAAAGCATAAATATAAAAAGTACCTTCTTTCGTAGGGGGATTTACAGAATATTTTCAGCAAGCTAAGAGTAAAAATAAAGTATGATCTTTCAAATATTTTAAGGCTCACAATATCCATGGTACTGCATCTGATGTATTATCTACACAGAATTACCTACATCGTGGTTAGCAAACAGACTACCATGGCTCTTAATAATTATCCTGTCCGTTACAACTGTCTATATGAGCTGTCACATTGAATTGACTGACCAACCAAAAAAACGAACCTACAAATAGCAATGTCTGCTGTCAGATATCTTCAAACGTTAGTAATAGACAGTGAGTGACAATGGCAGACTGGTTTGTGAGAACAAACATGTTGGTTTTCAATTTAGTTAAAAGGTTTTTTGGTCGGAAGCGGAAACTGACAAGTTAATTTGTTTTGTTTATGATAATAAAATAAAATTAATCTCAGCTCCCTGTGCATAGCAATACAGAGTTTGTATTGCCTCAAGAATTGGGACGAAAAGTGGGAAAGCCATTATGCTTGATTAATTTCAATCGCAAATGTTCAGTGACAGTTGGTTATGTTGATCAATCAATGCTCTGTGTAACAGAAATGTATGCCATTTAAATAACCAACTCTATTGTTGTCACTATTGTTGAGAAACACACTGGAAATGTGTGTAAATTATTTAAAAGCCACCACAATCTGGTGTTATGAAAACCCTTCGTTACAGAAAGAATTTAAATTCTGAATTTCCACTTTGTTTACAGAAGGAAAACAATTCTAGGATTTGCTATTCAGATCCTTTACAAATGAAAATACAAAACGCATTATATTTGACAGCAAGTCTCGCTATTTTACTTCAAGATATTCATCCTAACGACTTAGCGTCAATACACATGGAAGGTTGAAAAACGTGTGTTTATTTCTGAAGAATTTTAGTATGGATGTGTCTTACTGAAATAGAAAACTAACTTCCAGCTGGATTTAATAACATGAAAAATCATTAAATCAAATTTGTAGCTTCAGCCCACTACAGTATATTAGTACCTTAAGATAATTTTATTAATAGACAACCTGCCTAACGTAATTTAAAATATAGTGCACCAGGAACTCTCTCAACCCCACACTGAGCCCATGTCTGCTGCTTTAAGTTGATAGCAGAATGCAGGCAGAGGTCAATCATTGGCGCATTTATCATTGCATACTGCAGTGTGCAAGCATTTAGATGGAATACTGTGACAGTGCAACAGTATTCTGGTGTAATGTTCAGTAATGAAGCGAGAGCTTTTTGGTGGAACACTTTTTTCATGAAGGCCAACATTTTATGGAAAATGTAAAACTAAAATTTCAGAAGCGGTTTCTAAATTCAAGGTGTCCAATTCAGGATAATATTCAAGATTTTATAAATAAATTTCGAGGACATCACTTCCAGCAATTGCTATGGTTGACTGTACACAATTGACGGTTTGATTTTGTAAAAGTTTGTGATACCAACACAACTGCTGTTGCTAGCACCCTCTCCAGCAAGTAGCCGCGGCAGAGAGAGTTCCCTGGCGCACTGTACAGAAAAACTGTTGTAATGATTATATGGCTAAATTTTAAAGAACAGTAATAAGAGTACATACGGTATATTTTTCTGAACAACAAAAAAAATCTGTATTAAGTACAAATCAAACTAACTGCAATTAAACAACAGTTAAGCAAAAATAATTAATTTCATGTTCATTAAACAAATTAAAAACTTTGGTTACTGGAGGACTCAAATATCACTGAAATATCAACTTAATTAAACGGATATTAAGAATTTATCAGTACTCTTTCTTAGTAGTAATGTTTGACATTTCATCTTGTACCAATCATACAAATTGTAGGCCCAAACTATGATTTTCCAATTATGAATTATAAAATATGCTATTAGCTAATACATGGTATGGCAGGAATACGTGTTTAGAGGATGTATTGCTTGTTTGTGCTAATAATGGATCACACCTGAGTGGGATATCAAACAGAAAGCTTTTGTAAGTACTTCACAATCAAGTAAAAATTTAGTTTCATTTAAAAAAAATACAGTATACTCCCAATTATCTGTGGAACTGGGAGGCATGGCAAATTGCAAAATGGCCGAAAAAGGACAAAAATGATCACATAAATTTTTTGAACTACATGAACAATATTTATTAACATTAAGCCCTCAAATTTCTCACCACAAAAAAGAAGAAAAAAGAAATGGAAGCAGCAGATAATAGTTATGTCGGTAACTGAAAGTTTACTGCAATGATTTTGTATATTAAAAACATGTATATATTCCTGCCACACCCAGTACATACCTCAAGATTCGGAAAATTACTATTACATAAAAAATAAACATCCAAACATCCTATACATAATTACTATAATGTAATGAATTTTACAAAGTTACACACATCACAGAATGTTACTGAAGAAATTCAACAAAGGATGTAAATAATAGTAATATTACTGTATTTAGGAAACTATAATCTAGTTATTATGTTTGCACATTATGTAATTCAGATCATTATCTACTGATGTCGGTGAATGTAATTCCACATTACTCGATTTAAATTTGTATTGGAAGTTAATACAGTGAATTTATGTAACATAATAATCATGTAGGGAATTGCACCTCGCACTAAACTTCACTTTTAATATAGTTTACCTTCGGAAAACATTTTCTTCTATTTTCACAGTTAAACTTAAATAGCTGTTGAAAAAGAAAGCAAAGGTTTACAGAATTAGTACAGACAAACTACACCAAAAGTTAAGTTTAATGTTATTTTCAACTCCCTATATAATTAAGAAAGCTATTTGGGGTGGGCTATAGTTTATGAGGTAACTTTTCTTACTTTAATCAAAGTATATACAGTCGGGTTAAATCAGTCTGGCATTATACAATTTTGTTTATAAAAGTTCAATTGCAGAGTAGTGTATATTTATGAAAAAACAAAGGGAAAAAATATATTTTCTTGACTGTATAGATCAAGAAAATGTATTACTTTAAAATTGTTTGTTGTTCATATTGTTCATATGTTTCATCTCCATTCACACAATAAATCTTCACACATAACACTTCTCCAGTTTTCCGTAGACATCTGGTAGATGACATCACTGCCCATGTACCGGTTATACCTACCAAACAAAATTATCACATCAGAGTTCCTATCAAGAAATGCTCACTTTCCATCCAAAAATCAATACAGCAAACCCTCAACATTTCGGACTATTAGGGGTGAGACCTGGTCTGAATTACTCAAAATCTAAATTATATAATATTTTCTAAAATACAGGGTGTTTCAAAATGAATATCGGGGTTTTAAGGCTTTGTAGAATTTAGTACAATTAACATACAATTATAAATAATACATCAAATGAAAGAGCAACTCAAACAGTTTTTCCTACAAGTGTTCAATGTGAGCAACATTCGTCACATGGCACACATCGAGTCGATAGGCGAGTTCTTCCCAAAACTTGATCAGTGTGTCTGGAGTAATTGTTGCAACAACTGCTTCAATCCTGTGCCTTAAGTTGTGTCCGAATTGATTTCCGGGGGCTACGTGTGAAAGACTCTCTCTCTCGTTTAACACGTTCTTCAGTCAATCTTGGTCGTCCCGTACTCTTCCCTTTGCACAGACAGCCGGTGTCTTCAAACTGATGATACCATCTACGCAATTTGTTATCACTTGGAGGACTACAATGGAACTTAATACAGAAAGCACGATGCACTGTTACTACAGATTCCGTCTTTGCATACAGAGGAAACAGTACACGCGCACAGGAGTACCAACAAAACTGTTTGAGTTCCTCTTTCATTTGATGTATTATTTATAATTGTATGTTAAATGTACTAAATTCTACAAAGCCTTAAAACCCCGATATTCATTTTGAAACACCTGGTAGTTCTCTGAAACTATATTGAGGGATATAATGTTATGCACACCGTGATGTTTAAATGAATAGTAGACATTTACAATGACACTGTACTGTGTCATCTGAGACTTGGTAGACAAAGACAGTACTATAAAATATAGCCTAAAATATTTTTATATTTTACGAGTTGAAAAGTAGTCTGAATAATCATGAATGTTGAATTATTAAAATCTGAAATAGGGAGGGTGTCATTCCACAGAAAATTTAAAAGGTTATGACTAGGGTTCGGATGTTTATGACATGTCATATTTTTATTCTGACCTCCGTTCTCGCCGAGAACACAAATTAAACACAAATTGCATGTTTGTTATCACAATCGGACCATTTTTATTTTGCATATAAAGTCATATTTTGGTCATTTTTGTGGTCTTGGTCATATTTTAGTCATATTTGTAATTTAACGTCATATTTCAGTTATAAATTCGGTAATGGGGCACCATTATACGGTGCATGTACTACAAGGTCGAGTTAAGTTTGATATTTATTTAATTTAACATTATGCCAAATTAATAGTAACTTAAATTTTAAAATTAATGCAATTGTTCATATTTTATAGGGAAATGCACTACAACATATTATGAGTATTTAGAGCTATTAAAGCGAGTAATATCTTTAAAAATACAAGTTCATTTACAAGTAAAACGTAAATCACAAAATTTGTTATAAAGTTATCTGCCTGAATTCATGAGATGTAAGAATTTAATGTCTTCAAAACTTTAAATTGGAACATTTATTTTTTGAAAATACTTTATTTTATTAGGTCATATTTAGGTTTTTGGGTCATATTTACTCATTTTTAAGGGCATATTTGCAGTCATATTTTCCAATTATTTTAGGTCATAAACATCCGAATCCTAGTTATGACAGTGGTGTTTGAGATAGATTTTTTCCACATTCCAGTATGAGAATTTTTAGATATTTTAGTAATGAACTGGCAACTGTGTGATGTTGCAAACGGAAGCTTGTTCAGGAATTGTGATTCCAGTAGGCCAGCTACAGGATGTAACAGTCAAGTCATGGTGGCAACATAGGCGTAACGAGGGGGGGGGTTTTGGGGGTTTGAACCCCCCCCCCCCCAATTGATTAAAAAAGGTAAAATTGTACTATTTATTTCATTATTGTGATATATCACCTTTTTTAAAAATCTGCTTATAAATTACATAATATGAGTTTAAAGCGTGGGAAGCTTAAAACTCGTTATTGTGCATCTTAATTTTTAAAATTTTCCGGGGGGAGGACCCCGGAACCCCCCTCTCCCGATGTTATAACCCCCCCCCCCCCCCCCATATGGTCAGCCTGGTTACGCCTATGGGTGGCAAGTGTATTGCAGGTGGAAATATCATGACAGTGACTATTTTTTATTTGTTATAAGCTTGTTTTTGTAGATTCCGTTTTGAAACTTTTATAGAATGCATAATATACACTATTCTACTATTCCTTTAAAAGTTTCAAACCAATTAAGAAGTTCTGATATTTACTATCATTATTTTAAATACATTTTATATATTATTTTCTCAATGAATATATTTCTTCATATAAAATTTGGACTGAAGAATTAGAAAACAGTATTATTTTTCATTTGCATTCACATCTTCAAAAAGATGTTGTGAACTATGGTGAAGTCAGGAAAAAATAAATACAAAACAAAGTTAATGCAAATAGCTGAACACTTCAAACCCATATCATAAAAAATATTCATTCTAAGGCTCTAAACTTGCATAAATAATATACCCTTTAGAATGAAAATGCAATATATTCTTTTTAAATTGCAACCGAGAGGGCTTTTGACCTACTGTTTTCATGGAATGACCCAGAGTTTACTGTATCAACCAACATACACAATGAAATCTGTACTAGATCAATGTCAAGGCTTATCAACTATAGAGGCTGCCTCGTCCGACACGTTTATAGAACAGGGGGATGCGGCGAGATGTGTGACATCATGGTGCTTTCTAAAGCTTTATGACGAGTGGGTTCTTTGCTATTAAACTCGCAACATTTAATTAATTATTGGTCGGATTACTGTGAAATTTGTGCACAAGTAATTTACACATAAAAACCTTACTAATGGTTAAAAAAAGAGCCTTAAGAAAGCAAACACAAAATGTTTTATTCCATTTTATAAATATCACCAATTACACAAAATTCATGGAGGATGAAGCAAAGTTGACTAAGCGACAACTTTTTCTTCCTTTTGTGTCTCCAAAAAACTTCAAGCAGGAAAGTTTTAGTGAAATATTTGAGTTTTATTATAAATTAAGTACCATCTGTATATCTTGAATGGTTTACCGGTAATGGAATGGTATAATTATTGCAAGGGCTACAGCTACCTGAATGGTTTGGAACTATCGTGAAATGTAGAGAGTGAAATAAATTTCACTATGCAACAATTTTTACTTATTAATTTTTATATATTAACATTAACATTATTATTATTATTATTATTATTATTATTATTATTATTATTATTATTATTATTATTATTATAATACCTGTATTCAAAATTTTTAGATTCACAGCGTTCAGGCTGGATTTAAGATTCTGCTCCAGGATGCCTCCAGCCCCCTCAGGAGCAGATTCCTCACGGGTCTGGTCCTTATAACACCTTCCTCAAAATGTGAGCAGTTCCGAGCAGGGCGATCTCTTGAATTTCGGAAACCTGTGCTTCTCCTTATATGTGATAGATTGTTTTCCAGGTTTTTTGGTATCGTACCCAGTGCTGCAACTATAATAGGTATGACTTCAGTTTTCACGATCCACATTCGACTTATTTCTATCTGAAGGTCTCGAAATTTCAACCTTTTTTCAGCTTCCTTTGAAACCACATTCTGGCAGTTAGGGATTGCAACATCAATTAATTGGCAGATCCTATTCTTAGCATTTCGTATTACTATGTCTGGCTTGTTTGTAGCAACTGTTCGGTCTGTGTGGATTTGTCGATCAAACAGTACTGTAACATGCCCCATACATTCAACAGGGTTTGGGGTATGTTCATACCATCTACTGCATGTTTCTGAGCTTAGGGATTTACATACTTTCCAATGTAGATATTTACATACATTATTATGCATCTCCAAGTATTATTTTTTGCTAGAATAGGGCACGCTGAGATAATATGGTCGATAGTTTCTGATTGGCTCTGACAGAGGCGACATTTATCATCTTGTGAATTCTTCAGAACATATTTCTCATAATGATGTGTTCTTTAAGCTTGATCTTGAGCAGCAATTATAGTGGCTTCAGTCCCTGGCTTCAATTTATTATTATTATTCTTGTTGTTGTTGTTGTTGTTGTTATTGTTGTTGTTATTGTTATTGTCATTATTATTAATATTATTATTATTATTATTATTATTATTATTATTATTATTGTTATTGTTATTGTTATTGTTAATATTATTATTATTATTATTATTATTATTATTATTATTATTATTATTATTATTATAATATGATGATGATGATGATGTGTGTTCTGCCCCAGGACGAAGCCGTGGGGTGATGACCACAACTCGTCCAAGGTGATTCTGGCAAGGGTGATATTGCGGAGATTTGCCATTGCCTCTTGGGGGATGGGAATGAAAGAACACAACACCCAGTCCTGAATCCAGGAAGGAAATTTCCCACCGCTGAAAAATCCCCGACCCAGCCAGGAATCGAACCTGGGCCACTAGGGTGGAAGGTAATCAAGCTACCAACTCACCCACGGCGGTGGACAACATTAATATACACAGTAATAATGTTATATTGTATAGAATATTGCCGCATTTTAATATTGTATTAATACTGTATTAATATTAATATATATACTGTATTAATATTAACATATATTTTATATTAATATAAATTTTCTCATGGTTCTGTGGGGTAAGTTACGTAGGTAAGAATTTGTGAAACATGTTAAAAGTGTAGATCTGTACATAAATTATGTAATACAGATATAAAAAGAGCTAAGGGATGGTTTGTGAATTGCAGGGCAGGGAAACTTTCATAAGCAGGATCTTTAAAATCAGCGTCTCAACAAACGATAAGGACACACACATGCAAAATTGTTTTGCAATGCATTTATATAAATTTCACACAATATTTCAAAGCATTTTTTCCCTGATTTTCTTTAAAAAATCATCCTCTTGCCTTAATATGCTCTTAAAGCCTCAGCGATTCACCACCTACTTTAACTGATGTATGTTTTTATGTTGTAAAATTATATTAAAATGTGAAAAAGGCATAAGATATTAAACTAATAAGGTACTTGCAAAGCTAATTAGACATAAAAAAATTAGTAACATAATTGAACAGAAAATAAAATAAATAATCTAACAAATGTCAAAGTAGCGCAGACTTACAAAGTTAAGAAAAAGCTTCATTCATTCTTTTTCCCCAGCGGGTGAAAATTTCCTAAAAGTGTGGCAGTGTTGTGTGGATGCAAGAGGAGGTCATTTCCAACATCTCTTGTGATGAGGCACATGGTTATTAAGTGCCAGTATGGTACTTTATGAGATTATGTGTGGGGACGAAAAATGTCTGTCTGTCCGTCCATGTGTCTGTACACGCCATAACTCAAATACACTTTTTAGGATTTTCATGGAACTTGGAAAACACATTTATAATGTCCATGGGAAGAAACCTATAGATATTGAACCAAATCGGTTCACCGGTACCGGAGTAATGCCCAATTAACTGACTTTGTAACAGATTACAGAGCCTCTCTAATAGAAAGGCACCATAACTGAAATATGCTGTATCAAATTTCCATGAAACTTGGTATACGCATTTATGATGTCCATGGGAAGTACCCTATTGAATTTGAACCTAATCTGTTGACCGGTACCGGTGTAAAACCCAATTTAGTGTATATTTTAAAGGTGCAGTAACTCAAATATGCTTTATCGAATTTTTATGAAACTCCGTATACGCATTTATAATGTATATGGGAAGACGTCTATTGATATTCGACTAAATCGGTTGGCCAGTACCGGAATAATGCCCAATTTAGTGCCTTTTATGTTAATATATAAGAAGTCGCGATAACTCAAATATGCTTTATTGGATTTTCCTGAAACTTTGTATACCCATTTATAATGTACATGGGAAGACGTCTACTGACATTGGACCAAATCGGTAAACCGGTACTGGAGTCAAACCCAATTTAGTGTCTATTTTAAAGATGCGGTAACTCAAATATGCTTTACTAGATTTTTATGAAACTTGGTATACACATTTATAATGTCCATGGGAAGATGTCCATTGATATTAGGTAAAATCGGTTGACCTGTTTCGGAGTAATGCTCAATTTAGTGCCTATTTTATGGTAATATACGTATTCGAAAGAATTTATGAAATGCAAATCAGTTATCATGACAACATAGTCAATTGTTTTCTTCTTCTTTCATGGCTCTACAGCCCTTGGTGGGCCTTGGCCTCCTTCACAATCATCCTCCAGTTTTGTCTATCTCGAACTCTCTCCCTCCATCCTTTAACCTTCATATTTTGCAAGTCTTCAGTAACATCATAGTCAATTGTTTTACTGTGATCTTATAAGGCTTTGGCAATTAAAATACAGTTAGCTATGACAAATAACACTATTGCTTTACATGCGCTTATCCAACTTGACTGTTAAACTGACCCAGGTGGCCGAGATGGTAACGTCTTTGCCACACATTCTGGAGTTCCATGGTTCAAACCCGAAACCGGCCAATTTGACTCTTTTTTTGTATTCTGCATATCATAATTGCAATCATAACTGATTAATAGAGATGGGAATTTTTCGGTGTTTTCAAACCGGGGAAAGCTGTACTTGGAAATGTGAAATTCGGTGGTTTCAATTGAACTTTTCGGTACTTTTGAAACTATAGCAGATTCACGGGGAAGCATACCTTTTATGTGCTTAAACCATACAATAGAATTAAATTATACACATTCAAACCCAATCAAGACACAATATTTACAAAAGGCTAAATAATACACTTTTAAACTCGATCAAGACACAATATGTACAAGGATAAGTAAAGTTTATCCTTCAAAGAACATCTCACTAAAAAGTTCAACATTCCCTTGTGACAAACGATGGCGCCTGTCACTCAATACGATATGCAGAAAAAAATCTTTCACAGTCTGCATTTGCGCACGGCATCCACAACGCCAAACTCCAAGGAGAACTCAATACGTTGTACTAATACTAATTGAATCCTAATACCGTATTTATCCGAATATAAGCCACCCCTGAATTTAAGCCGCACCTGCCTTTTTAATAGTAAAGTAAAGGAAAAATAATTAAATTAACCCCAAAGTGAAACAATAAATTGCCCATATTCATAATATTAAGGTAACACATGTCTTAGCTGAAATAGGCCTGATAAGTAAAAGAAAGTATCAGCTGACTTAAGTTAAAACAATTAAATAAAATTGACGGAAAAGAAAACAGAAATCTGTACTTTACACTTCATATGACTTTCAGTGTTGAATTTCGTGCGATTTTTCTATTTTTCATAACCACTTTGTTGCCATTATTTGCATTTCCATATGTTATAGCCTTTTTTTTTTTTACTTCTGAGCAACTCATAATACACGCATATTCTGTAATACCGCAAAAAAAAAAAAGACAAAATACGCAAAACAAAAATAATAAAATTAACATCACTTGCTTCCGCATTTTGACGCCTCTTTTACGATGTTTCAATTAAATCGATATATTTTCGATGTTAAATCGATTCATATATCGATAGCCCTGGAGATTCGAGATAATCGATAGGTGGCGGTGCTTGGAAGGTAACCAGCTACAGTAGATCAACCGGTTTTTTCGTTTTCGGCCTCTTTCTCGCAAAGAAGTAAAAATTTGTGCCAAAATCTCATTTTAAAGTAAAAATTCGTGCCAAAATCGCATTTTCATGCAAAATTCGCATCAATTCGCGAGTACAAAAAACATTTTTCAGGGTACTGTTGTGTGTGTTGAAGCTAGTTATCATTCCTAATACAGTTCTTAATAAAAATCGTTAAATTCGCGATCGCGAAAAATTCCTATCCCTACTGATTAAACAAAAAACATACTGGCACTTTGTTACAATAGCTTACCTGATTTTATTTTCATTGTAATTTTAACTGTAATTGTGAGAAGCTGAATCACCATTAGTGACTTTATTTGCGTAGATATTACACCCGATCGCTCGGGAGTTAGAGCTGTGGCGCCGCAGCACAGAAACCTGCACAATTGACCAACTCGTATGTGAAACACACCGTATAGAGGTGGTAGCCTACTTATTTTTTTATAGAATTCAAATATTTTACTAAAACCTTCCTGCTTGATGTTTTTTTAGGAATACAAAAAGAAAAAAATTGTCGTATAGTGAAATATGTTTCACCCTCCACGAATTTTGTGTGAATTTGGCAATGTTTATAAAATGAAATAAAACATTTTGAGTCTGCTTTTTTTAAAGGCTCTGTTTTAACCACCAGTAGGGTTGTTACATGTAAATTATGTCTGCACAAATGTCACAGAAATCTGACCAAGGGTTATTAAATGTTGCGAGTTTAATCATAAGGTGCAAGCATTTCTAGACTGAGTAAATGCCAGGAACAGCCCTAGTTGGAAGCCCAGTGACGTCATGCACTGAAGTGATTGTGATTGGTCTATTCCACAATATGCAAACTCTACTGTTAAATAGCCTTGGGTCCATGTAAGGACCCAGCAATAAATTATTAAATAAATTAAATAAACTGATAGTTGCACAATACCTAGGTAATATGTTGTGATACCTGGTCAGGAACTCAGACGAGGAAAAGTCTGAGAAAACAGGGTTTTTTTCTTTGAGATTTTGTTATGCACCTAACACTCACGTACTGCACATTATTTTTTATCATGAAATATGGCATTTAGAACTACGGTAATAGATATCTTGGACATATTTGTATCACTTCTCAGAAGAGAGGCTGAGGGACAAACCGATCCTCCAGAGCATTATCAGAGAACATAAATCCAAGAGATATGAATTTAGTGAAATCTTTGAAATGGGGGTAATCTTTAATGGGTAGAAAAATGTTATGATTTGAACTAAATTCATATTTTGTAGAGACTTTAGTAAATAGTGTTCATAGCTAATACAATTTGATCACGAATTCGTTAGAATATTGAAAGGCGCACTCATTGCTGAAAATGTATATCTACTGGCTGTCAATCTAATGCCTCCCTCAGAAGACACTAATAACAAAATCAGGTAAACTGATGTAACAAAGTGCCAGAATGCTTTTGTTTAATCAATAATAACTGCAATTATGATATGCAGAAAATAAGTTATTTTTGTAAACGATTCCCGAGTTAAGCTCCAGATCGATTCATTAAGCAGGGCTTACGGAAGAACAAAGTTCTAGTTTGATAAGCATATGTGAAGGAACATGTGGATAGTATTATTTGTCAAAGCTACCTGTATTGCAACTTCCAAAGCCGTATATGAACAATGTAAAACAATATGTTGCCATGATAATTGATTTGCATTTGATAAATTCTTTCTAATATATTACCACAAAAAAGGCACTAAATAGGGCATTACTCGGGCACTGGTCAACCAATTTGGTCCATTATCAATAACATAAGTCAACAAAATTAAAAAAGTTTTTTGTATCCGAAATGAAATGTATCAAATCTTATGTAATTTGGTCTCCTAAATTCAAAAATGACAGTAAATTTTTTTTATTAGTTCTCGTTTAGAAGATATCAGCTATATATACTATTTTCACTTTAAGTTCAAAGTAGATGTAAACAAACTCTAAAGTGCCACTCCGCCGAGCATGTGACAAACCATGTGGAGTTTTACCCGCCACGGAATGAGGATTTGTGTGTATTCCAGTGTTCTCAATAGTACTTTTAAAATATTTTTTTATGACATGCACCATTGTTGAAAAATGTGATATTTATTTTGAAAAGATCAATACATCTGTACAAAATTAGGCTTAATATTAGTATTTAAGAAAGTCATAAACAGTTAACAAGAAGATATTAACGAGTATAAAAAATTACTCTCAGTTTGCAATGTTGGCTGCCCACTTCAGAGGCGTTTCCTTGTTGAATTCATTAACTTCTGTTTGTAACCGCCCCAATCCTATCAGAGCTGTAAGTTACATTTAACTTTTGACGAAATTTCTAGCACACGACTTTCTTGTCCTCACGTACGTGTTGTAAAACCGATATAAATAAATAAATGAACGCATATTCAGCAGGTCTTACCAAGTTATTGGGAAGGGACTGTGGCAAGTTCATTCCAAGATGGCGTACTTGAGCATTCACACAGCTGTCGTAAACGCCTACAATTTACATCTGTTGTAACGGTTTAATTAGTTCACTTAGTTATTATGCGTCATGAAAACCTGATCAAATTAATTTTGTTTCATATACAGATCTGCTTCAGAAACGTGTTTTTAAATTTCTCTGCACGAAAATAGCTACAAAAAGGTACGGTTTGAACCGAACTATTTTATTAAGAGCAAGAGTATGCATATAAAGCAGCAAAAGTTACAGTTCGTCCACTAGCCAATGAGGCGCTACCTTGTCACGTGGCTTTGTTTACATCTACTTTGAACTTAAAGTGAAATTAGTATAGCTTTCGTTGTTGTTCATGCAAGAAAATATACGTACTCTTTAGTCACATACCTCATAAACGTGGTCTTTTGGCTTCTCTAGTGTACTTTATCTCAGGATCATCTCTTACTACAGACCAGCAGTAGTCAGCAATCATATTCGTGTTCCATTTACCCTGATAACGTCATTCTAGAGCAGCGATGTCTTGGTGTAAACGTTCACCATACTTGTCGCTTACTGCTTTAAGATTGTCAGGGAAGAAGTCCAGGTGAGAGTGAAGGAAATGCATCTTGAGAGACATGTTGCACTCCATTCTATTATAAGCCATCAACATATTGTCCACTAATGTTCTGTAATTAGACGCCCTTTTGTTGCCAAGGAAATTAAGTACAGCTCTAGTGAATGCTACCCATGCAGTTTTCTCCTTGCCTGTTAGAAGTCCATGAAAATGTTCATCAGTCACTAGTTTTCTTATTTGGGGACCTATGAATATTCCCCTCTGATTTTAGATTCACTGAATCAGGCACAAAATCTGTATCTTGAGGTGTTGATGGTCTCTGCATTGCTTCGTCAGAGGGGGGTGATGGTGTGTTGTAGTCATTGTCAGAATCAATTGTGAAGGAGGCTGGAGGTATAGGTATAGGTAATTCATGGCTATGGGGCACAGGGCGGATAGTGGACAGGATATTTGGGTAAGTTAAAACGTGCTTCTTCTTACTATTCATTCCGACTACAGGAGGAACCAGACAGAAGTAGCAATCATCTACATGGCTGCTTTGTTCCCTCCACACCATTGGTATAGCAAAATTCATATATCCCAGTTTCCATTTAGCCACTCGCGTAGGTTTGTGGAACAAGTACGACAACAAATATGGGGTAAACGATTGTCCTGATCACCAACCTTGCAACCAAAATAAAGATGATAGGTCTTTTTAACAATAGGAGTTAACTGTACCTTTTGCGATTTAAAAGTAACTTCTCCACAGATAAAACAAAAGTTATTTGGATTGTTAACACGCTTACGCGGCATTCTGTGCCTTTCATGCCAATTCTATTACAGAAAGGATAATATATATATAATATATACGCATATATGTTATTTTATAATTAGAATTAGAATCACTCACAATAACGATTAAATCACTCCCTATTTTAACTATTTCAAAGCGCACTGATACCCAGTTTTCTCACTCACAAAGCAAGAACTGAACTGAGTTTATAAAGGAATGTCAGTTTGAAGGTTGGACTTATCTGCTAGAGCCATAAATTCACCCTTAAATTTCCGGTGCAGTCTGTTTCAAACAAAGTTACTCGGCTAAAATCCTGTTTTTAGTAAAACAACCTGACCTGTGTATTGTAGAAATGAGAACTAATAGACAAAAATGGATGTCATTTTCGTGTTTAGCGACCCCAAATTAGTAATGTACGGTTAATTTTATCTCGAATACATTTTGGCTGTTGACTTGTGTAATAGGCTTCTTCCCATGGATGTTATAAATGTGTATACCAAGTTTCATGAAAATCTGATAAAGTGTACTTGAGTTATCGTGCGTACAGACTCACGGATAGACAGGCAGACAGACATTTTCCCATCCACCACACATTCTCAGAAAGTATCATTCTGGCACCTAACAAACCGTAATTACTGGCAAGCAGGTAATTATTGTACCAAGTACATGTAAAACCACATTTCAAGATATCATGACAATCAAAATTACAAATAAAAGCAATTAACAAATATAATTTGCTACTTTTTCTTTCTCCTGAAAACTGCAATTTTTTTTTAAGTTGGCTGTGCCCTAAATTGCTATAAATTGGGCAGTATATGATCAAGAAGTACGTCCAACTTACGTTGACATGTGGCACAAGTTTGAGATTAAAACAACATTTTCCTACCATGTTGCCAATTTAATATCACCCTGTTGGTGTCTCTGCCAGGAGACGCTGACTGAGGAGGTTAATACACATTATTTTCATAAATGAGTAGTAAACATTTCAGAATTCTAATAAATAGGGATGCAGTTGTTATCAAAGAGTTTGACTGATACGAAATACCTCAACAGATAGCTATTGTTATTAGTTTTCTCTTTCATAATAATATTTTCTAATAATATTAGTTATGAGTTTATGGCTCTAAATTATTAGTAAATATTGCTAATATTAGTAGTAAACTGTCTCTTATACTGTAGAACTAATAAAATTTATTGATAATATTAGGTGTTTTTCTATAAGTGTATTTGGACTAATAAGTTATTCTTAAACCCATTAATTCAGATTTCGTGTTATTAAAGTTGTGGAAAATGAATCACTCTGATTAAATTATCAATTTAGAAAAAGCTTACATACCCTATCAAAGAAATTTTTGTCAAAACAAGTTTTTAGGATTTGAGGTTAGGTTTTAGTACATGAACACATATATTTATGAATATATACATATGTATATATATACACATATATAAGCCATGCTGCTTTGAAATACCGTAGTATTGACAAAAGACTAAGAAGGGAAAAAACACAAACAACAATCCAGACATAACCTCCAAATCAATCAGCTGACTCTGAACTAATAACATTAGTGAAGAGATTTTATGAGTAGTGTTCATATCTCTATGAAACAAAATTTTGATAACTAATGAATACTAATATTATGAGTTCTAACATTATTAGCAACTTCTATGAAACAGGGCCCAGATATGAGATTTTCACCTTAAGAGAGGTTATTCTTTTAATTATGAATAAGTAAGATTGTGTTTAAAATAACTACACCATGTACACTGACTGTTTGAATTAGAACCAGGTGATTTGCTAACCTCGGGAGCCAAATTATGAGCACATCCCTGTGTAAACAGGAGGCCTTTGCCCTTACGGGATGTCTCTATGCTATATTTATTATTTATTATTACAATCCACTACTTGACTCTGATCAACATCCTGACCTACATCCAAAATCTACAAATAGCCTATGTAAGAAAGGTTACCTATTAGAGCATTGTAAATGTGCCCTATCCTTCTCGCTTTATAGACTGCGGGGCTTCTGCTAGCCCCTTCACTTTCAAGCGGTCAGCTGTCTTGAGGAACGCAGGCAGTTGTTCTTGTGACACATTTACTTCTCCAGCATACATAAATTCCAGTATAGACTGAAGATGGTTGTATGGAACATCTTTCAGAATTATGATTGGATGTTTTGAAGGATTCTCCTGCAGAAAACAAAATAATAATTAACTGACTTCAAACTTATATCTCTCTTTATATCAGGGATAATCTACTGAAGGCAATTTAATATTTTTCTACATCCTTGCCAGTTTAAAGTGACAGTTTTCTGGCCGAATATATCCTACAGAAATAATGAACTATTCCCAATTTACATTCACTAATTAATAAATAAGACTCTAACTTAAATATTCATACAATAGCTGATTAGCATAGCGAAAATAAGAAAATCTTGTATTATAAGGAAATACCATATAATTATAATACAGTACCATTATTGAATATATTATACGAGGGTTATTTCAGAAGTCATGGCAACTATTATTTATCAGTCAATAAAGCCGCAGGAAACAAAAATCAGGATATACGATTGAAAGTCGTTGGAATGTTCTTCGCAATGCTGGCACTAAATTGGGATCCGTATAGGGTAAGGGACATTGAAAGATGCCTAAATAGAGATCACTGTTTTATTCGTATTACATATGCCCAAAAAGTACGCGTAATACTCATACTCTTACGAGCTAACAATCTTCAAAATAATCCCCCAAGGCGTCCACACATCTTTGCCAACGATGAGGAAGGTGCTGAATACCATCAGCTGCATGTGAACCGTCTATTCGCACCACCTCTCGTCGATGTGCTGTAGGATGTCCTCCCTGTTTGCAAACTGCTTGCCACGTAGCGGCATCTTCATTTTTGGAATGAGATCAAAGTCGCACAGACTGAGATCAGGGGAGTACGGATGGTGTCCCAAGATCTCCCACCCCCAGCACTGCACAAGGTTCTGGACACAGGCTGCAGTGTGGCTCGCTATTCAACTTTAGTGACATCCATTTCGGAATACAGTCTCTAGGATACTAACGTTTGCATGTGTTGTCTACTGGACACCAATGCACTCAGACGTCATCTGGTGGTCGCATCTGTGTACACCATGTTTTCAAATGTATATAGTGCATATGCGGTTATTCGGAATATATAAAATAGTTCCCATGACTTCTGAAATGACCCTCGTATATTAAATGCTGCTTATTAATTTATTTCTACCAAATATTCATAACTATAATGATAATTTCACAATGCACTCCTGGTTTCAACAGACAGAATCTTCATAGTCTTTGATAGATAATCGATAATCTTAAAAAGTTCCATCTAATATACCACTAACTTTATTCAAGCTCAGCTGAAGTTGAAGGAGAGTAAGATCAACTTCCAGCTGTGCTTGAATAAAGTTAGTGGTATGTTAGGTGGAACCTTTTAAGATTGACAATTAGATGGCTCAGTGCCAGAGGTGACTAAGTGCCATCAAGAAAAGTGCTAATATTTATGTGTATTGACCAGCAAAGATTGTATTTTATCTACGCCAAACATGACTAGCAGCCATTACTGTGGCTGTAACTGATACAGCAAGGCTGTTTGTCATGTTTGGCTTAGGTAGAATACGATCTTTGCTGGTCAATACACACAAATATTAGCACTTTTCTTGATGGCACTGAGCCATCCAATTATTCATATACCACTTGAAATATGAAATTAATAAATTGTTTATAGTCTTTTGTTTCTGTGACAATATAGTGATGTAATATTAAAAAATATAGATTATTGTCAATGTTGCCAGTGGTAAAACAAGACTCAGTTTTATCTGGACAGCGCCAGGTCTTCACTTTAGAAATCAAACAGAAGCAAAAGCTGTTCCATCTGGAGGGAAGGTGATGGTGATCACATTTTTTACTATAATGGAATGATTTACCAGCATGCAGTTCTCCCTCGCACTATTGTTACACCAGTTGAAAAATGTGATCACCATCACCTTCCCTGCAGATGGAATAATTTTTGCCTTTTTTGGTATTGGACTCGGAGAACCTGGCAATTTCCATACTGTGCTGGCTTGTTTTCCTTTAGGATCACAATGGTGGAGCCAAGACTCATCATCAGTGATAACCAGGGCCTGGATTCTGATGACCTAAAACTATTTGAAAAATGACCTATAAAAAGACCCTAAATTTTAAAGAAAATGACTTAATAATTATAAAAAATGACCTAAAACTGATATTTTATTTACAAAAAATTATTATTGTACACACAAAGTTTTAGACTGTTTTACATAACTGTAAATAACTGTAATAGTGTGAATATTATTTTCTCATGGAAATTTATACTGGCACTAAGGCACTGGCGAATCAAACTTCGGCATTTCCTTTTGCGGTCAGCCAGATTATATTATTGTTTATTGAGGGTAAACAGTAGTTTGCACTCTCAAATCCAAGCAGGTGCCAAGTCAGTCTAATAACAATAGCAATATAATACAAAATTCTGGAGTTTGTTTGATTCTCATTTCCGACTGAGACATGACAACACTTTACCTTCTTGCATTAAACAAACAATACTTCAAAGAAGTACAATACTTACACTCAATGTAAATGCATGAAAATGACTAAATAAGGAAGCAAATGACAAGAAAATGACAAAATAATGCCGTAAAATTGAAATAAATGCCCTAAAAATACAAAATTGCATAAAATGACAAAAAATGACCTAATAAAAATGAATTTCTATAATCTAGAGGTCATGATTAGGATTTATCCACAAGTTGGCAATGTCTATGCAGCATCAATAAAAAGATGACATGTCATTAGAATCCGGGCCCTGGTGATAACTGATTACAGGAATGCATCCCCTTCACGAGCAATGAGGTGCAGCATCTCACGGCAAGTCTCCATTCGCACAGCCTTTGTTCACATCCTTTTTGTGTTATGCGAAACTCAAGCAGGGTCTACAACATATAGCATTACTACCAACCTACCGATACAAGAGTGCTGCCACCTATGAACATTATACATGAAACACCACTCTTTTCAAATATTCATGGTACAGACAGGTAAGTATGAAGGAAGTCACAGGAAAAATCAGTCTGGGTCTTTGTTGATAAGCCCTCGTACGTTATAATTTGTTACGATTTTACTTACAACAGTTAAGTAATAGTATATTGCGATACAAGTGCTGTAAGCGGTGCATATGGATCAAGGAAAAGTTTTTCAATTTCTAAGATCCGTTATGCGCTTACGGCACAAGTATTGCATGCTATTTTTTGCACAATGATTATTTATATCAATTTATTTATATTAATTGAGATATTAGCTGAAAATATTATGTATATACACTATTGAAGATGGATGTTATATTTCAGAAAGTTATTCGCATGTGTTTGTTGTTATGGGAACCGAATATTTGTCCTGTTAAAGTCGCCACAAACTAGGGGGTCTTGGTCCATAAAGGCTTGTATTATGATGATTTTACTTACAGCACTTGTGCTTTTTGTAATTCTATAGAAACAAGATTGCGTGAGGGAATGACAAGTTACGATCCATGGCAACAATATTCGTAAGTACCACTAATTAGTTACGTCGTGCAAAAAGTTTAATTATAGTACTGACACTTCACAATGTTTTCCCATTTTAATTTAATAAAAATAAAGCCAACAAGTAAAACCACAGAAGAAGAAAACAAGTTGTGAACTTCATCAACAAGCTACCAGCAGTTCCCTCGCATTATTAAGGAAATGATATGAAGAAGTATCTGCCAGTGGAATTTAAAAATCTAACTGATGTATACAAGCTGTACACTAATCATTTTAAGGCAGAGTGATTTCCTGCAGTGAAAGAGAAAATGCTTAAGGACATTTTTTTAGATTGATTTTAATCTTGGTTTACTTGCAACGAAGAAAAGAAAAATGTGCACAAAGTGAGAGCTTCAAATACTGTATGAAGGAAATTCAGATGAAGCTAAAGAACAAGATACTCAACACTGTGCAGAAAAAAAAAAAGTTTTCCTTGAAGATCAATCTTGCAGGATAGAAATGTAAGTCCTTTGGTACCATTTGACCTTCAAAAAGTACTTAACATGGTCATAATATGTAGCTCTATTTTAATTGAAAATATTCCACCTATAATTTAGCATACAGTCAACTCCCGATTATCCGGGATAATGGGTGGTAGCTACCTCACGGATAAACAAAAACACGGTTAAAACAAAATTATACCTAAACATACTGTAATTGAAAAATTATTTAAAATTTACATAGGCCTATGTGGAAACGTCTTGCAGTGGTAGAATCATTCACCATCAGAGGTCACAAACTGTTTCAGCACAACAATAAAACACTACTGTATTAACAGTTTGGTTTGGCACTTTCAAGGAATTTTTACACTTTGCTGAAATAGTCTAACACTTTTTTTTTTTAACCGCATTTTCCTTCTTGCGAATATCGGAACAGAGCCTAAGAACTTTTCTTTTACGCTTCACTTCCGACATTTTCGCTAGGTTAACTTAACTCTCACTGTGTAACGACAAATATCTGCAAAAGACTAGACACGTGAGGTAAACCAAAAACAAATGTTATGCATTAACGCCCACATTTCCAGGAACTTCTTCCAATACCACCCTCTTCTAAGGGTCACAGCATGTGGACCCTCATTAGGGAACTGGAGGAACTCAAGGTCGACAAATGCAGCGCGATCAGCAGACGCCATCAGCTCAGTTCACAAGGGTATAAGAGATCGCGAGAAAAATAAATTAAGTACAGTAAGTAAAAAATAAAATATTTCTTAAAATATTTCTTTTAAAGGAATAGCCAACGGTTAATCCGCAAACCGGTTGATCCGCACCCGGATAATCGGGAGTTGACTGTATTATGAAAATCTAAATAAAGAAGGCTATTGCTAAGTGATGCAAGACGAAATGCAAATGATGTTAGTTCTACATTGCATTCTTACCTTACATCTATAGAATGCACGGGATTTGTTCTAGAAATTTCTCCATATTGCAACAGTTGCCCTAGCCAAAACAAGAATCAGCATACATGCTGGCTGATTCTAAGCATGCTTGCACCAAGTCAGTAAATAAGAAAAGATAACCTGGGTCCCATCAGAGTTGTCACCTTGTACTCCAAACTACAATAAAAGTTTGCTAAGTAAACAATGTCTACCATGAGATTCCAACATTTTAAGTCTGTAACTTTACATTTTATGTTGTACAACTGTAATTCTGAAAGGAGCAGGAGCAGGAGCAGAAACTCGCCAATTTTAAGTGGTTACATTTTAGTGAGCACCAGAACTGCAGTGGTGCTGCAGATTGTTTCTAAAATGACGACTCCAAACTAACATGCTCAGGTTGTATGGTAGTATGCAGAAACAAAATCAATTATCCAAGTGAAACAAAACTTCCATTGTGTATATAATAAAGACTCTACGACATCCAAGACTAAAGAAGTGGTGCGATCAATTTCTGGTGACCGGCAGTGTTTTGAAAGGAGACGGAGGTGGAAATCCCGACATCCAGGAAAAGGTTATAGAAAATATGAAAAGATCATTTGAAAGAAGTCCACAGAAGTCAGTAAGTCGACAGTTCACAAAGTTCTTCGTTGTTGACTGCACTTGACTGCATACTAGATAAAAACTGTGCTGCATTTCAAGCCTGATGACCTACCTAAATATACCCAAGAATAGGTATAAATTCTAAGGCACCAAAATGGCTGTTAGTCTGTGTTATAGGTAGTCAAACTGAAAAATTTGTACTTGTAGAGAAGATTAAGATTATGCCATGGTATGAAGTAACACCATAGGCCAGCGTATTATGGTCTAGCATAATAAACCTTCTTGTACAAGGTGCGGCAGAGAAACGTATGTTTTTCAAATAACCATAACTCAGAAGATTTTCAAGTTAAACAAAATTTAATTACACAGAAATGACTAGTATAATGCAGTTTCTGTTGACTATTCCAGAATTACCTCTGAAAAATAATGTCCGTCAAGTGACGGAACAATGGAATTATCTAACATGCAATCTCATTATTGGCAGAGGAAACGGATGTTTTTTCAAACAGTTTCAGAAGCCATGGCGCCGTGGTCCTTGGAGCATAGAGTTTTTGCCTTTGAAACTTATATCGAAACAAAGTCTATACAGTTGACTCCCTCTAGTCCGGAGTCGGATGTTTCGGCCGCCGGATGATCCGGCCGACCTCTTGGAATGAGTCATCTGCGTGCAGAAGGGTTTCTCACGGCAGTAATCGACTATTCTATTACTGAATGACATTCTTCTTATGTTGAGGAACGTGATGTAATATAAATAGATTATTGGGCAGCACTCACCACTGTTTATTGATCCTTTTGTGAAGCCGTTGTCAAATGTTACTTAATCTAGCAATGCATGGGTATAGCATGAGGGCCTCCATATAAGGTCCCGGGTTCGATCACAGACAAGGTCACTGTAAGTTTCCAATTGGCCTAATCCTTCTGGAGTCTCTGTGGCAGGGCGGCTCAGCTTCTATCAGAAATGAGTGCCAGCTGAGCACTTCCAGGGGTAAAAGCTGTCAGTGTACGAGGGTGTATCAATAAATAACCGAACTGATTTAATTGTATTTAAATAAACCGCCCTGGAACGAAACGGCTGCTAGCCACGGAAAGGTGAATCCTCCGTCTATCAGTGCTGTGAATCCCAGTCATGCAGAACGATTCGATTAGGAGTTACACCCGGATATCGCAGGTGGTGTTTATGTACCCAACATGGAACTGAAATTCCAGCAATGTGCATCGATGTTCAACTCCTTATCACTTTGAAAATGGCGACCACGTGGCTCCCTTTTCATTTTAGGGAAGAGGTGAAAATCACAAGGTGCGAGATTCGTAGAATGCAGTGGATGAGGCATGATCTCAATGTCCAATTCTTCGACGACATCTTGAGTTGCACGCGCTCGATGAGCCGGCGCATTGTCTTGGTGCAAGATCCATCCTGTCCTAGCAAGATCTGGTTCCTAAAGACAAATTCATTATATCTGCAACCTTCGCAATTGTTATGCGACGATCTTCTTGCACAGTTGCGTCAATTGTGTTGATGTTAACTTTCGTTTTTGCTGTTAAGGGTCTTCCAGGGCGCGGAGAATCTTTAAAGTCTTCATAACCCTCTTTGAAACGTTTGTGCCACTCAAAGACTTGTGTTCTGCCTAAAGCATGGTCTTTATATGCTTGCTCCACCATTTCTGAGGTTTCTGTAGGAGTTTTGTCTAGAATAACACAAAACTTTATCGATGCGCATTGCTGCAATTTCAGTTCCATGTTGGGTACAGTAAACACCACCTGCGATATCCGGGTGTAACTCCTAACTGAATCGTTCTGCATGACTGGGATTCACAGCACAGATAGACGAAGAATTCGCCTTTCCGCGGCTTGAAGCCGTTTCGTTCCAGGGCGGTTTATTTAAGTACAATAAAATCAGTCCGGTTATTTATTGATACACCCTCGTACAAGTTAACTCACATGTGTTACCTTAGTTGTTCTGATACAGCTGTTTAACTTGCTTTTGCTCTCTATAAACTTTTCCCCGTCAACCCATAATCTGAATAATGTTATCCCTATTCTAATTTGAATTTTAATCTAGTGACAAAGTCTTTTGTAATCAATATATTACTGAATAACAAAGACAGATCTTGAATCTAAATATTTAGAGATAAACAGTCATATTAAGTCATAAAGTCCACGTTTTTACTGGGGGTACGCTGTGGCAAAGTGGTTGAGGCACTGCGCGCCACAAACCAGAAGACATGGGTTCAATCCTCAAATAGGTCGTTGGAATTTTTCAATTAGCCTAATCCTTCTGATTCGTTTATGGCACTGGGGTCGACTCAGCCTCTAACAATCCTGTGGGTAAAGGTGGCTGGTGTGGACTGCTGACAACCTTACCATTTTCACATGCTGAATGCCTATAAACTGGGAGCCTCAACCTCCTGGAATCTTCAGGGCCTCCATGGCCTGTATAGGGAACACATTACTTTACCGGTATATGTTTTTACTGCACTGATCTAGCATAATACACCTTGATGTTTTACTGCAGATATGCCCTTTATTGTAAACTTTTATTATTAAAAACCTAACAAGAATAGCAAAATTAAACATAATTAAACAAACAAAAAGGTGAAAATATGCTGATATTATTATTATTAAAACTGGCAAAATATGGCAAAACTTTTCAATTAAAACAGGTCCACTAGCAATTTCATTTATTACCAAGACAATATCGCTTGCATTCACTTCACTTTCGTCAAAAGCAAGGAAATACAACAACAAAAAAAAAAAAAAAAAAAAAAAAGCTCCATTTAATACAAATACGGATATCTCTATAAGCTTAATTCAAATTCATACCTCTAGTAATGATTTGAAGTACGGACTGCATGCAGATAACACCATCTTGTGTGCTTTACAAGTCTGCCCTTCGCAGGCGAGCGTTACATCCGTGAAACTTTTCTCATCACGCAGATGTTTAAATGAGGAAACCATATTCGATTGGAAATCGTTCCATTTTAGGAAAAACTGTTGCTGATCCGCAGACATTGTTATTGCTGAAAAGAAAAGGAGAACACCATATGAGATCTTAATTTTGCAGTACATACCTTAAGGCTAGTTTACACAATGACACTAGGTTTCATATCTACTTTCATGACAATGATTTTGTGAAACTAATTAGTACACCAATTTTCTTCAAAACTAATTCCAGCACAACCGCACGTTTTATCCAATTTCTGAAGTTCAAGTTGCTGAAATACCATATGCACCTTAAACCACAAAACATTAAATAACAGATATTGTTAACTGGATACACGGTATCTAATTAAATAATATATTCTTGTAAACTTTTATACATATAAAGATACAAGTCAAATTGATACAAAATTAAAATAGCGACTGATGTCGCGTTAGTCCATATAAGTTATTCTTAAAATTTAAAATATCAGTTTTAAAATATTCTAATTGATCCTAAAAAATTATAATAATTTACATATTGTACAATTTTATCTATTTTACAAAATCTTACCGATCATTCTTTTTCAGTATTCTAATATTAACAATGTTTATCATACATATCACTGTACATATTTTTGAAGATGTATTGTCTTGTAATCAATTTTCATATTCATGTAGTCAAATATCATGTATAATACTGTATATATTCTAAAGATATATTGTCTTTTAATCAACTTTTAAAGTTGATTAAAAGACTAACGCGACATCAGTCGCTATTTTAATTTTGTATCAATTTGACTTGTATCTTTATATGTATAAAAGTTTACAAGAATATAATATTTAATTAGATACCGTGTATCCAGTTAACAATATCTGTTATTTAATGTTTTGTGGTTTAAGGTGGAACTTTTCAAGACATCTAAATTAAATACCACAAACGGAAATGAAATTCATCAACCATATGCACGTTTGAAACACATATGAATCCAAACATTTCTCAGTTTCCTCACTTCCCCATTTCCCCTCACATTTTACAAAAAGCGAACAAGCTAAATAAACGTATAATCTCAAAATTACTATTATATTTTCATGAAAAGTTGGAATCTGCCGAAACTGCGTAGTGTCGTAACTCACTGTTGCTGTAGCCTACATCTCACATTTGCACATTCAAGTAAAAAACAGTTGCGAAACTTAGTTATGAAACCTAATTTTTTTGTGTAAACTAGCCTTTAGTGAGTAAAAGTAAGAATATAAGCACAAAAATACATTTGAATATCCCAGGCACAATTATTCATGCTGTAAGAGTTCATTATGCATAGCAGAGGGCAAGAGCAGTCAATTTCTTATGACTGCTGCTGCCCTCTACTATGCAAAATGCACACTTACAGCATACCTGGGATATTCAAATTTGTTTTTGTGCTTATATTTCACTCGGGAAGGCTTAAATCTGAAATAGGCCTATGTACAATAAAGTTAAAACAAAAAAGTTCTGTTAATCTTATGTACACCCAGTGCTTTTTTTGTGACGGTATGCAATGGTATGCAGTACCAGCTTTTTTTTCCAAAAAAATTAAACTTGGACATTACTCAGAATATTCCTATCACAATTATTGGCATAAAATTATGGCCTATTACATAAAATCAAACTTGTTTGTTGGTTTCATTAGATATCTACATACATAATAGCCTACATACGAGCACATGATAGTTTCTGCAAATTGCCGTGGGTACCGGACTACAAGAGAGTTGGGGGTTGATTTTTCCAGCCCTCAGCAAACTGCTCCTGTTGTCAAGGTATTCTAACGGTATAAGTATTGCACCAAGTGCAGTTATGCTAATGTACAGTGAGTCTCAGACAGATTGGTGCCGCTTGTCGCGCGCGCCGTGTTTCTCTTGTGATGACTCAACACTACCCGAGTCGCGGCCAGCTGTGGTTCCCGCAGATAAGTAAACAATTCCTGCATAGCCTGCAGTTGAGCATTGTTCTCATGTTGTACAGACGTGAAAGTGTTATTCGGTAGTTGTCACAACTAAAAGAAAACATTAGGATAGAGATAAACTCAATAATAACAGAAGAACAATTAATGCGTATTAATCGGAATTTCCTATCACGATGCCAAAAATGTGTGGATGTAGGAGGAGGACACTTCCAGCATCTCCTGTAATAAGGTAGGTGCCTATTTTCGTTATTTTCAAACTTATTTCATTTACCGGTATTTTCATTGTCACGCACGGACAAGTCAGTCAACTGCCGGGGAGTTCCTTTGCCGCATACCGGGGATAGGAGCGTCACCTGGGGGAAACCCAACGCGCGGCGGAACCTATCTGCCTGAGACTCACTGTAGTAACAAATATGTAGTAAGTAGCTAACCATCATAATTAATTAGAAGTTAGTGCATGTTTAAATTTAACTGCAGTCGTTGCTTACATGTAATTTGAAAAGAAAACCATTGGTTTGTGTTGCAGAGGCAAGTGAATTCACAGTTGTTTAGTACAATTGTAGGAACAAGGGGTGCACGTAGTTCACAAGTAGAGAAGTGAAATGAGTAAAACCTGCAAACAGTGAATAAACTGAATCTGAAGAGAACGTCGCATGTACCGGTAATTTTACTGCAATTCAGGGGATAAACATTTCTGGCCGTGATGGGCCGGTTGTTGGACATTAACTCAGAAAAATGACTTCTGAGAGAAGTGTGGGAGCTCCCATGAGATTCAGTTAAAAAGTTTCGGTGAGTACCACCACCTTTTTTGTTAGAAAAAAAGCACTGCGTACACCATAAGTAGGAGCAAGATTTTTCGGTGTTATTTTTTGTTAATTTTGGTGCATAAAAATAGGAAAATCAGGGTTATCATTGTTATTAAACAATAAAGAGAATGACATTGGTAACAAGTATTTAATAGCCCTACTAATCAGAGCATACCCAAACATTTACATCACATCACAATTGTAACTATGATGACCATGAGGATGAAGAATAAATAAAAGTCTACTCATTCATATTCACTGTTACAGTTTCAACATAATCTGGCTTAACCCTTCGGCAGGCGCACTGTTGAAAAAAGTGCAACAGCAGCAGTTTTTGTGCATTATCAATGCTATTACACCAACCCCATACTTTATTCCATTGTTGATGGTTACTAAACAATGTTGCTATGGCTCCAGTTTCCCGGGAGGAGAAGAGGAAAAAAGGGATAAAGAAGGAAAATAAAAAATAAAATTTTCTGTATTTCTAGTATTTCCGCCAGAAGTCTCTGCGCTGCTACTAGTTCCACCATTACCTAATAGATGTCTCCCACTGTTTAAAATAGTCCCCGCCCTAAATCCCTCCTTCCCGGGCGGGTCCCGATAGTGAGTATGGGAGGAGCTTAATTGGCACCTTGTATTTGGTTTTCCAGTATGTAGGCCACAATGGATGAGAATGAGATACTGTTCAAATGTATGGTTAATAAATATATAAGGGATCCCAGACAATTACAGTAGAAGAAAAGTCCTGAGACTTTTAATACGTGACAGCAAAATGATAAATCTACACACGACAAAACCCACCTAACCTAACTCATGTTTTCACCCATATATCAATTATTTACTTTCATATTAGACATACAGTGCATGAAGCATTTAATAAACGAAAATCGCTATCATTGATGCTTCCCCTGCAATATTAATATTTAAATGGCTATAACAGCCGTGAATACTAGACCAAATTTCAGGCTGTACATACAGGCCGACATACAGTGCTAACAATATATCTTCAGAACAAGTGCCCGGTTACCTTTCATAGAATAGTGTATATTAATCTTTCATTAATCCTAAAAAATTACCTAGGTTTAAGTCACTTCGCTTTTACCAAAGTGAATTTCCTTCCAAATATACAATGATGCTTGTAACGAACCAACGAAGCCAACAAAAAACACGCAAACTTCACTACATGCCTGCCATCTTGTGGACGATACTACAGTACCAACTTGTGGCGTTTCATTCAGTCTGTCATTTGGATTTGGATAAGCGGGCTGTGGAATTTGGTGATAGAAACGCTTCATAACATGGGACAAGTTTGTCCCTTTTAAAGAACGCCTTAAAGATTCTATCAGAATCATTTTATGTTTGTTTAAATGCCTTGTCTTAAGCTACATTTGTTTTCTTATATTTCATAAGGTTATTTTGGCAACAAGTACTATAAATGGCTCATTCTCCAAAAATAGGGCATTTATAGAAACTGTCAAATATTAAATGTAAATATTATGCTGTACTACTTTCATGATAATAACCTTTTTTGTGTTTCAAAATGATTCTAGTTATCTTGTATCTCTACATTGACAAGAATTATACTTCTGAGATATTTTATATGCTCTATTCTTGGACCTCTTTTGTTTCTATTATACATGAATGATTTTCCGGATAATTGTCCCACAGCAAAAGTTGTGTTGTTTGCAGATTCAAATTCAAATTCAAATTCAAATTCTTTATTGGTCCTGAGAATCACTATGTACAACGTACAATTTGATATTGGACAAGTCAACATATAATTAAACTAGACTAAGCTAAAATAATAAGAAATATTATTGTTTATAATAATTGCAAGATGAATCTAAAGTACCTATGCATTTTTTGTAAGGTATTCCTCAACTGAATAAAAGCAATTGTCTATCAAATATGCCTTAAGGGATTTTTTGAATGAGGGTTTTTGGTGGATTAATTTGAGCTGCTTTGGAAGACTGTTATATAATTTAATTACAGAGTAAAAGGTTCCTTTATGAAATAGAGTGATTCTGTGGTGTTGTGAATAAAAATCAGAACGGTGTCTGGTGTAGTGCGAGTGTACTTCATTGTTTTTTACAAATGGAGAGTGGCCATCTATTGTAGTTTTACTAATTAACATTAAGCTTTGATATATGTACAAACATGGTAGTGGGAGGATGCCGAGGTTTTTGAATAGGGGTTTACATGAAGCTCTTGAATTTAGCCCTTCCATTATTCTAATTATTTTCTTTTGGGTTCTGAAACATTTCATAGCTGAAGATGATCTTCCCCAAAATGCTAACCCATATGCAAGGAGAGAGTGGATGTATGCAAAGTAAACTATTCTGAGAGTTTCCTTACTAGTACAGTTGGATAAAATTCTCATTAAGTAGATGGCTTTACAGAGCTTTTTATTTACTTCATCAATGTGAATATCCCAATGTAAATTATTTTGAATCCATAGTCCTAAAAATTTTGTGCATTCAACTTTCTCAATTGTCTGATTGCAGAGTGTTATTTGAGTGGAGTGTTTATTGTTTCGAGTCGAGTGGAAGTCCATACAGACGGTTTTATTTAGATTAATAACAAGATGGTTAAATGAAAAGTAGTTAGTAATTTGGTGTGTAGTGATACCTATGGAGTTTAGAAAAGCGCTTTCATGAGGAGCTTTAATCAGGATATTTGTGTCATCTGCGAATAAAATTGAGCTTGAGTTGGGATCAATCAGACAGAAATCATTGACAAAAAGTATAAATAGGATAGGTCCTAATATTGAACCCTGTGGGACACCAAACTTCGTTTTTAATAGATTGGAGCGATAGCAACTAGTTACATTGTCTTGCGAATGCTTAATTTCTGTTAATTGAAGGCGGTTGCACAGGTATGTCTCAAGCCATTTATTTGGCAACCCCCTAATTCCAAAATTTTCAAGCTTTAGTAGAAGTTTCTTGTGGTCAACTAAGTCGAATGCTTTGGAGAGGTCTAAGAATATGGCAGAAGTAAATTCTTTCTCGTCAACAGCTTTAAGGGCATCATACAAAAATTTGAAGATGGCTGATTCTGTAGAACGATTTTTTCTGAAACCATGTTGGGACTCAGATAATAGTTTGTTCTTTTCAAGGAAACTTAGTAAGCGTGAGTTGAAAATTTTTTCTAATATTTTAGAGAATACTGATACTAATGCTATGGGCCTATAGTTTGAAATATTATCTTTTTTACCTTTTTTAAACAGGGGTTTTATTATAGATGTCTTTAGACATGTCGGAAAATTTCCATTTTTGAGGGATTCATTGCAGATATGAGTTAAGGGCTGGATAATCAGTTGTGAACATTTTTTGACAAGAGAGTCAGGTATGTCGTCGATTCCTGAAGTGTGTTTAGATTTCAAATTTGTTATGATATTGATGATTTCGCCTTCATTTGTTGGGGCAAGAAACATTGAAGACTGATTTATAGGAAAAGAGGATGGAATTGTGTGAGATGATCTGTTGTGAGTATTTTTTGATATGAGGTCTTCGGCTATATTTGCAAAGTAAGTGTTAAAGAAATTAGCAATATTTATGGGATCAGAGATACAGTGCGAATTGTTGTTAAGGGTGATGTTTGGTTCAACCCCTTTCCTGATGTTGGTAGTTTCTTTTTTGACTACGTTCCATGACGCTTTCATTTTATTGTTAGAGTTTTTAATGTAATCATGATTAGTTCGTTTTTTAGCTTCCCTTATCACACTAGCCAAAGTTAATTTAAATTTCTTGAAGAAGTTATTAAAATCTGTATCGTTAGTTCTGATTTTAGACAATTCATATAGATGACGTTTTGTTTCGCATGACTTTTTGATGCCTGATGTGATCCATTTATTGTTACTGGTATTTGTAATGACTTTTACAAGCTTTTTTGGAAAGGCAATGTCAATATAGTAGCGAAGGGTGCTAAGAAAGATATCAAATTTTTGAGAAGTGTCTTCATTTAGGTAGACTTCAACCCAAGTTTCTTTCTTTAGTAAGAATTTGAAATACTCGATTGCTTGTTCACTAAATATTCTTTTTTCAGTAACTTCTGTTCTTTTAGGATTGTTCAGTGGAATAGGAAGGGTTAGCAGTTGAGCATAGTGGTCACTGAAGCCAGTGTTTAGAATTTCGATTTGACAGAGATTTATATCTGTATTTAATATGATCTGATCTATGGTTGATGAGGAGTGCGGTGTCGTGCGAGTTGGCGAATGAACGGCTGGTTTAAGATTGAAAGCTAATAGTAGGTCCATATGATGTAGGTCCAAAGATGATACCAGCATATTAATAAATGCCCCTAACCATCTTGAACTAAAGGTCAAGTCATCGCAAGTTATTAAAAGCATTGAAAAATGGTTCCACTCTAACAGACTTGTAATAAATGCCCAAAAAACAGCGTACATCCCATTTAGAAATAGCAATAGGACAGACCGTGTATATCCTCAACTCACTTTAAACAACCATACTCTTACTCCTCAAATACTTACTAAATTCCTTGGCTTACAAGTAGACCATAATATTAAGTTCAAAGAGCACATTGATTTTGCTATTAAAAAAAATTCACAAATTAGCTATGCATTTCGAGCTTTGAAAAACATAATCAGTTTCAACACATTAATGGTCTTATATTTTGCATATGTTCACTCTATTTTGAAATATGGTATCGTCATCTGGGGCAGTAATAATTATAGTCGGCACTTGTTTATTAAACAAAAGCAAATCATAAGAATTATAATGGGGATCGAGAAAGATAGCATCTGTAAACAATATTTTGTTAAATTGAAAATATTGACCTTACCTAGCATCTATATTTTTGAAGTATTAATCCTTATGTTCAAAAACAAGTCATGCTACCCTCTAAATAAAGATATCCATTCTCATAGTACTCGCCACTGTAGTAACTTCCATATCAACTCGCATGGTACTATATTGTATCATAAAGGAACATACTATCAGGGAATAAAACTATTTAACAAATTGCCATCCCAAATAAAAAATCTACCTAACCTTAAGACATTAAAAAAAGAGTTAAAACAATATCTAATTGATAAAAGCTTTTACTCGCTCGAGGAATTCTTTTCAAATACAGATTGAGTGATAATGATTTGTATTTGTTCTTCATTTTGTACTAGTAAATATGTAAATTTTTTTGTTAAGGGTTGTTAATTATTTATCATATCTAAGTATTTCTTTTTTTTTTGCTTTGTAAATATGTAATATTGTTTGTTGTAGGTTAGTTAGGTCCATTTTGTATTTTTAATTTATGTATATCTTTATTCCTTTTAAGTTTTTGTAATTGTTCTACATTTTTGTACTTGCAAATATGTAAAATTATTTGTATAAGTTAGATTTGTACTTTGACAATTCTGATGTCCGAGGATACAATGTACCCTCTTGACTGAAAGATGCAATAAAGAACTGAACTTAAAATCAACTCCATGGAACGCAACTCGCTAAAAGTTTAGAACTGGGAAACATAAGATAAGATAAGAAAAGATAAGATAAGATTTATTTAGTCCAGCTGAACATGAACATGTTATGGGACGCGTCAAAACAATTACAAACAAATTTATATATTACATATTTACAATTATTAAAATATACAATTAGTAACATAATCAGAATAGTTTTGTCTATAATATTAGGTTAGCTTTGGTTAATTTGTCCTGGCAGAACTGGCCGACGTCTTGGGAACCTGAAACAAGGAAACAAAGATCACTGCTTGAATAACTCTTATGTTGCAAATTGTTGGCATTCATCAAAAAAATCATTATTAGTATAAAAGCAGTGTTCCAACAAAAAAGATAGTAAGCCCCTTTTAAATTTATGGAGTACAGATATTTCTTTGAGGTAACCTGCCAAAGAGTTATACATTTGGAGGCTAGTATAAATGAAGCTGTTTTGACACAAAGTGGTATTACAGTGAGGTTTATAAATATCATTTTTTCTCCTTGTATGATATGAATGGACATCTGCATTCACTAGGTATTAATTTAAATTAGTCTTTATGTGATATATTGATTCATAAATATAATATACATGGTAAAGGAAGCACTTTCAGATGTTTAAGGAACTGTCGACAGCTAGTTGTGTTACTTATTTTTACAATGATTCTTATAGCTCTTTTCTGTAGTTTGAATATATCTTTGGCATGTGGTGAATTTCCCCAAAACATTATGCCATATGTTAAGACTGAATGAAAGTAGACATAGTATGTATTGCGGGTAGTTTCTAAAGATGAAACCTTTCTGACTGTTCGTAAAGCGAAACTTTTATATATATTGAATATGATTTAACCATCTTAAGTTTTCATCAAGCCACACCCCAGGAATTTTGTGCTGTCTGTATAGCTAATCTGTTCACCTTCAAATTCTATGGGTAAACGTTCAGGGAATTTATTCTGTTTATGGTTAAATGTAATTGCTGTTGTTTTCTTCGGTTCTTCTGAAACCAATCAAATATCTGTTTTACTGTTTTATTTATATTAATTTTCATATTACTGTTATCGGAACCTGTTATAAAGACACTAGTGCTATCCGCAAAAAATGTTGGCTTTCCATGATTAATGTGTGATTGTAGGTAGTTAATATAAATTAGAAATAATACTGGTCCAAGAACAGAACCTTGTGGAACACCGAAATTTACATTTCTTATATTTGACAGATAGTAATCTCGTTTTTATCTTCATGCTTATAGGTAATTTCTACTCTCTGTTCACGATTTTCTAGATATGATTTGAACCATGCGTAAGGTATACCTCTTACTCCTATAGCTGATAACTTTTCTAAAAGAATGTCATGATCTACTAGATCAAATGCTTTCGAAAGATCCAAAAACAACCCTACATTTGTTGCCTTTCTATCAACGGATTCACAAACACTTTTTAGAAAGTTTATAATTGCAGTATTTGCTGATTTTCCTTTGCAAAATCCATGCTGATTACTGATTATAATATTATGTTTAAGCAAGAATGACATGAGTCTTGTATGCATTACCTTTTCGAGTATCTTCGAGAATACTGAAAGCAGTGTAACTGCTCTATAATTTTCAATTTGACTTTGTGAACCTTTTTTGTATAATGGTTTTACTTTTGCTATCTTCTGGAAAACAAACTGACAATAATGATAAATTGATTATGTGTGTTAGAGGTTTTATTATATTCATGCAGCATTTCATAATAATGTAATCAGATATTTCATCAATGCCACAGGATGTTTTATTACTGAATTTATTGATGATTGATATGATTTCTTATTCATTTGATGGTTTTAAATACATACTACTGCTATTTGTGGTCATAGGGACAGTTAATCTATTATCTTTGGGTGGTAAGTTGTTGCTTAAAATATTTTGTGATATATTAGCATAGTAATCATTGAATGAGTCAGCTACATGTTTTGGATCTTGTATATCTTCACCGTTAGTGTTTATCAGTATATTCTTTATATTCTTCTTACCAGACCCTAGTTCATCTTTAACAATTTCCCACATTGTTTTTGCTTTATTATTGGAAGAGTTAAGCCGACAATCATTGTACATTTTCTTGGCTTCAGCAATTACATTGTTATAGATTCTCTTATACCGACAACAATAGTTTTTAAAAGGTTCTGTAATGTTTCCTTCTTTTATTATTTTCCTAAGAAACCTTAACCTCCTACCTGACTTCCTTATGCCAGATGTAATCCAGTTTTGTTTCTGGTCTCTAAGTTTTACTTTAATTTTACATAACATTTTGAAATTGAATAATTTTGAAATAATACTAATTTCCGGTATTTTTGCCTAAAATGTTCAAATTTGAGTCATGGATCTTTGAATGGAAGGCGAAATACATCCAGAAGAATGTCAACTAATCATGTTGTGAAAATGACCGGAGTTAGCTCTATATGAAAATTTCGTTTTCAACCTTAAATTCTGGCAGTATTCTGTTCTCTTTTTTTCTGTGCATTTTTCCTATTCGTTTGTGGGAATATTCGAAAAGTTAGGTTAAGATTTGAAGTGTGCTTCAGTATGGATTGACATCGCCAAGTAAGGAGCTACCATCAGCTGTTTCCAGGTAACAATTTAATTTTTTCTTAGTTTTGTACGGGTAGGCACAAGTTAATTTATGGCTAAATCCAAAAGCAGGTCGCCACTTAAGCTCCGCCCACTCGATATTCACATTTGCACGGACGCAGTTTTTTTTCAGCATAGGTTTTGCCATTTTAGGTTAAGTTAGGTTAGATGCCATCTTGCGGCGATTTATGAGAATATGGCAAAAACTATGTTAAAAACTGCTGCAAGGACTATGTGATGTATTTTGTTTCTGAGCGAAGCAGGGTGACCAACTCCTTGTATATTGTCGCAAGTGCCTTGTACCCACTGTCCTTGTATATTGTCGCATGTGCCTTGTACCACCTCTGCATATAGTCTAGATAATGCATGACATTAACCACATAGTTAAGTGCGCGAAGCGGAGGCGGTAGCCGTAGTGAAACGCCCTTGCATTTTCGAATAATGTACGATACACTGTTTGTAGGTTTCGAAAATGTGTCATGTCATATCTCCCGCCTGTCAGCCTGTCACCGCTCGTCTAGCGGTATGACGTCGCACCTCCAACGTCCAATCACGAGTTTCTTCATAATACGAGGACAGAAGAATTCGCTAGATCGTGGTATAAAAGAAAGTGCACCATTTAGGGTGGATTGGGCGGAATGCAATCATCTGAAGGTGCGACCTGTTTTTGGATTTTATCTAATTTACAAGAGGCAATGGATGTTTTGCTGGCACGGGTAGATTATTTGGAGCAAAGGGGGGAAATATTGAAAGAAGAAAATGCTCGTTTAAGTCAACTTGACAACACCCCTGAACATGAGTTTGGTGTGTTGAGTAGTGTGCCTAAATATAATTTTTCTGCTAAAGTGGAGGAGGTAGCTAGTATATCGAACTGGACGGGAGAAGATAAAATGAGAGTAGTTAAACTAAAGTTGATTGACCAGACGCTAGACTTTTCTATAACGAATGAGATGTGTGTTGAAGCACGTAATCATGAGGATCTTAAAGCTTGATTTCTGGAGACGTATAGGAGTAAAATAACGTCCAGACATAATAGAGTCGTACTTTCGACTTTGAGGTTGTACCAGAGAGAAGGCATAGAAAGTTTCGCAACAGAACATGCAAAATAAATACAGACAGAGTAAACCTCACTACCCTACAGTGGAAAATAATCCGAGTTTTTCATCGCGTGGAAACTACCGAAGAAACTCTCAGTATAATAGTGGAGGTTACCAACGAAATTATCAGTGTAATGGTGGAAGTCATAAAAGAAATTCTCAATATGATAATGGAAACTATCAGAGAAATTCTCAGTATAACGATTAAAATACACCCCGTATTTCGCAACATGTCAGAGTAAAGCAGGAACCGAGTTCATCCCTAGATAACCATTTGGAGTGTCTCCGATGTTATAAATTGGGGCATATAGCCCGAAATTGTAAGGGGAGGAATTACCCTAGTGCTTCTGTGGGAAACGGGCGTCATAAGACGCACACCCCTGTAGTAAAGGTAGCTAACTGGACTGATTATCACCTGGGGATAGTATGTTGCTATTATCTATAAGATACCGAGATCAGGAATTATGGATCCCGGTGGATACCGAAGCTCGGTTTACAATTTCGTGGCATATGGAATTGCAGTTCTGTAAACTAGGGAATCAGAAAGTTAGTTTCGTAGGGCTGACCAGCCAAGTTTTGAAAAGTAAAGGTGCAGACACAATTAAAATTAAGATTGGTTTTAGAATATGATCTGAAGGTATTATTAAACTGCTCAGACCGTTAACATGCGTGCATCAAAGGCATGCGATATCATTATGTTCTTCGCGGCCTTGCCACTCGATAAGAATGCGCTATTGTCAATGTAACTTAGCGCTCATAGACCAGTCAAACGAAATATACAAACAATCATTAATCTACTCGCTCTTATAGTTTGCATGCACGCTAAAAGATCTTGCAGCTCTGCTAAAGTACGCAAGCGGAGTTGACATGTAGCTGTCAAAATGCATTTTTAGATTTTGATTGGTTGAAATTCCTGAGGTAACAATCTGATTGGCGCAGCAGGAAATAAAGAACATTGCTATCTCCTGTATTAAATATCAAAGGCATTCCGCATGTTAACCGTTCCAGTAGTTCGATAATACACGTCACTCATCTCGCGACGAATCAATTCGATGGAATTTTGGGCATGGATTTCCTTAGCAACCATTCGGCAGTAATTGGACTAAGACCAAATAGATTGGGGTTACAAGTTTTCGAACCTGAAAATTTTCGGCAGGAGTACAAGGATATGGAAAAAGAGGGCGTACTTATATTGGAGAGAGAAGTTAAAATGCCACCTCACTCAGGAGCACATTTGAAATTACCACTTAGAGCGCAATCTGTGTATAGAGATGGAAATGAGGAAAAGTTGTGTTTAGTTAGTGATGTTTAGTGTTTAGTTAGTAGATGGTGAATAGATCTAAATAGGATACATAATGCAAGAAGCGTAAACCGAGGATCTGAGGCTGTAGTGAATTTAATTAATTCCAGCGAAGCTGAAGTGGCTCTGATTAAAGGGACCAAACTGGCAACTTATGAACTGTATAATGCTAATGAAATCGATCTAAGGGAAATGGAAAAGATTCCTCAAAGGGGTAGTTATGGGAAAAGTGTGCATTTCAATGAATCGTTAAGTCATCTGTCTGAATAAGAAAAAGGGGTTATTCAGTCGGTATTGGAAGAATATGCAGAGCATTTCAGAAACCGTAATTTGCCCGCTACAGAATTATTATACATCGTATCGACACAGGAGATGCCAAGTCTGTATATCATCGTCCCTACAGGGTGTCCCATCATTTGAAACCAGTAGTGCATGAATTCATTGAAAATCAGCTACAAGACGGTATTATACAACCAAGTGAATGCGCCTGGGCAAAGCCAGTGGTTATTGTAAGTAAGAAATCACTCGATGGTACCCCTAAGTGCCGTTTTACGTGTGATTTTAGGTCGCTAAATAAATTAACAACACCTGATGTATACCCACTTCCGGATATTAAGGAATGTACCGATAATTTAGGATATTGCAAGGTTTTCATCAAATTTTAGTGGATCCTAAGGATAGGCACACGCCAGCATTCAATGTGCCACAAGGGCATTATGATTACGTGAGATTACCAATGGGTTTTGGAAATGCTAGTTCGTGTCTTCAAAGGTTAATGGACCTTGTTTTGAAGGGACTAGCCCCTCATCTATGCGTAGCTTTTATTGATGGCATCTGTATTATGCCTAGAAATAAGAAAGATCACGCGATCCATCTTAGAAATATTTTGTATAGTCTACAGAAACCTAATTCGTCCCTATCATATGAGAAATGTAAGTTTATAAGATATGAATTGTACCTTGGCCATGTGATATCTGCAGATGGTGTTCGTGCTGACCTAGCGGTAGTAAAGTGCAGTCAAGGATTTCCCTGCCCCACAGAATATCAAGGGCGTACAAATTGTTTAGCCTTA
Source organism: Ectobius pallidus (assembly GCA_964059195.1). Classification (NCBI taxonomy): domain Eukaryota; kingdom Metazoa; phylum Arthropoda; class Insecta; order Blattodea; family Ectobiidae; genus Ectobius; species Ectobius pallidus. The sequence continues at coordinate 180,183,707 of CAXKWD010000004.1, read as the reverse complement.
GCAAACTTCTACCAAAGATATATAAAAGATTTTGCCACCATTGCTCATCTGTTAACAGAACTTCTAAAAAAAGAAAGTACCTTTCAAATGGGGCCAAAAGGAACAGAAAGCTATGTACCGTCTGAAAAAGTGTTGTTTTCTGACCCGGTATTGACATACCCAGATTTTACCAGCCATTTGTATTAGACACTGATGCGAGCGATAAGGCCCTAAATGCAGTGCTGTCACAAATTAGAGAAGGGCATGAACACCCTATAGCATATGCCAGTAGAAACTAACACCAGCAGAAGTTAGATATGGTGTCTCGCAGCGTGAGATTTTAGCTGTCGTGTGGGCAGTAAAGCATTTTCGTCATTATTTGATTGGAGGACCGAAATTTACACTTCACCATTCAGCACTAAAGGGCATCTTAACAAAAACTAATGAGAACATCCAGTGGACGCTAAAACTCTCGTAGTATGGTTTTGAAGTGTACATCTCCCGGGGAAGGACCATGGCTATTCAGATGACATGTCCCGGCGTTTATGCCCTTTAGGACTCACCCTACATTATGCTATTAAGGAAGCTAAAATTACGGACAAGATGTGTCAACAGTGGAAACAAGAGAAAAAAATTACAATGCGAGACGGATTGCTTTATAGGAAGGCGAAGGATGGTTTCAGACTGATAGTGCCAGGATCGTGTACAAGATAAGTACTTATGGAATATCATTATCATAGTTTAGCTGGGCATGGAGGGAAGCGAACTACAAACAGACGAGTGACCGTTAAATATTGGTGGCCTGGAAGGAAGAAAATGGTTAATGAATGGGTGAAAAAATGTATTGTCTGCAGTAAACATCCTGAAGGGGGAAAACGGAGGGCCGAACAACAGAAATTACCAGAAGTAAATAAGCCTGGAGATAGAGTGGCTATGGACATATGCGGCACTTTCCCAAGGTCGCAGGGGCTGGCAACAAGTATGATCTAACTATAATCGACCATTTTAGTCGATATTGGGCAATGGTGTCTCTCGTCGATCAGAGAGCGGAAACTATTGCAAGGGCTTATGTGTTTGAATGGGTGCTGAAATTTGGTGCCCCTAACAGTATATTGAGTGACCAGGGAACAAATTTTATGTCATAATTAATGGATCAAACGTGTAAACGTCTGCGTATAACTAAGCTGAGAACCACCCCTTTCCACCCTCAAGCAAATGGATGGTATCAAAGAGTACATCGCACGATTTTCAATATTTTGAGAAAATATGTTAACAGGAAGCAGAATGATTGGGACGTTTTGCTACCATATGCAGTAACAGTATATAATGAAGACGATGGGAATAAGTCTACATAAAGTTGTTTTTGGACATCCTATGATATTACCATGAGACTTTACAGAAACAGGCCAGAAAATTTCCTATCCGGAAGTCAAAAACCTAGCGAAAAGATTGCATAAAATATGGAAACTAGTGAGAACGCGAAGTATTGCGCAGTTGTTACACAAGCTAACCAAAATGACAAGACAGCGAAACCAGTGAAGATTACGGTAGCAGATTGGATGCTACTTAGTAACCCGCGGTTAAAGCTTTCCGCGAAATTTAAAGGACCGTACCAAGTGATAAAAGTGATATCTCAAATAAATTTGAAACTAAAAGTATCATTTAGAAATTTTATTGCTCACGTGAATCGTGTGAAGAAGTACGAGCATAGAGAAGATTACAGTCAAGAAGAACTGCACTAAGAGATAGACAAGCCAAGAGGAAGACCTCGAAAACCATTAGCGGCGAGTAAGCAGGTTGATAGTGGAACTCATCCTGAACGGGAAGAGCCCCTGGTGACATCTACTTGGGACACGGAAGACGATCTACCGCTTAACACTTGGGGAAATCGATCTAGGTTTACCCCTACTGAATATTTGGAGAGTATCCTGCGGGAGGGTGTGCCAGGACCACCACCGAGGTAGAGAACGGACGACATCCATCCAATGAAGCGTGTAGTCTATCAGAGGAAGAAATATCGCGGGACTCGAGGGAGGAAGAGCAGACTGTGGAACCAGGGCAGAGGGAGCAGCCGAGACCGGCGGCTTTAGTGCATTCCCGGAAGCAATCCCAACATCCATGTATAATCTACGGCCCATTGCGCAGACGGTAAGGGAAGAAAATCCTGCCCCAGCTGTGAGTGAAGCTTCAACATCCAGGTTTGGTTTGAGACTAAGAAGAGCAAGCCAGTGAATCTTTCTTTTTATGTAATTTGTTTTCTATTTTTCTTTTTTTCACATATTTCTATGTTTTTTACCTTTTTAATGTATCCAATGTTTTTTCACAAGAAGATGTTTTAACAATTTTATATACTAGAAAGGAAAAAGGACATAAAAATGCAAAAAGTAAGACAGTCTAATGAAGAAATTTTTATAGCATTAATTTATTTATTTCCTTTTTTGTGTGTTGTCAGCACATGTGTTTCGTAATATTTTATTTCTATTGTTTTTTGTAATTGTTATGATGGCGATGATAATGAAGTGTTTGCTTGCAATGATGTGTATGATCGTGCTAGTTGAAGCAGGTGTTTTCAGTAATTATATTTTATTTCTCACTCAAGGCCAAATGTTTTTAACCAATCAGAGGTGAATTGTACTTTGTGAACTTAATATTTCTGAGGTATTTCAGTACGCAAAATGCGTTGGACAAGTATTTTTTGTTTAGATTGACATCTGTGATTAGTGTTGCCACTCGATTGAGTACGGTGTTATGTTTGGGAATCACAGCCTATCGAATCATACGGAAACGTCGATCACCTGCCTACTTGTTCTATAGCTAATGGCACTTGATCGCAGACCTTGAATTTTTCGTAGTGACCCCACACTCCGAATGGTGATGTTTTAAACAATGAAGCTGAAAAGGAATAGGAGAACCATTCGCTGGTCATAAAAGTATTTATAGGTTTAAAGAAGTGGTGAAAGAGTAATACTTGTCGCCCGCTGCCTCCCCTTCCACTCAATAATAAAAGATCCTTGCACCAATCATAATATTTCACAACTGTAAGTAACAAAATAATATTTCATAATAAGAAAAGATCCTTGCACCAAAAATCATACTTCACAATTATAGGAGTAGGAGTGAGAGACTCGAAGAAGTTATGTATCATAATGTCTGCTGGAAAGCAGAGTTGAGAGTTGTAAGATGTTGAATAAAGACTAATGTGTTAAAGGGAATAGTTAAAACTGCAGTGAGTATTGTAGGTGTGATGAGAGGTAAGACGATAAGCGCTTGTGCGTAGAGATAAGACGGAAGGCCATTCAAGGAGAATATAAATAAGAGGGTTTGTTGTTTCAGAGTGATGCATGTCAGTGCACTGATTCAGGTAGAAGCGGTGACGTCACCAGATAGGATGAAGGTATGGTACCATGTATCTTAAGGAGATCTCCAGGTTTAAAATTCTTAATGTGCATATTACTTTTTGTTTGTATGTATTTTCTAAGAATGTTCAACCATGCGCATGTGTGTTGGTGTAGTTTGTTGTCGGTGTGGTGCAAATCATATCATATCATGCTGACTAAACTAAACTAAACTCCGTGGCGCTGCATCCCTGGAGGGCTTTGGCCTACCACCCGACCGCTGCGTCATCTACCAGAGGCAGATGGCAGGATTGGGGCATGTGATCAACATACCGACACCCACGGTTTTCTATGACCGGAGCCGCTACTTCTCTATCAAGTAGCTCCTCAATTTGAATCATATCATGCTGACTAAAGTCTTATTTTATATATACAAAGTGATCTTGCTAACTGTGTGTCCCATCTTTACTATTAAATTACTTGTATTGGTTAAGAATATTTTGTAGAATATTGCAGGTATGAGTTCAATCTTTTAAACTAGTTTAATAGTTATCCTGATAATTGGGAAGGAAAACCAAGTAACGGTGCTAATGGATGTAAGCGATGAATCTGCAGAGGGAACATTTTGTCTTCCGTACAGGCAATGGAGGGAAATCCTTAGTACAATTTATAAGTTACTAGCTGAAAAGGCCCGGCGTCGCCCGGGCTTTGTATTTTGTAATTTGAAATTAACTTATGGAGGACTTTCGATGTTGAAACTCTAGGTCCTGATATAATAATGTATGTAGAATTCGAAATGAGGAAGAACAACATATGGCACTCAGACTATTCCCTCAGAAAACGCTAGATATAGCTTTTTATGGTTCATAGAGGATGTCGAATGCTGCATTCCGTTGCTTCTACTCATCATGCCTGGGAGGGGTTGAAATAAGAAGAAACATAAATTACATAAGATTGTATTGACTTGACGGAAAATTTTATTTCTCATTCTCATGTTACCATACAACCGTTTCGGAGCTGAAATAAAATAGAAATGCAGTATCACTTTCATACTTTCCTCCCCTAAAACCCGGGACATAATACACTGCGAGCATAGGACTCAAAATGTTCCATCCCATGCTTAGGGCCTATGATAAATCTCAACTAATAAAAAGCCTACAGCTATGGATAACTGACTATTTACCGACTTCTGATATAGCATACTCACACACTTAAGTTGCTCCTGCAATACGACCTCTTATTCTACATCAAAATGTGAAGTGAGAAGATATTTCTTATGTCGAGGGTAGAGAAAGTTATGTGACTGCATCACACTGTGCTTTATTTTCGTGTAATTCATTTTTCAGTAATTATTTTCGCCAATATATTACATGGAATCATAATTCGTTAAAGTGCAGCATTAGGCTATATAGTTGCCAAGGCCCTATGTAATCACAGTAAACAATTCACTGTTGCCATGTGAACTGAACAACATTTCATTTTTTTCAGTAGAATATTCACAGAAATTATATAATGTTCAAGGGAAGGACTGATTTGTTTCAATTTTAATGTCGACAGCTATACTTCCCGGGCTTAACTGGGTATGTGTGCAAAATGTCGTGTAAATTGGTAAAGAAATGTAGATTTGTATAAGGAACAAACATACATACATACACACTTTCGATTTTATATATTAGATTTGAGAATGACTGCCTTTTGCCACGCTGCCTCTTCTTTTCGACCAATAGTATACGCCAAAAATGTCCTACATTGCCGATAACTAGCTGGGTGTGCCTTGTTACAGTTGGCACGTTTCGGTGTTTCATATGGCAGTTTTTTACAGCCTTTTGATGAGTGAGCTTCACCACATTTAACAAACTTGTTTGTTACATTACAGCCCGAGGCTTTATAACATTGTTTGGACTATTTTGTCCAACATATTCAGTTATGCTAAGTTTTAAATTATACAGACCTGTTAGCTGCCTTATGTCGGGAGTATTAGGCATGACATAAACAGACCCTAGACGAAACATATGCCAAGTTTGGTCTTCATTTTCACTATTTCTGAGATTCCTTTTCATTTGTCTTGCACTTTCATCAGGATTCTGAAGCTCTTTTAATTATCTTGCTTTCTTGCCTTGATTCGGGTGTCTACAGGCAGACCTTTCATTACAATTTTGATAGTTTTATAACTGCCAGAGACAAAAGTATAAAATTCAAACTTTTGGTCCTTATGGTAGTTCACTATTTTTATAGCATCTTCGTCGTTATGTAGGTAAACGTTTAGTCATCTAGTTGAATAATGATTCGTCGGGATTTTTAGATAACTGCGAGAATGTTTCCCGTACCCGGAAATAAGGCACCTTAGTAATTGGAATTATATGTTTGGGCTTTTTATTTTTGTTTGTTTTTCTTTGCTTGTCAGAATCGGTTTGCTTACATTACAGTATGTGCTGTGAGGTTGACTTGTTTAACTTACTGCATTAGATGTCGATGCGGTCAAAGATACCAAAGTTACAATATCAGTCAGTGGCTGAAATTTATTTTCTATGCTTTCAATATTACTGGTTGATTGCCGTACCATTCTCACTGTGTGATTTTTATAATCTTTCAATCGCCTTCGTCTCTATTCATGAGACTCAATTGGTGGTCGAATAAAAAATCAAATCAAAGCCTTTAATGTCAGAGACATTACAATAGTAATGCATGGTCGACGTCAACATAAGAATATAAAACATTAGTCTAAAAAATATGCCAAGTCAATTATACATTAATCAATATACAAAGAATGTATGAGGTTGTTATAACGCTGTTTATAAGGCAAATTATAATGCTACTCTTAGAATAAATAAAATCACTGTGTACATTTGAAGGTGTTTACAAGTTTATACAGTCAACCCTCGATATAATGCCCCTCTTTAAAGTTCCACCCTCACACTGTGCCAATAATTGCAAGTGAACGGATTTTTCCCATATAAAATATATAAGAAACCGCGTTACTGTGCCAATTCATTTAATGCCAGTGAATATAAGACAAGATTTTTACAAAATACAGGTTGCAGTGATTTCTTTTCAGTTGCAGAATTCTTTTAAATCTGGCGTGAATGTTACGACTACTATTTAAGAAACATACTGTACTTTATTTTCAAGAAGTGAGTGTAAATGTAGTACGGTGGAATGAGGAGGCTATGTTAAGAAGTCGGACAGCAGCCTGGGTAGAACAGGTAGAAAGAGCCCTTCATACAATGAGACATTCCAAACTTCCACTTCTTTTAAACCAGTGTCCGTTCGGCTGTTAAGCACTACACTACAGTCACTCGTAAGGTTGTTAAAATGAAGAGAGTTGTTTTTCACATAAAGAGAAACTAGAAGTTTATGAATACAGTGAAAGATTTCCAAAGCCTAGCCAGCAGGCTATTGCATCACATTTTCCAGTATTGCGGGGAAAAACTGTTAGTAGGAGATGCATAGGCAATATTGTATTATGCCATTTTTATTTGTGCCACTAATTGTTGGAGAACGGATGGTGGCATTATATCGAGGGTTGACAGTATGGAGCTTTTACAAATCTGTTATAAAATTCATGCTATTTATATATAAGAATTCTGTCCAATACAGGAAAGCTTATAACAATACATAGTCCTATATGAGTATTGCATATAACAGTACCCTATACCAATATTAATATATTATTGTGTAAGATAATTTTTGTAATTTATCTTTTAAAATTCATCAACATTATACAGACACTCAGCTATCAGAATGTAAAACTTTGAAGGTTCTCCCGACGAATACATTGAAGAAACTGTTCTCGGGTTTCCAGTCGGGTAGTTATAGAAGTACATTCTGAGCTTTCGGCGACTGTCTGCGTCGTCATCTTCGGAGAAGTGAGATCCAGAGGTTTTCATTGTAAGTATCCTCCCCGTAGAGGTGAACAATAAAACTTTGAAGGTTCTCCCGACGAATACATTGAAGAAACTGTTCTCGGGTTTCCAGAATGTATTTCATTTTAACTTTAAATTGTGGTGACGCTAGTAGTTTGATATCTGTAGATAACGAATTGTAGAGTTTTATGGAATTATAATACCAATTGTTTTGTGATTTGCTGTAGTGCAAGATCTGTGTTCTAAGGGAATTATTGTTTCTGGTATAGTGTTATGTATTTCACGATTAAATTCAAATTTATCCATATTAGTATGTACATGTAATACTAATGATAATGGCAATACATATAAGGAAGGAAACGATAATAGGCCTAGTCTAAGAGAACGTTGCCTCTGAGGTAGCATCCATAAATCTATTACTTTCTCTCCATAATTCTGTGAAGACGATTCCATTAATACCTGTACAGTTGATAACTTATGTGGGTCTTTGACTGTTCTTTAGGCCCAGAATATTAGTATGGCGACTTACTATGTAGCTGTGTACTAGTTCCATAAAGTCCACATTGTGTTATTCCGTTACGATGTTCACAGTCCTTTATAAGACGATCATAAGTTATTTCCAATTCTTTGATAGAAATTATTGTACTATTTTACTCAAAAAACAAAACTAACACGCTAACATAACATATAAACTTATAATATCAGTAGCTTTAAGCAATATTTGTAGAATATTCTATAAAAGCGTTTGAATGTACCGGTTGCTAATAATAGAAATTCCGCAATGTGTTACAACAGCTTGTATACTAACGCTATCTGCCGGTGAAGTTTTGCTGACTACATCCCAGTGTATTTGGTTATGTCCACTGGCGCTAGTGTCAGTTCAGGTGTAACGTGTGCTGTTTTTCCATGTTGTCACTTGTCTTCGGGCTCTTGGCCATATTGGGGAAAGGGGTAGTTTGTGAAAGCTAGATAGTGCTTTTTTTTAACAATTAATTTGCTGAACAACGAAAGTGAGTGACAATGACCACAAAAGCAGAAAAAGATAGACAAAAACAGATTCAGGAGAAGTGCCAGGCACTCTTAACCTCTATGCTTAGAGACGAAGATAATAAATATTGTGTGGATTGTGATGCAAAAGGTAAAGTGAGACGTAAACTTATACTTGTCAAAAGCACCGGATGTTGAGTTAAAACATGTTTTATTGATGTTATAACAGTGAATGGCGTTTGTTTTGTCTAATCTGTTATATTCATGATGCTTATTTTACAATCTACCAAAATGTATTTGTCCAGAAAGGTTATCTGAAACGTGTCCAACTTTTTTCAGGTCCGAGATGGGCGTCTTGGAATTTAGGAATTTTCCTTTGCATTCGTTGTGCAGGGATTCACAGAAACCTTGGCGTTCACATTTCAAAAGTAAAATCAGTCAACTTGGATACCTGGACTCCTGAGCAAGTTGTTGTAAGTGAATGAGGGATATTGATATTAATTTATTATAGGCTATTTTCATGGAAAAATCATATCGATCTTAATTCGCTTATCATATTTACTACTTTTAATGCAGAAGTATGGAAAAGACAGTTAAGTCACTTTCAGGCTTCGTCCACTCAATTCACTTCACCCTACCTACCTATTTGGGACCTATTCACACTCTACTGTCCGTGAGATTTTCATTTTAAAAGCTTGGAAAATGCCCATATTATTCTTTAGAACCTGTAGATTCCATTTACTACGTTTTCATGCAGAATTCAATTTGATCTGAACATGATCCCATTCCAATACGATCCCGTTTTCATGTAAAACTTCTGATCCTATATTGAAAACGTTTTCTGAGAGAACCCACAGAATGCGCTAGTCCCACATTCCACGACCAATGAAACTCTTCCCGCCACACACGAGAATATCGGGAGGACATTGAGGACCAATGAAATGTCTGATTAGCGTATTGAGATTGAACTGAATACGGGTAGTGTTTTCATGGCGTTTGCATACGATCTCAGTCCGATCCGATCCTACTTTTTAGGGGGATTGACCTTGAGACTCAGATCGATCTGAGTTTCCGTTTTCATAACAATTTCAATCCGGTAAGAGGATTCAGATCTGAATTCTGCATGAAAACGTAGTAATTATAAGCACCTTATATTTGTAGGAAGGTTCTAAATGAAAATAAAAAGTGAAGAACTGGACACAAAATTATATGGTGCTGAGAACTGCTGTTAAATCACGAATCTCTGTGCACTGAGCAGTGTTCTATTGTAGGCAGCTGGTCATGTGGAAATAGTTCAATATTGAAAACAGCTCCTCCGCTGTTGAGACCGAGGCATCTAATGGTTACAAAAACTTAATATCTGCTCGGGATTCCCTTTCTGTGTTTCTATATTGGGGCTTTGCCCCCAAGCATCACGAGAGGCTATGCCCCTGGACCCACCTTCTAAGCTTCCAGGATACCCCTTCACCTGTAGCTTCAAGTTCACTATACTAGTTCCAACTAAAGAATAAAGTAGATGTAAACAAAACCACGTGACATGATGGGTTCTGATTGGCAGTTGGACGCACAACCCCTTCAGGCTCTTGCTTGTCGTCTTCTTCCGAGTATTAATGTAGTTTCTTCAAAATATAAAAAGTAAGTAATGTATTTGATCTACGACTAAATTAAGCACGTTTCTCAAGTTCGTAGCAACCCTTTCTATGTGATTTAAGCAATATCAATATTATTATTTGATATTATCGGTAGAATGTAATGCGACGCGCATGCCTGAACACAACAAAGGTATGAAAAAATAACACAGTCACTTGTCATGTATTCCTCGAAGACAGTTAACGTATAATTCATACGGTGAAAACAAGCTTACCACAGCTATTATAAATAATAAAAGACAGCAATGCAGTTCAATGGCTGAAGCTAATCAGGTCTCACCACCTCGTGTTGTTAAGCACAAGCGGGGAAAGCAGTTAAATAGTGGCGAAAAAACTGTGATCTTGAATGTTTTTAATACATTTTGCAGTAGGTAGATTTTCATTATGACTTGAAATATTACAATGCATTAGCATTTTAAACGTAGGCATATGTAATATTTGTGAAATCCAGCTTTCTTTCTGTAGATGCTAGCTTACTTTGATCAATATTAACGAGTTCCTCTTGCATTGAAATTGCGTCGTCTGCAATGTGTCAACGAACACGTGGTCGCGGAGTAATACATATCAGTGTGTTTGTTTACATCTACTTTATTCTTTAGTTGGAAATAGTATAGGCCCAGTGATGGAAAAATTACAAAAAAATAGTAATTGGGCTGAATTAAAATTACTTGAGAAATATTTTACTTAATTACAATTAACTTATAAATTACTTTTTGAAAAAGTAATCAGTAAAATTACAATTACAATTACTTTACAAAATGGCAGTACCTAAAAATTCCTTCTTTTTTGGGGGCACAAAAAAGTAATCAATAAAATTACAATTACAATTACTTTACAAAATGGCGGTAAATAATTTTTTTTCTTTTTGAGGGGGCACAAGGGCAGAAACTATTGGGCCATTCAGCTAATAAAGTTGCTTGGGATGTTACAAAGTCTAAAATTATTAATGAACAAACAAACAAACAAACAAAACACATCAATACCAATATTTCTATACACATTGAGTAACTTTTGTTAATATTACCTCTAACCTGGGTATTAGTTATGAAAACAGTAATGACGACGTTAGTCTATAGCAATTGAGAATGAGAAGCAAGTTTCAAAATGTAGCCTACTTAATTAAGAAATGTTCTTACTGAAAACATTTACGGTAACTGAAAAAGTTTTAAATGGGAAGAAATAGGTATTTATTTATTTTCCCATGGCTTACAATATTATGCATAATCTTTAAACATCAAATAATGAAGATATACGTAAGTTAGTTATTCCAAAGCCATTTTAAAAATGTCTAATGTTATTGCATACCGAACACTGTTCTGTCTGCTCATGATTCTTTCTGTTCTTTTTTAAACCGAATCTATAAATTGCTTCAGCTTCACTGGGGTTAAAAGAAGGCCATGACAGTTCATGCAGCAAAACCCATAAAGTGACATTTACAATAGTTAAACCCCCCCCCAACACGCGACATAATATTGCAGTATCACAATAGATTAGATTTGATTCAAATTAGAAAAAGACGAATACCGTGATCCAGGATTATATGTGAATGTCACCTTGTTGTAAATCACTGGTCCTCATACAGCATACATGAATTTTCAATATAGATATATAAGCTTTCATGAACCACAGATTATTGTCTCTGTTGGACATTTCTCCTATAATATTCTCATGAATTTTCAATGCCAGAAGCAGTATTTTCAGCAGAGCCTCTAATACTCTGTAATTAACTTCGAAGTTGAGGTTAGTTTGAGCTTAGTTTTATACTGTGGAACACACAACCTTCTTTTCAAAGAAAGGGATATAAATAAATTTTGGGTCATTCCATGTCAAGTGAACCAATTTTTTGTCAATTTTGAACATGACCATCTCCGATTTTAGTCATACTTGGTTGTCATGAAGTACCACCTGAGATATGTTAAAGTGCAAAATATCAGATTTTTATGTGTTGTAGTTTTCCAGTTATACCCTTCTGAAATATGGAAAAAAACCAAATTTTCTGCATAAGTGCAATCACAAAATGACGCATAAATCAAGCTGGAATTGACATAGATGAGTGGGAAAAGTACCAAAATGTAGCTTATATTATGAGCTTTAATTTGATATGTCACACGAGTACTTTCGAAAAAAAAATATTTTCAAGGTTACCCCCAAAAAATTTGAAAACTGAATTTTTCAAAAACCTATATTTTGAAAATTTTGAAAAAAATCTCACAGAAACATACATATTTCAGCATCATGTCCTACAAGTTTTGTTATGGGATCGAAATGGGATCATATTTTTTTACATTTATAACAAATACTATGCACGCTGGGTAAGAATATATGGCACCGTAATCTTGCACTTAATTCTAAAATTTCATTACAATCAAAAAGAAAAACTTACAGAAAACATGTTACCTTCCCTTCTTCAATGACAAAAACGTGAATTTATTGTCTACAGTAATTTTCTAGAGCCATGGTTGCCGCATCCATCTCTTCCTTCGAGAGGTAATAACTACGGCCAGTGGGACATGTAGGTTGCACAAGGGTGAGGATCTGAGAGAGAGGCACAGTCAGTTTATTTGGACAGTCACTTTTGAAAGTAAATGATGGAGAAGGACCTGCAGGGTGCAGAAACATCAGTTCCACTATCTGTGCTGTCTCATTTTTGTCCACAACTACACCAAGCCACCAATGATTGTTGTTCTCACATGTAACATATCCTTTTACTTCTGCTAGCTTCAGCCTCTGTTGCACACGTGGTCCTAACACTGAAAAAGTGGATGACTGTTCACTTCTTGAAAATACCTTTGTCAACAACACTTTATCTGACAATGGGATGAAACTGTGGAACTTCTGTGTGCCTGGTATTGCTTTTGTAGACAGAAATCTGTCTGCAAGTATTTTTTCCTCTTTGTTGTATTGTGCTTCATTGAAGAAGAAGAACTGCATGGAGTCGATGTTTTCCTCACTCCATGTAAACAGCTGTGCTGGTGTCATGATTTGATGCTCGTATGGCCGCTGTAGGCTTGCCTTTCCTGCAAGTCTTTTCACAGTACCACCCAGACCGTCACATACTCCTTTCCCATGGGCTGTTGAATAGAAATGCCACTCTGCCTCAATTCCAAAATCATGAACATGGTGGCATAAGTTTGAAAAGTTTTTTCTGTTTTTAAATTGCGCAGCTGCACCATCTGAGAAGTAGTAAATTTTTTTCAAATCTCTAATTACTTCCAACTTCAAATGAGAGATAAGCCTTTTCTGGAATAAATGAACAGCAGTGGTGTCATGCTGTAGACATTCAGAGATACATACAATACTTTTGTAGTGTATATTATGATCATTGTAGTAGACTGCTATAGGAAAAATAGTTGCTTGATCATTGTTCCAATGAAAAGACTGGGCTTCATCCTGTAGTACAAACGAATAATTTTCTGCAAAGTCCATACATACCACAGCTTCATTTACTCCAATATTCTGCTTCAAGTGATTATAATATTCTGCCTGTCTTCTTGCAATAAAAGAATGTCTCTTCAAAATCAACAACTGTTCACACAAAGTTTCTATAAACTCATCTGCAGTTTTGATGAAGGTTACTAAATTACATCTGTCAACAGAAACCCACTGCTTGTATGTAATGTTGTCCACCAGTTCATTATCTAGCAGCAACTGTAACTCATCTTTCAAATTATCTACACCTGGACATGAAGGACATTCATTAAGGTGGCATGCTGTGCCTGGCTCTTCACACATTAACTTCGCTAAACAGGAATTATAATTACTTATATCTGTGCCATCATTCAGTGTAATTTGTTTGGATTTCAACACTTGTAGCATTAATTTAACATTCTGATGCACTGTACAAACGCATACTGTGTGGGTACCACTTCCTCCAGCCAAGACGCAATGTTTAGGTCGTAAATCAGCAAATTTCGAAAATCCAATCTTATCAGTAGGATTTTTGTTTTTGAACAGCTCGTACACTTCCTTCAAGTTGCCCATCACTAGCCTCTTCTGTACATGAATTCTACTACTGTCACCCGTTTTCACAGAAACAAAATCTTTTTTTCCAGGCATAAGACGGCTGACATCATCACTGTTGTAGAACCCTATTACCTTCTCAATCACAGATTCATTTAAAACCTTTCCTGGTTTAGGATTTGGTGTTGCCAGAATACCCTTCGCTTTCACCAATGCTTTAGCTTTTCTTGCCATTCTGTTGCTAACCTGAAATTCATTTTGTATTTCACTGCATGACCAGCTTTTAGGTAGTACTGTTAAAATTTGCAATTTTTCACTAACACTTATATTTTCTTCTTGAAACTTTTCTTTTAGCTGACAAATGACTTCACATGATTCTGATTTATGGTCAACAGTTTTCTCTGTATTTGTACTTGCTGCTGTTAGTACCTTTTCTGTCAAACATTTTTTTATTTTACTGTATTTTTTATCACAGTATGATTTCATTTGCAACTTCCTCTTAGCAACAGGTGACTCCTCTAGAGAGCTTAGAGACTTATTAAGGTACTCTAAGGTAACATCTAAAGCTACAAATGATTCATCAACATTAGTAGGCCTAGTGGTATTGGCTACTGGTACTAAACAGTCATCTGTTGTATCTGTAACCTGTTTCTGCTTTGATAGTTCTTTCCTACAACTGTCACAAATTTTCATACCTACCACAATGGTGTCAAACATGTCACACATCCAGTCAGTAACAGGCCTCACACTTCTTTTCACACCCTGATGTCTGTCTTTCTTGAAAGGGTTGCAGCAGAAAATCTTTGCTGTTTCACTTACTTTTTCAGCCATACTGGGGAAATACACAATGCCTATTTTAATCACTGAACCCACTACTTTACATGCAGCAATACAGTCTTTGTACAGCCTTTGAAGAAAGGAAGCACACTGCATGAGAGTCAAGGCACAACTGAAGCCAGGTCCAACAGGTTACAACTTGCATTCCCTGGCTGACTCACATGCTTGCAGACTGTGTTTACTCATACCCATTTGACCACTTGCACAAGTTGGTATATGCATGTTGGTAAACAACTCCCTGGACAAAGGAATGGATTTTAGAATTAAGTGCAATATTCCTGTGTCATATATTCTTACCCAGCGTGCATAGTATTTGTTATAAATGTAAAAAAATATGATCCCATTGCGATCCCTTATCAAAACTTGTAGGACATGATGCTGAAATATGTATGTTTCTATGAGAATTGTTTCAAAATTTTCAAAATATAGGTTTTTGAAAAATTCAGTTTTCAAATATTTTTTGGGTAACCTTGAAAATATTTTTTTTCGAAAGTAGTCGTGTGACGTATCAAATTAAAGCTCATAATATAAGCTACATTTTGATACTTTTCCCACTCATCTATGTCAATTCCAGCTTGATTTATGCGTCATTTTGTGATTGCACTTATGCAGAAAATTTGGTTTTTTTCCATATTTCAGAAGGGTATAACTGGAAAACTACAACACATAAAAATCTGATATTTTGTACTTCAACATATCTCAGGTGGTACTTCATGACAACCAAGTATGACTAAAATCGGAGGTGGTCACGTTTTTCCATTGGTTCACTTGACATGGAATGACCCTTTTATAGGCTGAGAACAGCAATTTTAATTTCTTGAACACGTCTTGAAATAAATGGAAACCATACAGAAATCTAATTAAATGTAGTATCGCTCCCCGTAAATTGCTCTGGCTGTGGTCGCCATTGGAAAAAAATCACACAAAATACATTCGACTTCCGCTCATCTCAGCTGATGTTGCATTGCCACGTTTTTCCGCAGAAATGCTGACTTGCCATGTCGAATGTCACGTCGCTGCTTAAATCGCTACAGTTTCGCTGCAGCAAACTAAAGTGTAAAAAAGAGCAGCTGATAGTCCATGCAGCAAAACCCGTAAAGCCAGATCTGACGTCGCTTCACCACCGCTGCAGCGACCATACAGCAATGCTGCAACAGCTGTAAAGCATTTTATGTTCGCTTTAAAAAGAATACGAAGTTCACCGCCGCTGCAGCAACTGCCAAATTCTCAATTCGATATTTTTCGATTACTCAAATGTAACGATTACAATTTTATTTCCAGAAGTAAATTACGAGTAAAAATTACATTTTTAAAAAAAGTAACGATTACAAGTAAATGGGACCAAAAAAGGAATCGTTACTGTAATCCGATTACTTTTACTCAATTACTTCCCATCACTGACTAGGCCTACTTATAAACAGAAACTGGGGAACCTACCACATAACTTGATGGAGAGCATGGATAATATAGAACTAATGGCAACACTGGATAAGTCTTTGCGGGAAGGGCCAGTGGGATGCAAGATCATGAGCAGTCAATGGGAGTGTTGGTATTCAACGTTTGGGTTGCTTAACTGCTCTGAACACCTCACATGGAATTACAGTAGCCTATAGTGCTATACTAAACCCCTTATTCCTAACTGTAAATTTTTCGCATCGACCGGTATTCGAACATGGGACCACTAGCTTTGTAACTACCGGCTCCTTAACCAGAAGTGACTGGGGAAAACAGAAGAATCTGCAGGTCTAGTAGGCAACTCTGCTCTCTTCTGTGCAAAGTCTTTCCGTCCGGTATGCGGGCCCTGGCTTTGGCGTCAACGCTCCCATTGGCTGTCGACAATCTTCCATCTTCATTGGTTCTTCCTGTAGCCTACAGGCTTATCCATTGCTGCCAAGAGTTTTATATTAGTCAGTTATGGCTAGCCCCCTGTTACTGTTATAATAATTACCACACTTAAAGCTCCCAGTAAATGGGGTCCGGGGAAAACCTGGAGAGGGGGTCCAGGGCCCAGGTGGGGGATGAGGGCAAAGCCTCCAATACGGAAAAACAAGAAGGGGGTCCGAGGCTGACATTAACTTTCTGTCTCCTGTAGAAATCCTCGATTAGCGACTGGGCCATCGAGACCATGTTTTCTTCATTAGGTTTCCAGCATTGAGTGTTGTCAGTGTGACCCCACACCCTCTCCCAGTCTGACAACAGAACAACAGAGCATAAGTAGATTGTGATTTCATAGCTGTTCACAGTGCAATTTTAGGTTAAATTTGTGTCCACTTTTTAGCGATTTTACTTACATTTGGAATCTTCAGACAGATATAAGATGCTTATATATGGAATCTAGATTCTAAAGAATAATACATCATCAAATTTGGCTGTTTTCCATGTCTCTGTAACAAAAATTTCACAGTGATTGACCATCACCGAATCTGCTACACCTAGCTCCCTGCTCCTACTCACTAAGGGGACCCTCCCAAGAAGCATCAAGTAGCAACATTTGAACTACTAGTAACACCATCTATTATGCAAAAGGGAAAACTGGGGAAGAAAATATTTCTTCTTCTGTTTCTTTTCCTCCTCCTTCCACCCTTTCTCTCACCACCTCTTCACCCTTTTACCTATTTGGAATCTATTCCTAACTGTAAATGTTACACATCGACTGGTATACGAACCCAGGACCACTAGAATTGTAGCTAACAGTCTTAACCACTACACCACGACTGATTCCTGAGAGGTGAATGGAAAATTCATCTTTTTATATTTAGGGAGTTTTAATACAGTTATTTTGGTGCAAGAGTCGTTTTTTATAATTATTGTGAAATATTATGTTCGCTCTGAAAATAGCCATTTTGGTGCAATGGTCATTTTTTATGTTGGTACAATAGTACACAGTGCAGTATAACATGCGGCAGCAGTGAGCTACATTATTGGCGTTGAGTAGCCTGCATGGGGATAGTCTGAAGTCCAGGGGGAGTGAATGTGAAGGTAGGGGAAACAGGCCATTGCCATGTCAACGCACAGCGAAGAGTGAAGTGAGGGCAAAGATGTAGCAGATTCTTTCATTTCATGAGCAATGAAGTGAAAATTCATCTATTTAATTTGGTACGAGGTAATTTTCATATTGTAGTAATTAGGGCATATGATGAAGTACAAGGGTCCTTTTCGTGTTGTAGTAATTAATGAATATGATTTAGTACGAAGGTACAAGAGTGAGGTGCATTTCCAGCATTAAACTGTTTAGCCATGGTGAACATT
Source organism: Ectobius pallidus (assembly GCA_964059195.1). Lineage (NCBI taxonomy): Eukaryota > Metazoa > Arthropoda > Insecta > Blattodea > Ectobiidae > Ectobius > Ectobius pallidus. The sequence goes on along the minus strand of CAXKWD010000004.1, from coordinate 180,165,848 downwards.
GATGGCTAGGAGAAGTAGGGGAAGTGGGATGCTGCCATCACAACACACTGGATAGTGGGTGGAGCTTACCAGGTTGACTTAAAATTATATTTTGCCCAGAATTCAACTTGATCTGTATACGATCCCATTTCAATATGGTCCAGTTTTCGATACAGTATTGAAAACATTGTTTCCAAGAGAATCCACAAAATATGCTACCCCCACTTTCAATGACTAATGAAATGTTTTGCGCCTCATACGTGAGGGCCAATGAAATGCCTGCTTTAGCATGCTGAGATCAAATTGAATATACTGTAGGTAGTGTTTTTGTGATGTTGAATACAATCTCAGTCTGGTCCTATCCTACTTTTTAAGTGGATGGAACTTGAGACTCAAATCGATTTGAATTCCCGTTTTCATGACATTTTCAGCACCGTAAGCATATTCAGATTGGGTAAGCTTCTACATCAGCTTCCCTTAATATGGCAGTGGTCACTGTCTTCCTTATAATACAGTTTTGACGGGATGGATGGGGCACTATGGAAGTCGAAATGTGTACTGAATATACACTTTCAGGGCTGCCAATAGTTAACATTCATAAAAAAAAATGTAAGTTTGAACTATTATAATGTAATGAAAATATTGAAGCTAATATAAATTTATAAATTGATTAATATATTATAAAGATGATTAAATACAAGATAATTGAAGAAATTATTCATTACATTTATGTCCTTGTATGCATTTATGTGAGCGTAAATGTGACAGTCCATTTTTGCAAGTATTTTGTAACTTTTGCAGGGTGGTGCAGTTAGTAAGGCATTGTTTTAGAGTTTGCTAGTTCAATTCAGGCAGTGTCTTTATAAATGACATAATTCTTTTAATAGTTGGTCTTAAATTATTTTGTATGAATTTTATGCTATGTCCAAATGAAAATAATTTACGGTCCTAGTGTTTCCACTATACTTTTATTAAAAAATAATATAATATAAACAATGTGTTGTAAAACATTGTTTTATCCACTATTGTAAATAAGTGTCATTGTTTATATTATATTATTTTTAGGAAGCTACCTATTGCAATGGATACCATGTCATGATTTTCGAAAAATTCTTTCATATCTTTACGTTTCATGCTCCCCTAAGTACGAAACCACCGCCCGTTCAAAAAAATTTTTTGTGATATTTATATATATACTAGCGTAAAAGGCCCGGCGTCGCCCGGGTTTTCATTTTGTTATTTGAAATTAACTTATGAAGGACTTTCGATTTTCAAATTCTAGGGTCTTGCATAACATGTACGTAGAACTTGAAATGAGGAAGAACGACTTATCACACTCAAAGTATTCCCTCTGAAAACGCTAGTCATAGCTTTTTTTTTTTGGCTCACAGAGGATGTCGAATGTTGCATTCCGTTGCTTCTACACACCATGCCTGGGAGGGGTTGAAATAAGAAGGAACATAAATTCCGATTACATAAGATTGTATTGTCTTTATGGAAATTTTTATTTCTCACTCTTATGTTACCATTAAACCGTTTCGGAGCTGAAATTAAAAAAAAAAAAAAAAAAATTCAATATCACTTTTATACCTTCCTCCCCCAAAACCTGGGACATAATATACTGCGGGCATAGGACTGAAAATGTTCCACCCTATTTTGTCTTCTTTACAGCTATGAGTGACATATCAGTGGATAGGATTTTTTACAGACTTCTGATGTACGTACTCACTGGCACACACTTAAGCTGTCCGTGCAATACGACCGCTTATTCTACATCAAAATGTGAAGTGAGGAAATATTTTCCATGTCGAGGGTAGAGAAAGTTATGTGACTGCTTCACATTGTGCTTTATTTTCTTGGATTTCATTCTTCAAGAATTATTTTCACAAATGTATTAATTACATCGATAGCATCAAAATTTGATACAGCCCAGTTTTATGTAATTCCTAAAGCCCTATGTGAACACTCTAAACAATACACTGTTGTCATAACTGAATTGCATTTCATTTTTCAGTATAATATATTCAGAAACTGTATACATTTTAAAGGGAAGGAGTGGTCTGTTTGAATTTTAGTGTTGACCGCGTTACTTCCCGGGCTTAACTGGGTATGTGTGCAAAATGTCGTGCAAATTGGTCAAGAAATGTTATCTAAAACACTATGCGGCTTTTGAGCCTTTATTGGAGGAGTTTTCACTACATCAGAGTCTCTGTATTCACTACCCACTTTCCAGTCACATTCCAGATCGGTGAATTCCAATGTCAATTTTACAATGTCCTCTATTGCAAGTCTGGGATATTTTTTAAGAAATCCACTAAACACATTCAATATTATTTCCTTTTGTCCACTTCGCAAAGACTTGCCTCTCTTAATTTTAATTATGCCACTCAGACCGGGTTGAATTTCAGTCATTATGATTAATGCTTCTCGAAGACTGAGTTATAAATTATAAGTGCCACATTTCGCTATCCACTGAAATTTATATGTTTTTGTTTGTTTGTTTTATTATGAAAACATGTGAAAGCGGAACTCTCAAACTGTGAATATGTCACACTTCTTTTGTCACACTTCAATTTTTTTATGTAAACAATTGACAGCAGAACTCTCCAACTTTGCCTCATTTCATCACATTTCCGACTTTCCCCGTGGATTTTCCAAAAATTTTCTTTCATACAAACCTTCTCCAGACAATTACGATCACAACAAAACAAAAACCAGCCAAATCGGTCGAGCCGTTCTCAAGTGATGCGGCAACAACCCTTTTGAAAATTCATTTTTATTAATATAGATATATATATATATATCTTTACACGATAGCAGCCGTAATTTTGAAGATATTTGAACCAAATTTTATTATGTCATTTCTAGGCCCAATAGTTCGGACAAGTTCGTTAATGAGCAAAATTGGCCCAAGGGGGTGGTCGGGGGAGGGGGTTGAAATTTTTAAAAATGTATATCTCGGCCCCTATGAAGTATAGAGGGAAACTTTGTTTGAATGAGTACTCCCTATGGAGTTCACAGTGACACCAACGATTCGGGGGTTCGAGTGAGGGTGGGGGGATGAAAATTCGAAACTTTTGAAACCACGTCTTGTGAAGTATCGTTGAAAAGCTCTTGATGAGTACTCTACAAATCAATAACTAGTTTCTTGATAGCTCTCATATGACGCGAGATTTTAATGTTTGAAAATATTAACACTTAAAATAATTATTATAATATCATAATTTTGTATTGTTTAGCGGCTTTGCTAATTTTATTCATTGCTGATCTTGCGCACGGCCTCCCAGAATATTATATCCTATTCTTGTTGTCAAAACAAATGATTGTAGGCTCTTCCTCTTTACCGAATTCAGTTTTTATTACTGCGGGTTTGCCATGCCAAGGCTAAAAAAGAAGAGTGCTGCGCAGCGATAATAAATTAAACCAAAACCACTTTGAAATCTACCTCAGCCTGTAGGCCTGCCTAAAGGGATTTTTTTTAATTTATGCTATGGGCATTCCTGAAAGTGTACATTCTGCACACATTTTCATTTCCATAGTGTCCCTTCCAAATGAAGTAGTAGGGTCTTTTCACACTGGGACACAAGTGACGGTCACTGGTTTTTGCAGTGAACGCAAGTGGGTTACTTGTGCGGTCACTGCTAGTATTGCCAGTAGTAGCTACATGATAAAACAATTTGTCATTGCTTTTGACATCCGAAATGGCAAGTCGACATTCCACTTCACTTATAAAATTTTATGTATTAATCATATCTAAACTCATGGCTGGAAAACTAGTTTCACTGAGCACGACTGTACAATTGAATTATTCTATATATATATACTTATACTGAGTGACCGACAGGAACCGGACGTTTTTTAAATGAACAGTACTCGCTTGTTTTTGTACCAAGAAGCTATTTTATTACAAAGTAATATTTGGAATTACCTAATGCCATTTGAAATGCATCTTATGAATGGAAGATAATGTCAGACAGGTGGTGTCCACTTGCTTGAATGCAGGATTCAATCCTTTGCAGAAAAGCCGTGTGTAAGTGGTCCAACATCTTGCGATCACTTCTTGCCTGATTGCCTTCTTCAGATCTACCGAGGTGTTTGGTATTAGGCTCGTGAGAGGACCAATGTTAGGGATTGGACGATAATATCCGTGAGAGGATAAATGCAGGATAGCTTAATAAGGTAGCTTCATGTAAGTATGAAACAATGTACATGTGAGAAGTATAAGATTTCGGAGGACCATTTAGAGCAAGAAGGGACTATATCACGAGGACACTTGGTACAGAGATCAAAGGAAACATATTGGTTAAACAATCTAGAATGTAATGAAATACTTGAACTTTATTAATACTTGTAACCACTCGAAGAAATAATAGTTGAACACTGAATAATAATTGAATAAACACGTTGAAACAATGAATTGGAATTTGGCGCGAACCAGATTGCACCACTAGAAGTAATTTAGTAAATTTTGTAATTTACTAATGAATTATATCTCAATTTAACGGTAATAAAATTTGTTGTAGACTGAATGTATTTTAAGTTATTAGCACTTGATTGTTCACATTTTATAGCTTCTTGGTGAGTGATGACGTCACACGCTATGTACTTACTTGGAACCAATAAGTGAATCTAATGAACTTGTAATACGGCGAATAAGTAAATTATGTATAAGTAATTTACTTGAAATTAATAAAACTTATAAGAAAGTTTTATTCCAATGATTTCTAGTGAAATACAAAGAGCGCGAACTGGCCTTTGTTACTAGAACCGGAGCAGTGTCAGACCGTGACTTGATCGTGTAACTGCAGGCTTAATACTGATGAGGCTTCCTGACGCTCTTTGAGGCGTCTTTAAAGAGGGAATACCCGACACAAAGAACTCGTGATCAGGATATGATGAAATATACGCCTACTCAACTTAATGCTTGGCGCAAGAACACCTGGCGGATGATTTGAATTAAAACTATTTACTGCACATAATAAATATGCTGGAAAAAACACTTAGCTTGCGTGAACATACTCCGCGCCATTGACTATTAACGTCAATAAAAACATAACAAGAATGCAAGCTATAATGGAGAGACACTTGTATGTACACAAAACAAGCACTGATTCTAATTGGATGTATACATGTGATGTGTATTGGAAAATTACTTCTTACATATATTACAAGAATATGATATTGAATAGAAAGCACTGATTTCACTATTTACGTATAAGCACACGACACACAATATACATCAGAGGAGATACGTAGACATGTGAGTTCAAGTGAAGCTGAAGACGTCATGAAGGTAGCCAAGTGTGACCCAAGACGAGCAGCGACACAAAGAGAAGCTTCAATAGATAAATAGGATTGAACATTGCTATCGGAGTATGCATTGGAATAAGGAAAAGATACATGATAATTATAAAAGAATGTAGGCAATTATCAAGAACATGGTGATAGAGAATTCCAATGAATGATAACGATAATTCATAAGTAACCATAGAATGTAGAAAATGGAAATGTAGTAGAACTTCAAAGATAAGTATGACAATTATTATGATCAGTCATACAGTATGCTCAAAGCACATAAAACCCATGTAGTAAGTAGTGGCTCGCCTAGTAATCTAATGTATGAGGATTAGGAGTCAGACAACATACGTCAAGATCAAAGACTATATAAACCATGTAGTAGTTGTGGCTAGGATTGCGATCCTATGACCGAGGACTAATGTAGATAAGGGACACCAAAACATCAATAATACAAGCACAAGGGAGAAATGGGACGTGTTGCTTATTGAATGTTGTTGGCATATAAGGCAATTCAACTACGCAGCAAAAGGAAAGTGTTTCAAAGGAGTAACTCACCTATGCAGCAAAAGGAAAATGTATCAAAGGAGTGAATGCACAACAGACAAGGAGCTTATCATCGACAAAGCATTTCATCCCCTCGAACTGAATGTCAACATGAAGAAATTCAAGCTAGAATAGGTAAAACTCTTGAACTGAAAGACAGAGAGAGATCTTTCAAATAGCAAGATTGATAAAAGAAAAATACATGTAACACATCTCGCAAGAGTACGATTTGTTACAGAGATAGATGAGAAATGGACTTCAAGTGGAGAATCTTGAATATAAGATCATAGAAAGTGTTATATGCTACTCGTCTTGGGGTAGAGGACACACTTTGACTATGGGCCGCTTATATTCGCCACTGGAAGTGCGCACAGTAATCACTCGAACCAAGCCGTCTTCTCCCGGATGAGTAGCGGTGATCACGCCTAACTTCCATTGAAGAGGAGGAATGTTGTCTTCCTTCAAGATGACGACAGTACCAACTTGAATGTTGTCACTGGAACAGGTCCATTTCTGCCTTTGTTGTAGTGAGTGAAGATATTCGGATGACCAGCGTTTCCATATGTGTTGCAAATGATTTTGTAACAGCTGCCATTTTTCTAAGTACCTCTTATCTTCCGTAGGAGGATGTGAAGGTAGTGATGTGAGAGGTTCTCCAATTAAGAAGTGACCAGGAGAAAGGTATGACAAGTCAGCTGGATCATCATTTATACGAACAAGTGGTCTAGAATTCAAGCAAGCTTCGATTTGAGATAGAAGCGTAGAAAGCTGTTCATATGTGAGAATTTGAGCTCCCATAACTCGCCTGAGATGAAACTTCATAGATTTCACTGCTGCTTCATGCAGACCACCGAAATGGGGAGAATTTGGAGGAATGAACGACCAGCAATAATCGTGGTTTGCAGTGAAATTTTGAATTGTAGTTTGAAAGTCTCTTGACTGCAATAGCAATCTGAGCTCCCTTAACTTGTTGTTTGCTCCAACAAAGTTAGTGCCATTGTCACTGAAGATTTCTTTACAGAGTCCTCGACGTGCTGTAAATCTTCGTAGGGCTGCTATGAAGGCATCTGATGTTAGATCAGAAACTAATTCAATGTGAATGGCCTTTGTTACCAAGCAGACAAAAATAGCGATGTAAGCTTTTACAGTAGTTTTACTGCGTGGAGCCCCATATCTTATGTTGAAGGGTCCAGCGTAATCGACTGCGGTGCGGAGAAAAGGTCTAGCAGGAGTTATTCTATAGCTAGGAAGATTTCCCATTAACTGTTGAGAACTTTCTGCTTTTAGCTTGTAACACGTGAGACATCTATGCAAAATAGATTTTACTACTCTGCGAATACTAGGTATCCAGTAAGCTTGTCGTAATGAAGCTATAAGCAGCTGATGCGAAGCATGTAATAGCTTGCGATGCTCATATTCTACAATCAGAACTGTTAAATGATGTCGGGATGGCAATATAACCTGATGTCTTGCATCATGTGTAAGATCTGATTTCTCCAACCGTCCACCCACTCTTATAACGTTGTTCTGATCTAGGAATGGAACTAATGCATGGATAGAGCTTTTCACTGAAACTTGTTTGTTGTTGCTAAGATCTTTCAGCTCTTGAGAGAAAGCTTCTTTCTGAGCAATTTTAACACAAACTTGTAGAGCCTTTTGTAATTCTTCTGCTGCGAGAGGTCCATGATATTTGTTTTCATGACGGCAGGCAGAAATAAATCTATACATATAACAAGTAACTCTCTGCAAGCGCTTGAGATTAGAGAATCTTGTAATAAAACTATCTTCTACTACAGTAGCTGCCATGCAGATGGAAGTAAGTTGCTCTGAGGAATCTGGAGGGCTTAATTGTTTTGGCTGTTCCGGCCATAATGTTGTGTTATGAGCCAACCACTTAGGACCGTGCCACCACAACTCAATATCAGACAATTGTTCAGAATATACACCTCTTGAAACGAGATCAGCTGGGTTGTTTTCTGTAGAAACATGTCGCCAGGCTGCTGTTTCAGAAAGCTCTTGTATTTGCGACACACGGTTGGACACAAATGTTTTCCACGTTCGTGAATCTGATTTTATCCATGACAGAACAATAACTGAGTCTGACCATAGATAATTTTGTGAGGTTTGAATGTTAAGGTCATTCAACACCTTGTTGTACAGTTTAGATAATAGCAATGCTCCACAAAGTTCAAGACGTGGAATGGTTTGCCTTTTAAGAGGGGCAACCTTAGACTTGGAACATAGCAAGTTAATTGTAACTTCACCTTCAATGTTCACAGAACGGAGATATATGCATGCACCGTAGGCCTTTTCTGAAGAGTCACAGAAGCCATGGATCTGTATATCTTGAAGGGTACCATGTGTGAGAACAAATCGTGGAATACGCATCGTGTGTATTGTACCTAAAATGTCGCAGATCTCAATCCATTTCTCTGCTATGTGTGAAGGTACCTCCTCGTCCCAGCCAAGCTTTTCAATCCATAATGATTGCATGAAGATTTTGGCATTGATAACCATAGGACTGACAAGGCCTAAAGGATCAAAAATGGATGATATGACTGATAGGATAGTACGCTTGGTAAGTTTAACTCGAGTATGAGTTTGGAGAGACGGATGGGATTGAATCTGGAAGTTATCAGTTGCAGGATGCCATAGTAAACCAAGGGCATGTGCATTTTCACTGTTGTCAAGAGACAGAGGCAACTGTGTCTCTCGATAAGATGATGGTACAGATTCCAGCAATGCTTCATGGTTGGAACACCACTTTCGCAAGGGAAATCCGCCACTGTCAAGCATGAGGATTAATTCTTCTTGAAGGCGTAGCGCTTCTTGAAGATTATCATGTCCTGCCAGGCAGTCATCTACATAGAAGGAAGTCCGGACTGCTTGTGAAGCGAGAGGGTATTTAGCTTCTTCTTCTATTGACAGCTGGTGCAGGGATCTTATGGCTAAAAATGAAGCTGATTTAGTACCATAAGTCACGGTAGTTAAGGCATAATCTTGTATGGGTTCATCTGTACTGGAACGCCACACAATCCTTTGAAGATTTTGATCAATCTCGTTCATTTTAATGCGTCTGTACATTTTAGAGATGTCAGCTGAGAACGCATACTTATATGTTCGAAAACGAATTATAATTGATGATAGGTCATCTTGCACTGTAGGCCCTAATTTCAGAATGTCATTTAGGGACTTGCCTGAAGATGTTTTTGCAGAAGCGTCGAATACGACTCTGGTTTTGGTTGTGGTGGATGATGGCTTGATTACTGCATGATGTGGTAAATAGAAGCATTTTTCACCTGGCTGTGGAAGTGAAACCTTCTTCATGTGTCCCAATTCTTCATATTCTTGCATGAATTTTTTGTAATCTTCCTGCAAGACAGAATTGGTTTGGAATTTTCGCTCCAGATGCTCTAAGCGTTTTACGGCTTGTTGTCTGGATTCGCCCAAGGAGTCCTGAGATCGATTCTTGGGTAATTTCACTACAAAAGCACCGTCCTCTGCACGAATAGTGTTTTGTACGAAGTGCTCTTCACATTCCCTTTCTTCTTTAGTAAACACTGGTTTAGGAAAGTCTTCTAGTTCCCAGAATCGTCTTAACTGTGTATCAACATTATCAACAGTCACAAATAAATTGTGTTGAGCGAATGTGACCTTCTTGGATTTAATTGCTTTCTTGGGAATAGTTCCACTAAGTATCCAACCTAGTTCCGTGTTACTAAGAATAGGGTTATTAGGAATGACTATTCTTTCATTAGTGAATAGTTGGTAAAACAAGCTAGCACCAATGAGGAGTTGGACATCACCAGGGATGTAGAATTTAGGATCCGCTAATGTTATTTCACTAGGAATATTGAAATGTTTGGGATCTATACGGACTGAAGGAAGTTTGTTTGCAATGTGAGGGATTACTAGACAACTCATTTCAGCCTGGAAATTCTGGATTCTGGATCGCAGATTAACCTTAACACTGTGATTGCAAGAAGAGGTGCCATTAATACCTCGTATCTGAGTGTCGACATCTGTGGTTGGCAGCTGCAACTTCTTGGCTAAACCTTCAGTTATGAAGTTCAATTGGCTTCCTGAGTCCAGTAACGCTCTGCATAACACTAAATTTCCTTGTCTATCTTCAAGATGCACTGCTGCTGTTGCTAATAAAATCTCCCTTTGGTTGGAATTTTCTTTTATCGAACAATAACTAGCAGGTACATTATCTGTAGATTCAGACGGTTGATGTGGTTGTCGAGGAGCCTTTTTACTGTCTCGTGTGTTATTATGTAACAGTTTGCTGTGTGAAGCCTTTCCACAATTACAGAATGACTTGATTTTGCAATGGTCTCTTTTGTGACCGTTGGAGAAACAGTTTGCACATAAACCTTTGCTTTTCACAAAATCCCAACGTTGATCTACACTCAACTGTGAAAACTTGTCGCACTTATATAAATTGTGACTTTCCTTGCAACAAGGACATGTATCACCTTTGATGGCAACATAAGATTGACGAGTCGTTTTTACAGATTTCTTTTGTGTATGTCTTTCACTTTTCTCTTTGGATGGGCTTGGCACATTGTTAGAATTAGATAGCACTTCTAAAGAATGAGCCTTGGCTTCTAGGAAGTTCATCAACTCTTGAAGCGGTGTGAACCTTTGTGAGTCAATTTTGCTTTCCCATTCCTTGCGTGTAGTTTCACCAAGATGATCCAATATTAATTGAATGAACATGACTTCGTGTAATGGGATTTCAATATTGAGAGCTTCGATGGCGTTAAGATTGCTTTGAAACTGATTTAGTAAGTTTCGCAAGTCTGTAACATTTTCATCTTTCATTATTGGTAATGAAAGTAGATTTTTTACATGAGCTGTGGCAATAACTCTAGTATTATCATATCTTGCACACAATAAATTCCATGCTATTGAAAAATTCTCATTCGTGACTGGAAGATTCTGAAGGAGCGTGTGGGCTTGTCCCTTAACAGAACTCAGCAAATAATGGTATTTCTGGATGTTATCCAAGGAATCATTGTTCACCACTAAACTACTGAAAGTGTCGTGATAGTGTTTGAAGTTAGTCACATCTCCAGTGAATACAGGAATTTGAATTCTTGGCAATTGTATATTTCTATTGTTGCATTGTGAATTAGAAGACTGACATGTGTGATGAGAGTTACCACTGTGATTAGATCGTTGGCTGTGATGAGATCCTACACTACGCACTGGTTGGTCGTGTAGAAATAACAATTCACTAAGCTTAGCCTTTAGCACCTTGTACTTGTTATTCATCTCTTCGTCATACTGTGCGTGCATGTCAAGTTCACTTTCAGCTTCGATAATAGCTTCAATTTGAGTTTGTACCACTTCATAATTTTGCCACACTTCGTTAAGAGTGTCATATTCAACTTTTAATCGAAATATATCAACTTCTTCAGTAATATTGTCACTGTACTTCTGAATGTACGTAAGTTTTCTTTTAAGAAAAGCACGTTTTTTCGTTAATTCCTTCAAGTCACTTTCCATGGTGAGATGAGAAATTACTTGTAGTTTAAAGATGAGATGCTACCACCGCTGCACGATGATACATGTGAGTCAGCTGTTCACTGCTTTCTTGAAGTTCACTGGTGACCGGAATCCCACGATGAGTCGAATCACTGCTGCTATGATGCTGTCCTCGATGCGAAGTTCAGGGTTGCTGGAACTCACGAACTGACCGACGCGGAAGCACAGATGAATGAGACGAACTCGAGAAACGGTGTTTGCGAATACAAGTATGCAATAAATATGATTGTACCAATATGATCCTGCCCGGTAAAGGACCAATGTTTGGTATTAGGCTCGTGAGAGGACCAATGTTAGGGATTGGACGATAATATCCGTGAGAGGATAAATGCAGGATAGCTTAATAAGGTAGCTTCATGTAAGTATGAAACAATGTACATGTGAGAAGTATAAGATTTCGGAGGACCATTTAGAGCAAGAAGGGACTATATCACGAGGACACTTGGTACAGAGATCAAAGGAAACATATTGGTTAAACAATCTAGAATGTAATGAAATACTTGAACTTCATTAATACTTGTAACCACTCGAAGAAATAATAGTTGAACACTGAATAATAATTGAATAAACACGTTGAAACAATGAATTGGAATTTGGCGCGAACCAGATTGCACCACTAGAAGTAATTTAGTAAATTTTGTAATTTACTAATGAATTATATCTCAATTTAACGGTAATAAAATTTGTTGTAGACTGAATGTATTTTAAGTTATTAGCACTTGATTGTTCACATTTTATAGCTTCTTGGTGAGTGATGACGTCACACGCTATGTACTTACTTGGAACCAATAAGTGAATCTAATGAACTTGTAATACGGCGAATAAGTAAATTATGTATAAGTAATTTACTTGAAATTAATAAAACTTATAAGAAAGTTTTATTCCAATGATTTCTAGTGAAATACAAAGAGCGCGAACTGGCCTTTGTTACTAGAACCGGAGCAGTGTCAGACCGTGACTTGATCGTGTAACTGCAGGCTTAATACTGATGAGGCTTCCTGACGCTCTTTGAGGCGTCTTTAAAGAGGGAATACCCGACACAAAGAACTCGTGATCAGGATATGATGAAATATACGCCTACTCAACTTAATGCTTGGCGCAAGAACACCTGGCGGATGATTTGAATTAAAACTATTTACTGCACATAATAAATATGCTGGAAAAAACACTTAGCTTGCGTGAACACGAGGTGCGTGGTCTATGGGAATAAACAAATTATTAAAAAAAAAAAAAGTCGCAAGTGCTTAAATCAGGGGACCTTGGAGGCCACGGGATATCGCCGAAACGTTAAATGACCCTTCCAGGAAACATGCGACGAACCAAGTCCATTGAAGCATGTGCAGTATGAGGGGTGGTACCATCTTGCTGAAAAAACACATTTTCATTGTTGTGTAGACATCGTCTTGACTTGAATCCTGCATTCAAGCAAGTGGACACCACCTGTCTGACATTATCTTCCATTCATAAGATGCATTTCAAATGGCATGTAATTCCAAATATTATTGTGTAATAAAATAGCTTCTTGGTACAAAAACAAGCGAGTGAGTACTGTTCATTTAAAACACGTTCGGTTCCCGTCAGTCACCCATTATATATATATATATACACACACACACAACTTTGCTGAGTTGGCAATCCAAAAATACTGTGACTGTCACTTGTGTCCTGGTGTGAACGCTCCAATTAAAAGCAATCCTGCTCTGGCAGTGACCGTCACATGTGTTCAGGGTCGACACTGCAGCGTCACTTGTGACTGGATGGGTCACCACTGTGCTTCAGTATGAAAACTCCAATTCAAACTAACATGTCTCTGTCGGTGACTGTCACAAGTGTCCCTTAAAAGGAAGGCAGTGACCGTTGCCGTAGCCTACTAAGGGAAGCTAATGTTGAGGGTTACCTCAGATTGAGCTGAATTCTGCGTGAAAACATAGTAGGCGTATGTACTATGGTTTTAACACACTTAGACTTCACTTTTATAGTTATTACCTTAGGACTACGTAGTTTCAATCACCATTGTGATCATCCTCAGCTTCATCTGACATTTGGTTGGCAGGGCTGCTCCCCTCAACAACCTATCTCTGCTCCTGGATGCCAACTAGTGGTGGGTAAATGTATCTTCTGATTATACTGTCTTCTGCTGGCATTTCGTAATTCAGTAATTTGTCTTTTTTTTTCTGGATAAAATTTTTTCCCCAGACTATTAATCTGAGGTCTTTTTACTGGTTTTAATACTTTTACATCCTTTTCTATTTCATGTCCCTCTCCCCAAAAACGAGCCACTATTGCAGATTTGTCTCTGTCTGAATTTAATGTTCCTAGAATGTTCTTTGAATCTAATTTCAATATTCATTTTTGTTGTCCGATATAAACTTTTTCACAATCATTGCAATCTATTTGGTAAATACCTGATATTTTATTGCAAGGTTCTTTATCCTTATGTTCATTTTTAAGGAGATTTCTTAAGTTGATTTTATTCTGGGGGACCAAAATGATATCAAAGTCATTAAATACTTTTTGAAATCTTTTTGCCCCCAAGGATGAAAAGTTGATTTTTTCTATATTTTATTTTGCTGCTTTCACTCCGTTAAGGTAGTTTGTTGTTGCATAACTTTTTTCTTTTGAACTTCTTTTTCTCAAAGAGGCACTTTTTTAATCCATTTTTTATTTATTTAATCAAGAATGAACATTACAGGTATACACCCAATTACAATGTTCATGACTATACTAACAATACATCATGTACAGTGAGTCTCTCTTGGACTGGGGCCGGGCCGGGCGAGCGGTGAAACGTGACTGCTGCAGTGAGTCAGATATTGCAACATTCCGCTTGGCCAGCAGTTGGAGTGCATGCTTGTGAAGGTGAAGGTCAAACATGGCCTGTGCTCTCGTGTTATAAAGTTATATAGTAGTCTTTGTCTTAGTTCACATTTATCATTATGCCTCAATCTGTGATCACAGTACAACATAGGGTTTTTATGTACGATAATTATGTGAAAACAGAGTCTTGCAGAGAAGTCGTTAGACGATTCAGAACACAATTTCCAGATGTAAATCCTCCAGGTAGAGAAACCGTTCGACGACTAGTAAACAAATTTAGAGAAACGGGTTCTGTGCTCGATAAGAAACAAAGGGTAAGAAAACTTGTGCTTACTGAGGAGAAATTAGACGAAATAGGAGAAGGATTAGAGCATACGCCAACAAAATCCCTAATGCGTGTGAATGAGAGTTTCCTATCTCGATGCCAAAAATGTGTGGATGAAGGAGGAGGACATTTTCAGCATCTCCTGTAATAAGGTAAGTCCCTATTTTCGCTATTTTCATGGTCATGCACGAACAAAGTGAAAGAAGCGAGAGAAGTGCCATGCAGTTCCTACACCTCGGTGCGCAGGGTGATGACTCGGCGGCCGCATGCACTTTTGCCCCGCCTCCAGTCGAGAGAGACTCACTGTACTTACAATAACACAAATATGAAATAGGTATAATAAAAAGTAGGAAAGTTGTAGCTGTTTCTACAGGGTACGGCATTTAAAGTTTCCCATTTTCAAAACCGTGTAACACATTTATTTAACACTTAAATAAGCTACATTGAACATTTTTAAATGGTTTACAGTCTTGGATTTGCAATTCTGGTCTTACTTTTTGAAAATTATGTCCTTGAGATGCCCTCCATTAACTTCAACACATTGCTGCAATCTCCCTCCTACACTGGCCATTACGCATTGTGTGGTGTCTTGCGTAACATGTGCAGTTTCCTGCAAATCCACGCATAATCCATAAGCTGCCACTTTACAGTCCTATGGTCGTGGTGTGGTGCGCCATTGCAGCACAGGGTATTATTGGCCCTTATTTCTTTGAGAGCGATAATGGTGCTTCGGTTTCTGTCAACTCTGAACGTTACAATCACATGCTGCAAACTTTCTTCCTACCAGAATCGACACATCGTAACTTGGATATTGAGAGATTGTGGTTTCAACAGGGTGGTGTTGTAGCACATACTGCACATCTTTCAATGGACACACTTCATGCTGGTTTCCCCGGCCGAATTCTTTCCAAATTCTTTCCCTCCAAATCTCCCGACCTTACTGCAGCAGATTTTTTTTTTTCTGTGGGAATATCTGAAGTAAGTTTTCGCTCATGCCCTTTCTGATATTAGCAGTCTGAACAATGCAATTCAGCAGGAAAGTGCAAATATTACGCAAGACACCACACACCACGTAAAGGCCAGTGTACGAGGGATATTGCAGCAATGTGTTGAAGTTAATGGAGGGCATCTCAAGGAAATCATATTCAAAAAGTAAGACCAAAATTGTAAATCCAAGACTGTAAGCCATTTAATAATGTTCAATATAACTTATTTCTTTGTTAAATAAATGTGTTACACGGTTTTGAAAATGGGAAACTTTAAATGCCGCACCCTGTATTATGTAAAACCAGTAGAAAGACCTCAAGAAAAAAAAAATTCCAAAAAAACAAATACAAATTACTGAATTTCAAAATACCAACAGAAAATAGTAATCAAAAGATACATTCGCCCACTACTAGATGGCATCCAGGAGCCAAGATTTGTTGTTGAGGAAGCAGTCCTGCCAACCAAATTTCCGATGTAGCAGAGGATGATCACAATGGTCATTGAAACTACGTAGTCCTAAGGTAATAACTAGGGCCCAGATTTGAAGGTTTTAACCTATTTTTCCCCAGCTTCCTAATTAGAACATTTTAACATACCTTTCTGTTTCATGTCCTTTGCTCCCAAATATACGAATCTTATAGAACCTAAAAAGGGCTAAAGAGGACTTTCACTGAAAAACTAGGTGATGAAGAGAACTTTTGCAGGAAAACACAATTTTTAAATAGATTTTCCAATTAATGCAAAGGAAAATAAATATGTAAATTTGTGCATATTAAAAAAAGACATAATAACAATAAATTTATACAATGCACTGAAATTAACAATGTTTGTCACTTTGTCGCTTATCTTTGTAACTTGAAAATGTCCCATCCGCCATCGCAGGAAAATGAAACTTGAGCTCTCTGCAATACTTTGAAATCTGCACTAATCCATTGTCGTTTCAACTTTAAAATAACTTTTTGCAGACCAGTGACAGAGAAGTAAGTTATATTAAAGGAACAAATTCGTGACATTCGAGTCGACTTATTTTTGTAGATCGGAAGTGAATTGAGTCATGTATTGAATAATTGTATCATCAAAGGGTAAATATCTCAATTGTTTATGCTATTTTTTGAGTGCCGATATAAGGAATAGTTACTTGTTTATTTGTAAAAAAGACTAGAATAAATGTGTCAAAATTATAATACAATTTTTGATGTTAATATTAGTGTTCATTATATGTTTTATTAAGACTGCTAAAATTGTTTGTTTAAAGCCCAAAAAGGGCTATTCCACGAAAATAAAAGGCTAAAGTACCTTTTATAAAAGCGTGTTAAAAACCATGATAGGCTATATATGTTATGATTTCACTGTGCTTTTCCCAATATCAATATCTGTAGTAAGCCTAATTGAATTCCTCATGAAAATGAGGATTCAGATCAATTTTGAGTCTCAGGGTCAATACACTTTGAAAGTGGGATAGTATCAGATTGAGGTTGTATTCAATTCCGTGGAAACCCCTTTTGTAGTCACATCGAGTTTAATGCGCTAAATATACATAGGCTATCATTTGTGCTAGCACATCCTACAGATTGTATTGGAAACATTGTTTTCCTTACTGTACCAGTGTCAAAAAATACACGAATATTGGGGTCATAGGCCTGTTGGATTGAGTTATATAAGGTACGGGCACCAGTAGTCGACATGTTAAGAAAATGTGCGACATTCTTTTGATCCTGTAACTCTACTTTAAAATGTCAGAGCATTCTACAATATATTTTCAGACAGGTGGATGATCCTATTTTAATTTGCATATATGTTTTTAGTTAATTCATGAACATTTATATTAAAAATAAATTTATTTTTAAACCTCTTGACATGCACCTATAGCCGACAACATAAAATAAATGGTGCAAAAATACGTTGCACAAACTTTCTCGCATATACGTGTTAAAGGCTAGCACAGAAAAAATTAAATTAAAGAGACAATTAAATTTTATTTATTATATTTTCATAAAACTAAGAAGTATCTAGAACAGAAACCATCAGAGTCGATCTTCATGTTTAATGGTTTTACCGTGAATCAATAATAATAATAATAATAATAATAATAATAATAATAATAATAAATGACAGTAAAACTGCATATTATTAGTACTACTAGTATTACTACGGGAAAATTAAAATATAAGTCGCACCTTGGGATAAATCGGCCCCACCCAACCCACCCACCAATACAAGGACAGTTGGTCACTCTGCTTCGCTCAGAAACAAAATACATCACACAGTAAATGCAAATGTGAATATCGAATGGACGGAGCTTAAGGGGCGACTTATATTTGAATTTCGCTATACTGAAACTAAAACTAAACTCCGTGGCACTACATTCCTTGAGGGATTTGGTCTACCAACCGACCGGTGTGTCATCTACCATAGGCAGATGGCAGGGTTGGGTCATGTGGTCAGCATGCCGACCCCCACGACCGTTAATGGTGGTTTCCATGACCGGAGCTGCTACTTCTCTATCAAGTAGCTCCTCAATTTGAATGACGAGGAAGTGTACCCCTACCAGACCCCTCAACCTCAGAAAAATCCAAGGATGTACCGGGGATCGAACCCGGACCGACGGATCTGACGCTAACCACAAGACCACGCCGGCGGTCCTACTGCTGTTACTACTTAGGTTATATTGCAAGCTTTAACTGCATTGTAGGTCATGTAATGTGTTTAGAATGTTTGCGTGAACTATTAGTCTATTGTAACAACTCATTCGCGTCATCTGTTTCTATTGTTTAGTGATGTCTTCGTATGTGGCATTCAGTTTAAACGATTATAATATCCAGTGACGTAGCGGCGATGAGTTATGGAAAATAAGCAAGTCCTACAAACCCGGCGTTTGCTTTTGCGAACGAGGAAACCATGAAAAACCCAAGTCAATTTGGGCGGCCACGAGGTTTGATTTGAACTCAGGACCTCTTCCCTGTTAGCCCATAGGCCTACCACATCGCTGTAATTGGTTTAGTGTGTTCAATGCGACTGAGCTAAACTGATTGCATTTCACAACAATAAGTACATTAGGCCTATAGTTTTCTTGTTGCTAGTGGCAACAAAATGCCATTCATATTTTAATTGATATGTATGTTCTGAAATTCGCATTTAAGCTGTACTTATTTCGTTTTTATCTTGATATCTATTAATTGTATAAAGAAATGTTTTAAACAAAAAATGTTCATTTTAATTTTCTCTACAACTTTACTGTGGTAGGGTTTCATGTATCACTTACTGTAATGGATATAATCTAGAAAAACTGAAAATGGATACGAATAAAGTACCCCTTAAGTCATTTTTGCAGAAATACAGATATAGCCATTTTATTACTCATAGATAAGAGTTTCCAATTTTAAATTTTTATTAAAATCGTTAGAGCCATTTTTTCAAAAATCAAAAATTTTCAAAAAGTTTTCATGAAAAGTCCCCTTAATATTTCAGTTGTAAAGTTAAATTTCTGGGCGGTTCGACAAAATTTCGAAAAAGTCCTTATTTCAAAAAATGAGGTAAATACAACGAGCCGTTTACCCGCTGTGCTTGTCCACGGACAGACGGACAGACGGACAGACGGACAGACGGACAGACGGACAGACGTCATTCCAAAAATATTTTTTTCGGTTTCTAGGCTTCATGAAACGTGCTCTCCCGGTGTTAACTCAACTTCGATTTTTTGTCACGATCACAATACTTTCTCTATACTCCGTATAAGCGAGAAAGTAAAAAGACAGGATCCTAAAGCTGACATAACTGGTACCTATACCTGACACCTGTCTCAAATCCTTAAAATCAGGCTGTAACTAGGGAATAAAGATGTTTTTTAATGTTTTTTACTGTGTGCAGAAAGGTTATCTATAAATAAACTTCTATTTTATCATAATTATTTTAAATGAATTTTTCAGCCTTGAAATTGTATTAGGCCACACATAACTTAGAGAATAATTTTTTGAAGTATTTTAAAAAAATGAAATCTTGCAAATTTATTTTTTGAATTTTAAAAATACTAAGAAATAATGCTAGGGCCCGACAGGTGTCTTAAGTACTTTTACATTCAAATATTCCAAATACGTAATTAATTACTGTTGTTATTAACCGAAGCAAAATACTAAATAATTAACTTAACTGTAGCATGAAATGAATATATATATGGGTATCACCAAGCGCTTGAACTGCTTCTATTTCTTTTATTACAGCCTCAAACTGATTCTGGGTCCCAAGGATACAATCCATATTTCTGAAACCCTTTCTGCAGAATTTGAAATGTTCATTTTCTAACACAGAACTCAGTCAAAATCGTGCTTATTTAGATCTCTATTTTCCAAACACCAGTATTGCACTTTTTACTTCCAAGACATCTTTAAGGTACCGGTAGTAGAAAAAGGCAACATATGTGCAGCATCTGTATATAAAGCGATCAGTTCAATGCCCTTCTCTGAACAGAACTGACTAATGGCATGATGCATGTGGTGTACAGCCATTGATAAACAGTATGATTGGCAACTTAACATTCCCCTTCATTAGCCAAGGGTACAATAAATTTGCAATATTGTGAGTTATCCACCAATTTTGTGGCCATCCAATAGACCATTCTTTTGGAACAACAAGCGCTAAGGCAAGCAGTACTAACTGAACACTATCATTAAAGGAGCAATATCTCTAGCAGTGCTTCATAATGTGTTCAGAGTAGTAATATTTCTTTTTCATTGTTATTACCTCCCTGATAGACTGCTTCCTCACTCTGCTTAGGACTTTTCCATCCTTGCGATTGAGGAAGAAGAAAGTTCATTAATAATTTCTAGTTGGGACCTGAAGAATGGTGATCGATTCCTTCTCAACAAAATAGGTTTGCACATCCTCAGGCATTTGGCTAATATTGTTTTGGGTAGACTAATCTGCCTATAACTAGATGTTAAATTTTGATGTACTGTATTCTCTGGCTTATAATAAGATTCCTTTGCAAAAATGCATACCATTTTTTTACTGGGGAAGGAATCTTGTACAATGAGTTTTTATTCAGCAGCCAGCTTTCTTATTGAATATGCTACAGAGATGTATATTTGGAGATCTGGAGACTCATTATCATCCATGAATCCACGGGAATTCTCAAGAGTAAACAGTCTCCTAAAGATGACACGTTGGATACCTAAAGCTGACACCCCCTGTCGTCTATAGGTTCTGTAAGTGCTAGACCAATAAAAGTTTAATATTAATTAATGTTGTGAAATACATGTTTAAACTAGTTCAAAAATTAAATATTTGGTATAGAACCTGAAGCTGACACATGTGTCACCTTCAGGAGCAGTGGCAATTTGCAAGAACCTATGGCTGACAACCCTACTAAAGGGCTAGACACACATTTTCTTCTGCAAAAAACTAACTAAAAACATGATTAAACATCCTTTACCTCAACAGTACATTCAAACATCAGATAAAATTGAAAAAAATATTATTTGAACCTAAAACTCAGAACTTGCCTTTCTTATGATTATGTTTAGACATTCACTGAAATCTGCTTCATTCTCTGCAAGCACTTTTTCAAGCCAACACCATCCACATGTAATAATGCATAAGGCTGAGGTTTTATTTTACTGCTGCCAGAAAACAAGTTTTGGCAATGTTGGCAGATTTATGTGAGGCTTATACAGTTAAGTCTCCTGTCCCCCGTTAATGTCAATAATAATTACCATACTCGAAGCTCCCAATGTAGGGAGTCTGGTGGGCTTGGAAGGGCGACACATGGAGTTCTTAGCCGATATAAAGTTTTCAATTCCATCGAAAACCCCCTTCCATAGTCATGTCAAGTTTAATAGCTAAGTAGACATAGGCTATCACTGGTGCTAGCACTTCCTGCGGATTGTCTTGGAAACATTGTTTTCGTTACTGTACCAGTGTCAAAAAAAAAAAAACTTGAATACTGGGATCATAGGCCTGTCGGAATGAGATTGTATTCGGATCAATTTGAACTCCCCATAAGAATATAATACCCCTAATTGTTCTGTAGGCCTAGCTAATTCCTCTTAGTACCATCCCCGTTTACCAATGTCTAATTTTCTCTACAGAGTCTCCAGCAGATGGGAAACAGCCGTGCAAGAGCCGTATATGAAGCAAATCTCCCTGATAATTTCAGAAGACCTCAGACAGATTCCTCTCTTGAAGCATTTGTTCGAGCAAAGTATGAGCAGAAGAAATACATTGCCAGAGAATGGGTTCCTCCTCCTTTACCAAAGGTAGGCTAAACTAACTTTGTAATAACTTAGAATTTACTGGAATTCTTAACAAACTGAAGTTGTTTTTGCTATTTTTATGTTTATTTTTAATTATGTTTTTAAAGAAACATGAAAAAAGCCATATTTCAGGTTGTAATATTCTTTAGAACTTACAGGATTCACATATAAACTCAGTTGGTATGGCACTGTGCTGGATTTCCATGGCTTAGACACTGACACTCCTATTGACTGCTGATGATCTTGCATCTCATTAGACCTTACTGTAAAGGCTCATCTAATACTGCCTATAGTTATATATATAACATGGGTCCCACGCAAGAGTTGGCCAATGACGCGGGTTTCTGCGTCGCAGCTGGCACAGCTCCAACTCCCGAGTGATCGGGCGAAATATCTACGCTAATAATGCCGCGGTCGGTGTAATGATTCAGGTTCTCACATTTACAGTTAAAATTACAATTAAAATAACCACGTACCTCATCACGAGAGATGTTGGAAATGTTCTCCTCTTGCATCCACACAATACTGGTACCTTTTTAGGAAATTTTCTTTCACGCGCATAAGTTCAGCTTCCGAGACAGAGTTACTTTCTCTTGTGATAGGCCTATGTGATATTGTCTTTAAGTTCTTCTAACAGTATGTAGGCCTAAATATTATTTATGGGGAAACTTGAAAAATAAAGTGTATAGGTCAATTTGCCATACATAAGAAGAACTTTAAGACAATATCACAAAAGAAATTAACTCTATCTCGGAAGCTGAACTTACGCGCGTGAAAGAAAATTTCCTATTAAGGTGCCAGTATTGCGTCCATGTAAGAGGAGAACATTTCCAACATATCTTGTGATGAGGTACGTGGTTATTTTCATTGTAATTTTAACTGTAAATGTGAGAACCTGAATCATTACACCGACTGCGGCATTATTTGCATAGATATTTCACCCGATCGCTCGGGAGTTGGAGCTGTGCCAGCCGCGACCCAGAAACCCGCGTCATTGGTCAACTCTTGCGTGGGACTCACTGTATATGTATGCTTTTCAACAAGTTATACAGTTAAGTCCCCCATCCCCCATTAATGTCAATAATAATTACCATAATCGAAGCTCCCAATGTAGGGGTCTATCTACACACAGGGCGACACAGGGAGTTCTTGACTGAGCAACTGAGACTACTGTTTTTACCGTTACGTTTCCAGCATTGAATTTTCTCCACTTGACCCATCGCTCACTCCTGGACGGACAATAGAGCATCATCCAGCACATGAAGATCATGATATAACGGCTGTTCACAATCACCATTTTAGATTATTTTTGTGTGCACTTCTTAGCTATTTTACTTACGTTTAGAATCTTTATACAAATATAAGGAGCTTTTAATGAAACTATTTGTCCTAAAGAATAATATACAGTCAACCCTCGATATAATGCCACCATCCGTTCTCTAACATTTAGTGGCACAAAGCAAGGGTGGCACCACAACGAAATTTAATTTTTAAAATAAAATGACATAATACATTGCTGTGTTAATTTACTCTACTGTATTATGAAAGAAAAATTAAATAAAAGGCAAATAGAGAACTTTAGTATAAACACTGTAAAAATAAAATACACTGTACAGTAACTCAATTTATTATAGTATATGTCCAGTGCTACAGGACACAAAGTGGTTGAAAATCATGTGGGTCCATGTAAGTGATTATGATTACATTACAGTACCTTTAGTCCTTGTTAAAAAAGTAACTGTAATTGTAGTGTAGTTTTTAACAGCTGAATAGACACTGGACTAAAAGAAGTGAAAGTTTGGAATGTCTCATTGTATGAAGGCTCTTTCTACCTGCTCCACCCTCACGCAGGCTGTCTGTCAGACTTCTTAGCATAGCTTCCTCATTCCAGCACTACATTTACAGTTAGTGGCAGGGGAACACTCACTTCTTGGAAATACAATACATTATGTTTCTTAAATAATCTTCCTAACTTTCATGCCAGTTTTAAAAGAATTCTGGAACTGAAAAAAAAAAGTCACTGCAAAGCTATGTTTTCTAACAAAAAATGTTCTTATATTCACTGGCACTAAATGAATTGGCACAGTAACAAGGTTTCTTATCTGTTTTATATGGGAGAAGATCCGTTCACTTGGATTTATTGGTGCAGTGTGAGGGTGGCACTTTAAAAAGGGGCATTATATCGTGTGAGTGGCACCCAGTAACATTTTCAAGATTTCAGAAAGTGATCTTAAACTTATTCATCGATCCTTTCTCACTATAGCAGCAGCGGTGTTGACCTTTTCTTCTGTCAGAGCAGTAACTGAAGCGCCGGATCCACTTTCCTTTGATATTGATTGTCTTCCCTCTTTAAACATTTTATACCATCTTCTAGCTGTGCTGTAGGGAAGAACAAAGTCTCCATAGGCCTCCTTGCATGGGCTGAAGATTTTTTTAGTCTAAAGCAGAATTTTAAAGCCGCATAATGCTCGTCGCGCATCACCTCCATTGAAGCTGTAGGCGATATTGAACATGTCTGCACTTGCAGGCGTCTCACAGACAGGAATCTTGAGACATGACGTTGAAACTTACACCACGCGTGCATGACACTTCAAGTTATCACATATCATAAGGAAAACGTTTAGTGTGATAAACTATGAACGTAAAAAAATTATGATCATTCTTTATTGAACAGCCCTCATACAATAAAATCAGTTTTAAGTTATGTAACAAAGGGCCAGAAGGCTTAATTGTTTAGTCAGTGATAATTGCAATTATGATATGCAGAAAATAGGTTATTTTTGTAATCGATTTCAGAGTTAAACTCCAGATCGAATCATTAAGCGGGGCATATGGAAGAACAATGGTCTAGTTTGATAAGCACATATGAAGGAATATGTGGGTGGTGTTATATGTCAAAGCTAATTGTATTGCAACTTCCAAAGCCATATATGAACACTGTAAAACAGTATGTTGCCATCAGAACTGATTTGCATTTGATAAATTCTGTATAATATATTACTATATATTAGGCACTAAATTGGGCATTCTTCGGTACCGGTCAACTGATTTGTTACAAAATCAGTAGGTTTCTTCCCATGTACGTTATAAATGTGTATACCAAGTTTCATGAAAATCCGATAAAGCGTATTTGAGTTATTGTGCAGACAGACAGACAGACATTTTCCTGTCCACCACACAATCTCAGAAAGCACCATTCTGGCACTTAGTAATTTGCGGGTGCGCGGGCAAAGAGAGTTAAGTCCACCATCCTTAAAAATTGAGATATGTCCATAGAGTTATAGATAAAAATGTTCTCTACATTTGTGTTAAGTCCAGTAAGTCATATTCAGAATTGTACGGTAGTTATGGATGTCTGCCTCATGGGTTTATCCATCTCTAAAGCGATGTTGGGAGGGTAAAGCGTGTTAAGTCACTCTAATTCCCAGTAACTAGAAAGTGGACTTGACTCTCTTTGCCCGCGCACCCGCGAATTAGTTCTGATTGAAGCTACTTTGATATCTTTGATCTGTCTATACAGGGTGTTAATGAATAACACCGAAATATTTTACCTGTGTATAGAGGGGACATAGAGAAGCAACTTTTATTAGGAGATTTTTACTCTATAGATTCAATTTTTCCTGTTATAGCATGAGATCTCCCTGAGCATGGCCGCCACTCTCTTCTAACATTAGAGAAAAATGCAAAACAAAGGAACTTCGTCGTTAACTATGTAGTCAGTAGTAATGAATAAAAGAAGACTAATGCAGTGGTGGCCAGTCATGTGATTAGTCTGTAAATTTTGCAGATTATGAAATCTCTAAATTATGATATAGCTGTGGATGAATGATTAAGAATCAGGTTTTTATCGATCACTAGGAAGGCATGAAGTCAATTTAATGAACATTTTAACCCTATTTCGCTCAATTATTGAGTTATGAGCACCAAATTTTAAGGACTTTAATGCCCTGTAGCATACACATTTTACGTCATAGATAAAAAATCTCCTAATAAAAGTTGCTTGTCTATGTCCCCTCTATATACTGGTAAAATATTTCGGTGTTATTCATTATCACCATGTATATTGTTCATCATTGAGAAAAGTCTCACTGTGGGCATTTGAGCCTGGAATACTTAAGGGTCATTCCACAGTTCTGGGTGTGACACTTTTGAGCTTATTTAAGAAGTTTATCATTTTATATTAATAAAGTTTATGAACCTATAGTTTTTTAATTTTTAAAATGTGATCCTGAGCTGCTAATGTTCTTGTTCACAAAATTTCAGATTAATACATATACCAGAAAGGGGTACGCCGTAGCGTAGTGGTTGAGGCGCTGCGCTACAAACCGGAAGGTCGCGGGTTCGATCCCCGATGAGGTCGTTGGAGTTTTTCAATTGGCCTAATCCTTATGGTGGCACTATGGCCCTGGGGTCGACTCAGCCTCTAACAGAAATGAGTACCAGGAGCAATCCTGGGGGTAAAGGCGGCCGGTGCGTAAGGCTGACAACCTTACCACCTTCCTGTGCCGATGTCTAAAAATCTGGGAGCCTCAACCTCCTGGAACCCTCTGGGCCTCCATGGCCTGTAATAGGGAACACTTTACTTTACTTTTACATATACCAGAAAGCAGTAATAAAAAAAAAATACTTACTGTTCTGGGTGTGACTGAATTGTCCAGTACTTTTACATATGAACATAGAAAAAGTAAAAACTCTGTTCTGTGGTTAATCAAAGAGACACATAGAATTTTATTTTAGTTAAGGTGGAAGTTTCTTAAATGGAATATGTAGAGGTTTAAAATATTATTTACATTTTTATAGATGAATGGAATTTTTGAAAATGTTCTGGGTGTGACAAAAAAGGACAAGTGAGAATTAAATTCATCTTTGAAACTATTTATTGAAATACTTTATTTGTTTACACATAGTCACTGTTTTACGACTGTTTAACAATGTTTAAGCAGAATTTTGCCTAAGAACCGAATACAAATTGACCTCTGTAATTAATTATGGTAAGTTTTGTGTTCTGACTTTGGGAACGATCACAGACATACTCTTATGTGAATGATCTTCTTTAATTGGCCAAATCCAAGGTTTTCCTGATGGTTGCATATAACTTATTTGAGCAATAGTTTATCATTCTCGTAGTCGACTTCTCTCACTTCAGCATAAAATTCCTTTTTAATGCCGCAAACTTTACAAACTGCTTTTCCTAAAGAGCGACTAGATTGAGAAGGACTCTTTTTGAGAGTTCAGATAATATCAGATGACTTAATTTTCTTCACTTTCTCCCTGTGACATGGCTGTCTCTCTCTATCTCTTAGTCTTTTAAGCTGAAGGGCTTTTTCATCACGGTTTATTGCCCGTTTTGCTTTCAGTATTCTTTCTTTATCCCTCTGCTGCTATTTCCTTTAATGTTCCTCATGCTCATGCTAATGTTCATTCTGCTTTATTTTGTCCCTGAATTTCTTTGTTTTTAATTAGAACTCTTCTGTGATAAGATATAAAAATACTGTAATTACAAGTGGAGAGCCAAGCAACCAATATATTGGAGATGTCACACCCAGAACACATTTTTAAGCTAGTTGCATTGCAGATACGAGGTGTGTTCAAAAAAAGACCGAACTTTTTAAATAGCTCGCCGTCGACTGCAGATACAATCCTCTGGCTGCCTTGTACACTAGCGGTATCTATTGGTAATAGGTTGCCGGTTGCCGGACTCCAATCGGTGCATTAGTTGTGCAGTGACAGCCGCTTAAGTAAGGTTGTGTGCAAATTTCGCGTCGGATTAGTGATAAAGGTAGAATGAAGGAGTTGGAAGAACAACGCGTCTGTGTGAAATTTTGCGTGAAACTTGAGAAAAGTTTTACCGAAACATTCCAAATGCTTAAACAAGCATACGGGGATGACACAACGGGTGGGGAAAGGCTCTCCTCGACCAAAGACAGCCCGGATGATTCGGTCGAACATGAAGGTGATGTTGGTCTGGTTTTTTTTATTGCAAAGGGATTGTGCACCATGAATTTCTACCACGTGAATAAACGGTAAACAAGGAAGTCTACCAGAAAATTTTAACACGATTGAAAGATGCTGTGCGTAGGAAAAGACCTGAACTGTGGGAGAAACAGTCATGGATGTTGCACCATGACAATGCACCAGCTCACTCATCGCTCCTTGTCACGAATTATCTGGCCAAACATGCCACTTCCGTTGTGCCCCATCCACCCTATTCTCCAGACTTGGCCTCTCCAGACTTTTTTCTTTTCCCACAAATGAAAACCACTTTGAAAGGGCGTCGTTTTCAAACAATAAAGGACATTCAAGACAATGCGACGAGAGTTTCGCACGCCTTCACAGAAAGTGCATTCCAGCAGGCATTCCAAAACTGGAAGAAGCGATGTCAATGGTGCATTGATAGTAGAGGAGAGTACTTTGAAGGGGACAGTGTTTGAAAAGTTTGTATAATGAATAATAAAGCAAATACAGCAAAAGTTCGGTCTTTTTTTGAACACACCTCGTATAAAAAAAAGTTGTTATTGAAAGTTGTAGAGCATGTGTTTACCCTCACTTCTGGGAATCAGTAACATGCTGTCATACATATATCCACTATTAAACAAACTTTTACATGTTTTTGCATTCCGGGTGTGACAGAAAACAGTAATGTTATTTTGACTAAATAGGAAATGTAGATACTTACTTTTCCAAAATATAATCACATGAATAACACAAGAGAAGTAGTATCTTCAAGATAACACAACAATAAAAAAGTCAGTCGATAGTTCTGCTGATCTCAGAGTTGTCAACTTATGCATAAATGCACCAGTTTCTTTTTAATATGTAAGTTCAAGTTTGGAAGTTGATTACACCAAGAAATGAAGTGTATTTCAAATTTGCATACTAATTTAATAATCAGTAATGAACAATCGTTATTTTCATATGGAGTTTCTTATAAATTTGTGCAATTTATTTTTCAAACCTTGAGGGTCACTTCACATGGAATGACCCTTAACACAAAGTCTAAAATTTACCAGAACTATCGATATTAATGTCAAATTTAATTTGACTGTAATCAATTCATATAAAGTGACCATATTTTCTGAAGGCGAAACCGGGACACTTATCAACACTGAATTTTACAATGTTTAAGACTAAAAAAAAGTTCTTAAATAAGGCTTAATCGTTCATCTGTACTTTATATTCAGGGAAATAGCATTTTTTATTTTATTTTAAAATACGGGAAAATAGAGTTAACCATTTATTTTCCTATTTAAGACATAATTTTGTTGAACTACACAACACAATATAACCCTGTTCATTTATTAGTAGATTCAATATAGGTAATTATCATAGATAAAACTATTTTACACAGCTCTTAGTACTGTAGGATAATTTATAATTCATATTTATTGAGCGTTAAGTATATTACAATTGGCCAGGTCATAGATTAATATAATTAATTTACAATACATAAAACTCAAATAGTGCTAAAGCCTAAATTTAAAAAACACCAAGAATTTACAAAGGATTGAATAAGCAGATTTTTCACTTTTGTCCTAAAATTATTAAAAGAAGAGTACAATTCTATCAGGAAGTGCATTTATGCCCACATAATTGAAACTTGTATTTTAGACATAGGCCTACTTGTCTGAAGAATGAATTTTCTTCAGAAGATTCTCATTCTGCTTCAGATAATTGAAAAAATCAAGACAACTATATTTGAGATTAATTTTGGTAAGCAACAACGCTTTCAGTGTTTCAACTTTCATTTGTGTTTTTTCTGATGTCGATATTTTATTCATGTGTGAAAAAATTCTTTCTACGGGTGCATTAGTGCCTGGCAGTGAAAATCCAAATTCTACAATCTTAGAAAAATTGCTAAATGATAAGCTTTTAGAGGAGAAATGCTGAAACATTTCCACCCATCTCAGATGGGCTTCTTTTCCTTCATTATTCCATTGACTGATTTTATCTGCAGTAGCAAACTGTTTAACATAAACAAATTCATTAAACATATCATTGTCATCAATATTTGAATTACCAGAAACACGACAAATCAAAGGCATACATATTTCAACTTCTTTCCATGTTATGACACTGTTCAGTAAGATCCATTCAAAGTTCTCACAGACTTCAAACCTGTCAGTCCAGAGTTTCAAGTATTGAATACATGAATCATAGAAACTATTTACAGTTTATCTCACCTTCCTCTTCTAATTCATGTAAAGCACATTTTACAACATAGGGAAGAAAATTGTTCTCCTTTTTCTCACACATATTTACTTTCAACTTCGAAAGGGCCATGGCCACTTCAACACCAGTTGTTAACTCACTTTCTACCTGGAGATCTGCTTGATGGAAAGTCGTAGCTTGGTTGTGCAGAAAAAGAACAATTTTAGCCAATGGGTTTTCAAAAAAAGATTTAATTATCATTGGACATTTTTATCGACTAAGAAAGTAAGACCTCAGTCCTTCAAAAAGTGCAAGAACTCTTCCAAGTGCTGGCATTAACCCCAGCCATCTAGTATTACTGTAACCTAAGAGTTTCTTGTACTCAACTTCAGCAAAACTGCAGAAATCTCTCAGTAATTCAACTATTGATCCAGAAATAAGGTTCCCATCAATTTTACAAATAGACAACATTGTTTATTCTCATAGTAATGTACATCGTTGGAAAGAAGACACTTTGCTCTATTTTTCAACATAATCGCCAACTTTTTTTAGTAATTTTTGTAGACGGTGCTCCAATTTTTGTATCCCTATGTCGTAGAACTCCGCCGCCAACCCGTTGAGGAAGCGTTTCACCCCGTCTTTGACTTCATCGTCGCTTCGGAAGCGTTGGCTTCCCAAGTGTTCCTTTAACTTTGGGATCAAGTGATAATCGCTTGACGCGAGGTCCGGACTGTACGGTGGGTGACAGTCCACCCAAAGTTTGTCAAAAGGTCCTGGGTTTGACGGGAGACGTGAGGTCGGGCATTGTCGTGAATCAGCGTTACACCGCACCGGCTGTCAGTCGTCCTCACCGGCGGTTCTGGATAGCTCGCCTGAGTTTTCTTAGTATTGCACAATAACTGTCTGAATGAGTTGAATGTTGTCCCAGGTTCCATGAAATCGATCAGTAGTATCCCCTTATGATCCCAAAAGACACTGGCAATGACTTTGCCAGCAGAAGGAGTTTGTTTGAACTTCTTTGCGACTGGTGACCCTGAGTGACGCCATTGTTTGGACCTTTCTTTCATTTCGGGAGTGAAATGAAACACCCACGTTTCGTCTCCCGTAACAATGGAGTCCAACAATCCTTACGGAACGAATCTCGCACTTGGCGGGAGCAACAATGAGCACCTCCATTTCGGACGGCTGCTGAGCCTAGGCTGAGCGGCGCAGCAAAGCGCGGCCAGGCGGAATCGAGAGTAGAGGAACAGCCGCGCACAGCGGTGTTGCTGGATTTCGCCTAGCACCTTCCCGTGCGGTTGGAGCTCTTTGGGAACCTTACTTCTGGATCAACCCTTGTATATTTTGTGAATCACCATTTCTGCATCGATAGGAAGACAATCAGCAGCAGTCTTGATTGTGTTGTGAACGATATGCGCTGCACAACCAACTCCAAGGATTTCACGGTGCAGTGCCATTTTCAATTTGTAAAAAATATTTACGGTCCCCTTACGTGCTGCACCACCAAAATTGCTATTGGTATTATCACCGCAGAACGCAATTATCTTGCTACTTATGTTTTTTTTTCAAACACATCAGTCAATACGCGGTCCCAATATCAGCTGTTTCGCCGGGACGTTCATCAAGTTCTAGAATACGAACATGGACACCCTGCAATGGTAAAAAGTACCTAACCATAACAGGAAAAATCTTGGTCTCTCGATGATTAGATGCATCTCTAAAAACTGTTACATAACTTACTTCCTCCAATTCTTTTCTCAATAATTCACTGCAGTGTGGTGCAAGAACATTCACAACAATTGCTTCACACTTTGTGCGACCGCAAGAGAACTTATTTTCAAACCAATTTCGTACTAGTTTGGAGGCACAATCATTAGAACGGAAGCTGTGATTCTCTTCAACCACATGGTATGCCGAAGCCCCTTCAATGGCAGCCAAGTGCAGATCACGATCCGTGGCTGAAGTTGGGCCGAAAAACGAAGTTATATTTTTTGATGATGCAGATGTAATTTCTGCTTTTTTATGCCTGGCAGATTTGATATGGTGTTCGATGTCGCTCCTCCCTCCATGGGACACACAAAACTCTGTGTTTCAAACGTTGCAACGAACATCCCAATCGGTCCGAGTTTTGTGTATGAAAGCGTATCTACGAAAGAAATTAAGTTTAAAATTATTATTTTATCTATACATAATTGTAGGGATTTAAACTTTATTAAATTAGCTATAAATTACAATCCCTAACACACTTACCTTTCTTGCAAGGCAGGAGTAAAAATACATTTGCGTTTCGGCATCTTGAATTTCCTAACAACCGACACAACACACTACAACTGTAGCAAGAAAGAGAATGAACAAAGAATTAAACCTGAAGCCAAGCATTGGAAAGAAATGCAGTTAGCGGCGCGGCGTTGCCACGTTGACTGTTTCCATGGCTGCTGCTTGTAACGAACGATGACGATGCGCACCAGAAACAATCTTTCTTAGGTTAAAAAGGATGAAGATAAAGTAATTATCCTGACCTGAACAGATTTAAATATCAATCAACCGAAATAAAAAATAAATTTCCTATTCTACGAAAACGGGACAAATGGGCGTCCCAACAAAAACCTTTCGGGACACCGGGACACCAGGTTCAAAAACGGGACGTCTGGTCACTTTAATTCATAGAATACTGAGAAACAGACTACATTGAATGATTACAGAAAACACAATAATATTTGAAGATTAATACGAGAGCTGGGATAATCCCAGAGTATAAATACAAGTGTTCCCAGGAATTATATGTATGTAGGTAAGGACAGAGGTATTTCATTCATGCTATTGAGGTAATGTCTTTCATGTTTATAGGAGGTGATACCTGAAATGTTAATCAAGACCGAGTAAAACAGGACTATGATGCTAATGTTAACATATCCTTTTCATGATATGTCTATATCTAATAACCGACATATGTGCAGAATAATCTGTGTAATCACTACTGAAATCAAGGGTGGCAACGTATCATGTGTATATGAAATACGAGAACACCAGATGTGGAACTCACAAGGCTGTCAGGCATGGTTCTACTACATACTTATTCTGTATATCATTTCATAGTTTTATTATTTTTTTGTTGTTGAAACAATATAGAAAACAGGTAAGGTAACTAAACTTAGCTCTTAATTCTGTCCCTGAACGAACTAGGCCTACCACCTGACCGCTGCATCATCTACCATAGACAGATGGCAGGATTGAGGGGCATGTGGTCAGCATGCCAACACCCACGGCCATTAATGGAACCACTATTTCTCTATCAAATAGCTCCTCAGTTTGAATCACGAAGCTGAATGCACCCACCCACTGCCTTCTTTATTTCTTACAAGCCATGTTGATAAATCTGGAAACATCGCATCGGTAGTCCTATCGGCTATCAACATGCCGTAAATAAAGCAATGAACTCAATCAGAATCATCGCAAATTAAGCATATTTCAGCTTAAAGTAATCCCAGTCATCATCGCCTATGGTTTAGAGAACATCTGGACACACCTGAAGAGCAACTGGAGAGCATAGAGAAGGTAAAAACCGTGTACAAAATGATATATTTATATACACCGTCACCTTTAATTGAGTACACCAGAGAATAGTTTTTCATAGAATATTTTGAAATATTTGCTATTACCATCTACAAACGAATACAAGAGAGAGGTACGGTATGATATTAGTGTCCTTCAGGAAGAATTGGCTGGTATTAAAGAAGAATTGAAGAGAAATATAGTCACTTTTACTGGTATGAACTTTTATCAAAATATCAAGCTGCTCACAGTAGGCCTAATTCATCTCAATCTGGTAGACGCCAAATCGTAGTATATGCAATCTCCTATTCTCCCAATATTACTACTAGAAAATCGATTCAGCGTTTTCCTACAGTTTGGTGAAGCCAATGAACGGGATTCAAACCTTAACCTGTCGAATCAACACAGTTCACCACTGGAGCCAAGGATGAACGAATGGATGATTTTTAGACAGCAAATAACGGAAAGCCGAGTGCTTCCAAGGAATCAGGCAAAGTTGTTCTTTTCAGTGACAGTCATGGGCATAGTCTTCCACAAAGTGCATGTGACAAGAAGATAGATATCAGTGTTCTAGGTTATATTATACCTGAGACAACTAGTTCAGTGGTGGTACAAAATGACCCAGAGAAGTGTAGTAGCTTAATAAAATATGACTCTGTTGTGGGTCAAATAACAGAGCTCATAGGCCTAACAGGATAAGTGAGGTTATTACCAATAATATAAGAAAAAACGCGACATCATAACGTATAATGAGGAGACACTGAAAACTACGATTTCCTTCAGATATGTGGAGTCACCGCACGTTACGTTATTATGCACATCACAAGTATAGGCTATGTAATATAGGCCTACTTATTTGGCCTAAATAAAGTCAGTATTTGTGATGAAGAAAATGATCTGCAATAAAAACGTATTCAAATGCTTCCCACAGACCACCACAGATAGGACTACCTCCTATGTTGCCAGATTTCAAGCATCATGGCTTGTAAGATATAGAAGGCAGTGACCCACCCCATTCCAGACCTCCCTACCTCAGAAAAATCCGAGGAGGTACCGGGATCGAACCTGGGCCTGTGAATCTGTAAGCCAGCGACACTAACCCACGAGACCACTCAGGCAGTCAGTAAGGTAACAACGAATTAATATACCTGAAACTGAGATTTTATTGGAATATGTTTAAATTTAATAATAAGGAAAAGTTTTGGAATGATGACAGTCAGTTAAATCCACCTGAGTCGGTCCCAAATAGAGTTGCCAAGTGTCCCATATTATATGAGAGATATATTTGAAGATCTGAAATACTGTCCCAATTTAACTGCTCATGGGATGTATTTTGTCCTATATGTAAACAACTCACTTCTGCCATGGTTAAAATTATCTATTTACAGTAGCATTTACTGATCCTGCATTTTAGTTCATTACTCTCCATCTAGCAATTCTGCACTAGAATCGAAACATGAAGTAAGTGAGCAAACTGCCAATGCTGAGGCCAAGCGCAAGAGTGAGGGGCATGTGGTTTCTTTATTTATTTTATTTATTTAATATACAATTTCTTTCACCATAAGGTAAATTAGTGCTGTAGTTTTATGTAGTTAAGTTTTGTAAAATATTGGGTGGGCTCTAAGATTTTAAAATTTTCACACTCCCGCCCCTTATTTCATTCTTCCCTCAGATTTATTATCCTTGCTGATTTAACGAATCTTTCTCGATTCATTCTTTCTATTTGCCTTTTTCACTATGACTTTCTTCTTCTTTTTTCACTCGATATCTTGCACTCTACACTCTTGGCTTCTATCACAATTCTTTATTTTGTCAATTAATATCCTTCCTGTTATTTTTCTTAATAACAAGTATCATCTAAATTCTAAATTGAACTTTTCCGGGCTCTCCTTATTTATATTTAGAACAGCAATGTGACTAAGTTTTTTTCTTTAATGTAAAAAGTTTATTCTTTTACAAAGCGTAAAATATATTATTTCGGCAGTATCTTAGGAAATTGCATTGACAGGGTATGTTTTAAATAAATTAATGAACTTAGGAATGATTTCAAACGATCATGAGTGAGTAAGTAACAAAAGACCTTAATATGTATGCCAACAATAGCCTGATTTTTAGTAATGGCAACAAATAGTTATGGTAATAATACACAGCAAATTATTGGGTGGGCTCAAGCCCCATGGGCCCATATAAGTTGGCGCCATTGGTTTTATGTCAATTACAATGTATAATGTACCTGTTTTCTTGTATACAGGAGTAGCCTGTTTTGCTAAAGTTTAAATAAAATTATTGTAAACTCATAAATATAGAACATATGAAATAGTGGAATTCTCTACAACAACAATCCTTGCTAAAAAAATTTAAGAGTGGTTTATCATATTTTACACCACAATAGCTTAAGTGTCCTATTAAAGAAAATCTTTTTCTTGCAAAGAATGGGCAGTCAAAAAGTAAATGTTCTACGGTCTGTTTTTCTTTACAAATGCATAATTATCCATTGTCCCATATAATTTTAAATCTTTCAAAATAAGAGCCGAAAATTCCATCACCTGACAAGAGTTGAGTCAATTTTACTTTGAAGTCTGGTTTCAATGTTTGGAAAAAATAAGTCTTTTGTACCGTATTTTACAGATCATAAGACGCACTTTTTCGTCTTGAAAACAGAGCCATAAATGTTGGGTGTGTCTAATGGTCCGAATTCACTAAAAAAAATTATGGTAAATATTGCCGGAATACCGTGTAGTTATACACAAGTTGTTGCAAACGATAAGACAGTTACAAATTTTAGCACAGACCGTACATCACTGCATTTGTCACAGTCATAAAATGAGGGTAGCTGGAAGCCAGGTATACAATGCAAAAAGAAAGTAATGTTGAGTTCTTTTATACAAAAGGAGTGTCTTTGCCGGGTGGTTTAAATGAATGTAATGACCTCTAAACAGCCTTGTCCCGTTACTCTTACCATATGCTGAATTGAGGGTTAGAGGGTGTAAAAGTATTTTCAGTCTTTCATGAGAAATCAGTTCAGTTGTTAAAATTTGCACGATGCCACCTGTACAGAAGAGATTTTCGTACAATGCAGATTTTAAGTTAGAAGTGATCTACACTGATTCCATTGTGTATGCAATGAAGTATATTATTCCCTTTAAAATGTTTCATTTAGGATCACATTAAATTTCTTTTCCTTTAAATTTTCATCCTATAATTAAGGTGGATCTTATGGTCTGTAAAATACGGTAATTGTTCCTTTAGCACTAGATAGCCACTGATTGTTCCACCTAGTCTTAATGTGATCCCACATCTTTCTTCGTGCATTAGCGTTGCCACCTGTCCCGAATTTTGCGGGACATCCCGTATTTTAAGAACATTTTCAGCGTCCCGAATTATGCCTAAGAGGGACGCATTATATATATTTGTATTATTTTGCTAGCCTTTTCTTTTCTAATGTTAGTGTTACTGTTACTTAGTCTATTCAGTTTTGGCTTTGTAATGAATATATATCATCTTTCTCTTATTAATAAATTGTTTTATGTACAAATTTAGGTATTAAGATCGGCGATATGCATATATTCGATAAGGTAGTGTCCCTCCTTAGCCTTAACAAAAGGTGGCAACCCTATCGTGCATAGGAATAAGGACAAAGAGAGTAGCTATAATTTAGGGCATCTGATTTATGTCAATGCGACAATTGACAAAACCCTGCAGTCTTTCATTTTTCAAATGCAGGAAAACCGAACTTTGCGCCCCATGCGAGTCCCTCACTCCAACTCTCTAACTTCCTCCCCTAGTGGCGGCATTTAAACTACTTAGTAGCAACGGCGCCATCTCTTAATGAACTGATGAAACAGAAAAAATAATTTATTTCTTCTTTATTCTCTTCTTCTCTTCCTTTCCCATCTCCTTCCTCTCACCTCCTCTTCACCCTACCTACCTATTTGAGACTATTCCTAATAGTAAATTTTGGTTCGACCGGGATTCGAACTCGGGACCCCTAGCATTATAGCCAGGAGTCTTAACCACTACACCACGAGTGAATGTTGAGCTGTGAAGGAAGCTTTCGTGGTTTTGATAGGGGGGTTTCATGAGTTTTAACGCAAGAATCAGCTTTTATAATTTTGAGATATTTTGTTAGTTATGAAAAGAGTAGTATTGGTGCAAGGGAATTTTCCTGCATCAATTAAGCAACATTTTATGTTATAATACGCCGTTTTTTTATAATTACGAAATATTATGTATGGTACAAGGTATTTTTTGTATTGTGAAATAGCCTATTTTGTTCAAGGGTCGTTTTTATAATTGTGAAATATTATGTGGAGGTGCAAGGAGTTTTTTATTTGTGAAATATTAGGTGACATGTCAATTGCAATTATTCATTACCGGCGTTGAGATTGAACAGCGGCTACAGGCATGGTGGCATGCACTGTGGGGAAGCGGGAAGTAGCCAGGCGAGTGGCGAGTGGAAAGGGGAGCAGCATGGGGCGCAATGTTCCATTATGCCTCAAATGCTTTTAGCAGAAATTCTTGAAGCTGGCAATTTGTGTTGTGCTGTGGTGAGAGTAAAAGAGTTCAACTTCATACTAGTGTTGGTATAATGTGCAATTCCTTGGAAGTTAAGAAGAAAAGACTTAGAATGACTTGAGGTAATCCTGAAGTAGGTTCTCGAGTTGCTAGCCAGGTGAGTGAGTGGAAGAGCTCTGCCATTTCAGAGGAACGTGCTTCCTCCATCTTCAGGAAAACTGAAGTGCCAAGTGAACAGAGTGTGCTGGTATTTATACCCGTGGACGTGGAAGAGTCAGCCAATCAGGTGTCATGTTTGTTAATGTACAAAATATAAATTCCAGTTTTTGTTTTAATTAGTCTAATTAGGAATTTCCTACAAATCAAGCACACATGAACGTGTTACAGATAAGCATAAACAACTTCTCGAATTTTCATCTGGACTGCCTCCTCGCAACAATCGTTTATACATTTTAATACTGAAAAATATTGTTCACTTAACATTTGTAAAACCAAACAATAAGGTTGGTGGCCTCTTGGTGAAGGTGAGGAAATTTTGCCTCGCTAGCACCAACTCCTCCTCCCGCACTGTCGTTCCTCTGTCCAGTGCTGCCTCTATTGCAAAGTGAGCGCTGCACACTGTGTACACCTGTGCTGATTTACTACCTGTGTGAAGCGTTTTAGATGGCACTGATCTTGACTGTCACAGATGTGAATGATGTCATGGCTCTCAGTTTTTCCATACTTACAGGACAGCTAGAAAATTTTGTATGCTTAATGCAGTTGAATGTGGCAATATTTCTGCCAAATTTCAGGACTCCAGCTGTCCTATAAGTGTATCAAACATTGCATAATGTGAGGAAAATATGCAAAATTTACCTTAATTAAAAAATCGAACTCTATGTAAGGTATAACCAATGGAGATATAACAAAAAGTCATAGGACCTAACTTGTAGATCTCTCAAAATCAGTTACTGCGGTGCAATTGGTTTTTTGATAAGACTAACCGTTAGGTACTACAAGCCTCCAGATAAGGTCTAAACAGACCTTAAAGCTGCGTCTGCCATTTTGAATGTGTTTCATGGGTAAAAAATTTAAAAAACGGGACTTTTGAAATGTACCCATTGGTTCCAGGCTATAAGCTATAAGTATGGCTCATCTGGAAGTAGGCAAACGATTATGTCATTGAGTTAGCCAGTCCTGCCGCTTTATAGTACATTTGAAAAATGTAACCGTTAAATGGTCGTTACTCAGGTACCAGTCAACCGATTTGGGCCAAAATCAATAGCGTTCGTCTTATAGTGTTATAAGTGTGTACACTAAATTTCATGAAAATATGATAAAAAACATATTCTGGTTATATGGACAGACATTTTTCCAGTACACCATGTAATGTTAGAAAGTACCATTCTGGCACTTAATAACCGCTCATCTTCAATTAAAATAATCTAGAGATGTTCACGAACATTAATTTTTGCTAGAGCATAGGCCTATTTGAATTGAGGACATTAATTTATTTCATATTTTATTTTAATATAGCTGTATTTTGGTGTCCATTAATTTATATCCTCAATGCACCTTCCATTTAATAGATGTTACACTACAAGCAAGTGGTAAGAATTGTTAAAATCTACTTCATGCAAGGCTTAAAACCCCGAGGGGATTTTACACTTCTTGCAGAATTATGCAGTATTTTGTACCACATAAGCCATAAATATTTTTGGTTTTTATGCTAAATTACACTGAAATTTTATGCTCTTGTGCAAAGTAACCTTGAAATTAACTTTTGTACCAAAATTTAACATTTTTATTTTCTGTAAAATTTAATCCCTAATGACTTATGTTTCAGATTAATTGGGATAAGGAGTTAGATGAAGAAGCAGAAAGACAAAGAAAGAGAAAGAAGGAAGCAAAACAACAGCAGCAGCAGCAGAGTAAGAAAGTTGCAGATGTTCCTGTGCCACAGTTACTCCCAAAACCAAAAAGTTCTACAAGCCCAAAACCAGGTCGCACACAGGGTGATGCAAAAAGTGCAACGCAAGATCTTTTGGGACTGGGTAAGTAATAGATGCAATGTCCAAAGCATGAAGAAAGCATTCTATCTTAGTGTAGACTGGTTTCATAGCAGGTGTAAACTGTCAAAGTCAGACAGTTTTCAAGAAAAGATACCTGTAGAGAAATTAGAATTATTTTATTTTAGCTGGTGAAATTAAGGCTATGACTTCATTATCAGTATTATCATTTTATCATAGGTAATCCCATGAGAGTTGACAAGTTTATCGATAGATTCGCGACTGAGCAGCAGGAGCAAATTTATCTGATGAAACTAGTCAACTCTAGTTGGATTTGTGAAGACTATTCCGTGAATAAAAAATGTAACAGATTATACAAATAATAATTACTTTCATGCTTTGTTGTACAAAACAAAACTAACAGTTGCAAGATCACGGCATACTATGAATCAAACATCCATGAATTGATTCAAGTTACCATGTTGTAGCCAGTGCTACCAGTGGTGGGTAATCCCATATCAAATCAACCAATAAAAATGTAATTTTAAACCTCGAGGTTTTCCAAATGCATCATATTCAGTGATAGTGTTCTAATCATCACTATGACCAAAAATTCAAAGTTTTAATATTTTTTGACCTTTCGTTTTTGAGTTATAAATGTTTGAAAAATTAAAAAATTGACAGTTTTTAGGAACTCTTTGAAATATTGAGATGTAAATAACTCAAAAATGGTTTGTCCTAGAAAGCTCAAATTTGTACCATTCTCTTTAAAATTACAAGGACTTTCATTTGACATATAACTTGACTGTATCACGTCACTCTATATTTTTTCCAAAAACGCACAAAAAAATTTCTTTTATGAAAAACTTAAAACTTTTTAATTTTTATGAAAAAAAAAATTTATTCCACACCTCTTCAGTAAGTTGTGTACAAATTTTTATGATTGTATTCCAATTGTGTCATACTGAAATTATTTTTTATCTGAATTGAGGCATGTGGAAATTCTGGTAATTTGTTGTTACCCTATTAAAAATTAATTATACCTATAGTATTTAAGCTTATCCTAATAATAGCGTGATGATGGTTCATGTCTATATTAATAAAAGGAAGTGTCTGTCTGTCTGTCTGTGATGCCCAGCAAAATCTACTCAACGCAGAGATCTGAAATTTTAAACATAGGTGGACTGAAGGGTCGGAAAATGCACCTCGAAGCCGGAATTTTAAACTTCGCTTTTGTTAGTAAGTTATGAGTGAAAAAGAGCAGAAAACGTGCATATTTTTCGTTTTCGAAGCATCGGCTTTGAGTAATACATTTCAATGTCAAATCAATTACAGTAGGCTTTGGCTATTTTTGTCTTACCTTGGACATAAAACCATCGTGATCGCTTGAATGTTGTAAGCTCTCGCTGGTCGATTCATTTGTTTATAATGTCAAGGCATGCAGACATGAAATTTTCAACCTACACCGAAGAGGGATAATCAATATAGGCCTAAATATGGTCCAACAATGTTCGATTTGGACGAAACTCACTATACAGGGGCTTTCTGGGCCAAGGAGCTCGAATCTGAGGTCGCTTTTACCAGGCGACGCTATCTAATCGTGGTATGTAATTCACGTGAATTAGGTGTTAATAAATATAATGATTTAACTATTATGCTCTTAATTTTTAATTTTTGTAATAATTATCGCAGGCAATCACTTGATTTTGTAAGTTCATCCTGGACGATTCATTTCTTTAGAATATCAAGGCCCGCAGACGTATGAAATTTTCTACCTACACGGAAGAGGGATATTCAATATAGGCCTAAATATCGTTAAACACCGTTCCATTTGGACGAAACTCACTATACATGGGTTTTCTGGACCAAGGAACTCTAATCTGAGGTCGCCTTTACCAGGTGACGCTATCTAATTGTGATATGTAGTCCACATGATTTAGGTGTTAATAAATCACCGCCGTCTCGAGAATTACACTGCCTGTCCTATGCTTCATTTTAACATGGAGTTCAGAGTATTGCTCAATTTCCTAATTTCTCCAGTAGAGGCGACACAGTTCACACCCATATTGCATGAAATTCCAGCATACTTCAGTTTCCGAGTTTATACTTCAGAGGGCAACACAGAGCATACTGTAATGTAAAGGGTATTGCAGCTGGGTGTTATAGGTGCTGCCATCTGTAATGTTGCCACGTATGCAAAATTAGCCATGTAGGACAGGCAGTGTATACACGAGTAATACAGTCTAGAAGGCAGTGTAATAAATATAATAATTTAACTACTAGGCCTATGCTCTTAATTTTTAATTTTTTAAATAATTATCGCAGGCGAAGCCACGGGCACATGCTTGTGGTAAATATAACAGCTGGAACTCAAGCAGTGACATCTTTCTTTCCTGTTGAAACTTGCAACTTGAGAAGTTCTTTAGGCTACAAGTGTATAGAAATTCTTGCAAAAGACCTATACAATCACTTACCTGATACTCT
The DNA here is from genome assembly GCA_964059195.1 of Ectobius pallidus. Classification (NCBI taxonomy): domain Eukaryota; kingdom Metazoa; phylum Arthropoda; class Insecta; order Blattodea; family Ectobiidae; genus Ectobius; species Ectobius pallidus. Next base: position 180,123,408 of record CAXKWD010000004.1, on the reverse strand, counting down.
GAAAAATATAACAAATAATAGATTGAAGCTAAGAAGGATAAAATCTTTCTAGTAGAAAATGCTTTTTACACAATAGATGAATTTTAAAAAAGTATAAAGTACAGAGATAATATAATTATGTAGGCTAGGCCTATATTCAATAAATTATATCAACTTATTAATATTTAATATAAGTTTATAGGCTCTGACAAAGCTTGCACAGGAAACAGGTATTTTGCAAACTTTGGCTTGAAATGTTATTAAACGTTTAATATTAAAACCCTACAAGATAACTGTAGCTCAGAAGTTGCAACCACATGATAATATGTAAGTAGAGTTAATTTCTACATATTATTGGGCGTTGGATGATGTTATCTTCTGTTTATATATATGAGGGGCAGTCAAAGAGTTTCCGGAATTTTGTTGTAATTATTTATTACCACAATATAAGTACACATTTTCTTAATCGCCTTCAAAGTAGGCTCCTTCAGAACACACACACTTGTTCCACCGCTCCTGCCATTCCTGGAAACAATGCAGAAAGTCCTTTTTTGGTATCTTCCGAAGTTCAGCCGTTGCATTGGTTTCAATGTCTTCTACAGTGGCAAAATGGTTACCTTTGAGGTCCTTTTTGATCTTGGGGAAGAGCCAGAAATCCGCTGGTGCTAAATCTCATTAATAGGGAGGCTGATGGAGGAGTGGAATGTTTGTTTCTGCACGCCATGTTCCCACAACAAGCAATGTTTGGGAGGGAGCATTGTCGTGATGCAGTGTCCATCTTCCATGCCATTTCGCGGGACATTTTCTTCTGATTGTCTCCCTCAGTCGTTTTAAAACCTGCATGTAGAAAGGGCCATTTACCGTTTGTCCAGCTGGTACAAATTCACGGTGCATCACACCTTCATTGTCCAAAAACATCATTTCTGTGGAGTGGTGGAACAAGTGTGTGTGTTCTGAAGGAGCCTATTTTGAAGGCGATTAAGTAAATGTGTTTGTATATTTATACGAGGGGGGACCATAAAAAAACCGGACTGAGAGCATGCTGCCATTCGTGGATGTAGTAGAGTTTTTTCCCGGGAGTTTGTTCCCTCTGGCCAGAATGTTAACCAGCACTTTTATTTGGGAGTTTAAAGACGTTTTTGAGAGGATGTGCGGAGGAAACGCCTGGAACTTTGGCGACTGGTGCCTTCATCATGACAACGCTCCTGCACATGGCCTTATTTGTGAACTACTATTTAGCCTCTCAGGGGTGGTCTGTCGTTCCCCACCCTCCGTATTTCCCAGACCTAACCCCGTGTGACTTTTTTCTGTTCCCAAGAATGAAAAAAAAAATCTAAAAGGGAAGCGTTTTGATGATGTGGAGGCGATAAAAACAGCTATGCAAAGGGCACTGGACGATATCACAGTTGAAGAGTTCCAGAGGTGCTTCAAACAGTGGGAAAAAAGACTTGACAAGTGCATCGCATCTAATGGAGTCTTTGAAGGTGACTGAAGAAATTTTGTAAGAAAAGTAATAAATAAATGTTTTATAATGAAAATCCTTTTTTTGGGTCCCCCCTCGTAAAGTATGATCTTATTTACGTGGCCATATAGTGACAGAAAGCAGACTATGATTGTGTGATATGTGGTTATTGCTTGGTTATAATTTTCATAAGAAGTCTGTGCACTTGAATATAAGGGACTAACAGTGTGCTTTCTGCTGCTAAGCGAATCCCTGGCCACGCATCCAAATGAAGGCTCTGTATATATAGAGACAGAAGCATTATAAATACAGTATGTGTAGGGGGATGAAAGACATGAGTTTTTCAAACACTCCATTTCCAAGTGGATGTTACAGACCACTCTAAATGTATGTGTGTGAGAACATGATTATCATTTTTTGCTTACAGATACTCCAGTGAGTGCTACTGCATCATCAGCAGGAAGTACAGGTGCCTCTGGGGGAGACGATATATTCTCAAATTTTCTGAGCGCTCCTCCTCCAAGTAACACAGTTGCCACCTCACCAACTCCAAATAAGAAAGAGATGGATAACAGCAAAGTTCGATCTGCTGAAGAAGAAAGTTTCTTCAACCAGCCTGCTCCCAGTAGTCAAGAAAAGAGACAACTTACCAAAGACTCTATTCTAGCTCTTTACTCGGCCACGCCGACACAACCACAGACGGCTAATCCTGCTCCCATGTTTGGTATTCCAGGTACTTCTTATCATAGCAGTAATGTTTTTCTTAACTGGGTTTCTATTGATTAATATTTAGCATTTACATGTTGTAGTTTGTGGATGTTAAATGTTTATTATCAGGGCCCGGATTGTGATGAGCTAAAAATATTTAAAAAAATGAGCTTTAAAATGGCTGCAAAATAACAAAGAAATGACACAAACAAACAAACAAACAAAAACCAACAATTTGTACGAAAATACTACTTTATTCATCAGAATTGTGTCCAATGTTGTTATTCAATTATAGGCTTTTAATTAGTTAATTGTTACATACGTTTAAAGTTGCCAAAAAATATGAAATATGGGAAAAAAAGACCGTAAAATTGCCAAAAAAAACCAAATAATGACATTACCTAAATACCTAAAACAAAAAATGAGAAAAAAGACCAAAAATGACCCTAAAAATAGTAGAGATGGGGAATTTTTCGGTGTTTTCAAACCGGAGAAAGCGGTACTTTGAAATGTGAAATTTGGTGGTTTCAATTGAACATTTCGGTACTTTCAAAACTATAGCAGATTCACGGGGAATGTGATTAAACCATACAATCAAATTAAATTATACACATTTAAACCCAATCAAGACACAATATTTACAAAAGGCTAAATAATACCCATTTAAACTCAATCAAGACACAATATGTACAAGGCTAAGTAAAGTTTATCTTTCAAAGAACATCTCACTAAAAAGTTCAACGTTCTCTTGTGACAAACGATGGCGCCTGTCACTCAATACACTATGCAGAAAAAAAATCTTTCGCAGTCTGCATTTGCGCACGGCATCCACAACGTCAAACTCCAAGGAGAACTAAATACGTCGTACTAATACTAATCGAATCCTAATACCGTATTTATCCGAATATAAGCCACCCCTGAATTTAAGCCGCACCTGCCTTTTTAACAGTAAGTAAAGGAAAAATAATTAAATGAACCCCAAAGTGAAACAATAAATTGCCCCATATTCATAATATTAAGGCAACACATGTCTTAGCTGAAATAGGCCTGATAAAAAGAAAGTATCAGCGACTTATGTTAATACAATTAAATAAAATTGACGGAAAAGAAAACAGAAATCTGTACTTTACACTTCATATGACTTTCAGTGTTGAACTTCGCACGATTTTTCTATTTTTCATAACCATTTTGTTACCATTATTTGCATTTCCATATGTTACAGCCTTTTTTTTTTTTTCTTTCTTCTTTTCTTTCTTCTGAGCAACTCATAATACAGGCATATTCTGTAATACCGCTATAAAAAATGACAAAATACGCAAAACAAAGATAATAAAATTAACATAACTTGCATCTGCATTTTTACGCGGCTTTTACGATGTTTCAATTAAATCGATATATTTTCGATGTTAAATCGATTCATATATCGATAGTCCAGGAGATTCGAGATAATCGATAGGTGGCGGTGCTTGGAAGAAGGTAACCAGCTATGGTAGATCAACCGGTTTTTCCGTTTTCGGCCTCTTTCTCGCAAAAAAAGTAAAAATTCGTGCCAAAATCACATTTTAAAGTAAAAATTCCCGCCAAAATCGCATTTTAAAGTAAAAATTCGCACCAAAATTGCACTTTCATGCAAAATTCGCATCAATTCGCGAGTACAAAAAACATTTCTGAGGGTACTGTTGTGTGTGTTGAAGCTACAGGGTCTTTATTATAAGTTGAGACCGGGCGACGGAAGGCGCGCGCATCCGGTCTGACCTTGATGCAACATCGGCACGTGCAGTTATTGTTAAAGTGTCAACATGGTGAGACCCATTTCGCTGCAGCATCGTATTTTTGTGTCTAAACATTATTTTAAGTACGAGTCTGCTGGACGTGTACGTGATGAAGATAAGGTTTATCGAACAAATTATCACACATTGGAGGAGCTGAAAGAAAACATTACGAAAGAAATTAGGGGCATTACAGTGGAAGAACTCACTCGCGTCAGCCAGAATGTGGTTTCCAGATACAATGCCTGTATAACACAGGAAGGACGACACTTCCAACATATGTTATAAGGTAAGATATGTAATACTTTATATAGCCTACACTTTAAGCAGGGAAGCCGCGCGCGCGTCACCGGCGGCTAATGCGGACTCCGTAGCGGAGAGTGAAAACACCGGTCGCCCGGTCTCAACTTATAATAAAGACCCTGTAGTTATCATTCCTAATACAGTTCTTAATAAAAATCGTTAAATTCGTGATCGCGAAAAATTCCTATCCCTATCTATGAGTCATTATCAGAATATCTGTACTAATGGGCAACATCCATGATGTATCAGTTAAAAGTTGACATGTCATTAAAATCTGGCCCCTCTTTATTATTGACATGTTGCAGTGTTAAATTTATTATGTTATTTGTTATGCCATTCTTTTGTCAGCTGTCATTCTTATGGGCATTTTGTCATGTTCCATATCTAAATTTCCACAGCATTTACCTTCTCTCTTTCTATTACAGTGAAATCTTGTTAACACTTTTTTTCTATGGACAAATGGGAAAATATTCTCTCAACCTTACTAATAAAATTTGCCTATTTGGATGAGTGCACTGCCATAAATAATTGTATAGCAATGCTACTTTATGCGGTTTTTTGAAGCAAACAGACTGGATTGTGGGTCATCAGCTTTATTTGACATCATATTATATTATAATTTGAGTTGGGAAGATACACAGTGAAGTGATTTCAAACTTACAGATTGTTGAGATCGGGATTTGCACACGAACTTCACTTAATAGGTATATTTATCTCAGTTTGCATTTCGATGGACGATTTCCACCATCATCAGCTGATCCGACTATCACTCTCGCGGCGGGTGGATGAACTTTTCAATCAGGGTTCCTTGAATCCCCACTGTGGTGTCAAAGATGATCAAATTCTCATGGTTCTTTTGAATAAATTTTTTTTTCCCAAAGTAGAAGATCCGATTGTTTTTTAACATGTTTCAATAGGTCTATGCTGTCTTTGAATTCATGGCCTTCTTCCCAAAAATGCGCTGCCAAAGCTGATTTATCTGTTTGTTTGTTCACCACATTTCTGAAATGTTCTTTCCTTCTGATATTTAAATTTCTTTTGGTTTGGCCTATGTAAAATTTGTCACAATCTCTGCAGCTAATTTTATAAATTCCGGATTTGTTGTAATGTGGTTCTACGTCTTTGACCTTGGATTTAACCAGGTTTGTTCACGCAAGCTAAGTGTTTTTTCCAGCATATTTATTATGTGCAGTAAATAGTTTTAATTCAAATCATCCGCCAGGTGTTCTTGCGCCAAGCATTAAGTTGAGTAGGCGTATATTTCATCATATCCTGATCACGAGTTCTTTGTGTCGGGTATTCCCTCTTTAAAGACGCCTTAAAGAGCGTCAGGAAGCCTCATCAGTATTAAGCCTGCAGTTACACGATCAAGTCACGGTCTGACACTGCTCCGGTTCTAGTAACAAAAGCCAGTTCGCGCTCTTTGTATTTTCACTAGAAACCATTGAAATAAAACTTCCTTATAAGTTTTATTAATTTCAAGTAAATTACTTATACATAATTTACTTATTCGCCGTATTATAAGTTCATTAGATTCACTTATTAGTTCCAAGTAATTAAATAGCGTGTGACGTCATCACTCACCAAGAAGCTATAAAACGTGAACAATCAAGTGTTAATAACTTAAAATACATACATTCTACTGCAAATTTTATTACCGTTAAATTGAGATATAATTCATTAGTAAATTACAAAATTTACTAAATTACTTCTAGTGGTGCAATCTGGTTCGCGCCAAATTCCAATTCATTGTTTCAAGTGTTTATTCAATTAATATTCAGTGTTCAACTATTATTTCTTCGAGTGGTTACAAGTATTAATAAAGTTTAAGTATTTCATTACATTCTAGATTGTTTAACCAATATGTTTCCTTAGATCTCTGTACCCAGTGACCTCGTGATATAGTCCCTTCTTGCTCTAAATGGTCCTCCGAAATCTTATACTTCTCACATGTACATTGTTTCATACTTACATGAAGCTACCTTATTAAGCTATCCTACATTTATCCATCTCACGGATATTATCGTCCAATCCCTAGCATTGGTCCTCTCACGAGCCAGTCCCAAACATTGGTCCTTTACCGGGCAGGATCATATTGGTACAATCTTATTTATTGCATACTTGTATTCGCAAATACCGTTTCTCGAGTTCGTCTCATTCATATGTGCTTCCGCGTCGGTCAGTTCGTGAGTTCCAGCAACCCTGAACTTCGCATCGAAGACAGCATCATGCAGCAGTGATTCGACTCATCGTGGGATTCCGGTCCTCAGTGAACATCAAGAAGACAGTGAACAGTTAATACATGCATTATCGTGCAGCAGTGGTAGAATTTCAAATCTTCAAGAACAAGTAATTTCCACATTTCGCATTCAAGATGGAAAGTGAATTGAAGGAATTAACGAAAAAACGTGCTTTTCTTAAAAGAAAACTTACGTACATTCAGAAGTACAGTGACAATATTACTGAAGAAGTTGATATATTTCGATTAAAAGTTGAATATGACACTCTTAACGAAGTGTGGCAAAATTATGAAGTGGTACAAACTCAAATTGAAGCTATTATCGAAGCTGAAAGTGAACTTGACATGCACGCACAGTATGACGAAGAGATGAATAACAAGTACAAGGTGCTAAAGGCTAAGCTTAGTGAATTGTTATTTCTACACGACCAACCAGTGCGTAGTGTAGGCTCTCATCACAGTCATCAATCTAATCACAGTGGTAATTCGCATCACACGTGTCAATCTTCTACTTCACAATGCAACAATAGAAATATACAACTTCCAAGGATTCAAATTCCAGTGTTTAGTGGGGATGTGACTAACTTTAAACACTATCACGACACTTTCAGTAGCTTAGTGGTAAACAATGAATCGTTGGATTCCATCCAGAAATATCATTATTTGCTGAGTTCTCTGAAGGGGCAGGCTCACGCGCTCATTCAGAATCTTCCAGTCACGAATGAGAATTTTACTATAGCATGGAACTTGGTGTGCTCTAGATATGATAATACTCGAGTTATTGCCACAGCTCACATCAAAAATCTACTTTCATTACCAATAATGAAAGATGAAAATGTTACAGACTTGCGAAACTTATTAAATCAGTTTCAAAGCAATCTTAACGCCATCGAAGCTCTCAACATTGAAATCCCATTACACGAAGTCATGTTCATTCAATTAATATTGGATCATCTTGGTGAAACTACACGCAAGGAATGGGAGAGCAAAATTGACTCACAAAGGTTCACACCGCTTCAAGAGTTGATGAACTTCCTAGAAGCCAAGGCTCATTCTTTAGAAGTGCTATCCAATTCTAACAATGTGCCAAGCCCATCCAAGGAAAAAAGTGAAAGACATACACAAAAGAAATCTGTAAAAACGACTCGTCAATCTTATGTTGCCATCAAAGGTGATACATGTCCTTGTTGCAAGGAAAGTCACAATTTACATAAGTGCGACAAGTTTTCACAGTTGAGTGTAGATCAACGTTGGGATTTTGTGAAAAGCAAAGGTTTATGTGCAAACTGTTTCTCCAAAGGTCACAAAAGAGACAATTGCAAAATCAAGTCATTCTGTAATTGTGGAAAGGCTTCACACAGCAAACTGTTACATAATAACACACGAGACAGTAAAAAGGCTCCTCGACAACCACATCAACCGTCTGAATCTACAGATAATGTACCTGCTAGTTATTGTTCGATAAAAGAAAAGTCCAACCAAAGGGAGATTTTATTAGCAACAGCAGCAGTGCATCTTGAAGATAGACAAGGAAATTTAGTGTTATGCAGAGCGTTACTGGACTCAGGAAGCCAATTGAACTTCATAACTGAAGGTTTAGCCAAGAAGTTGCAGCTGCCAACCACAGATGTCGACACTCAGATACGAGGTATTAATGGCACCTCTTCTTGCAATCACAGTGTTAAGGTTAATCTGCGATCCAGAATCCAGAATTTCCAGGCTGAAATGAGTTGTCTAGTAATCCCTCACATTGCAAACAAACTTCCTTCAGTCCGTATAGATCCCAAACATTTCAATATTCCTAGTGAAATAACATTAGCGGATCCTAAATTCTACATCCCTGGTGATGTCCAAATCCTCATTGGTGCTAGCTTGTTTTACCAACTATTCACTAATGAAAGAATAGTCATTCCTAATAACCCTATTCTTAGTAACACGGAACTAGGTTGGATACTTAGTGGAACTATTCCCAAGAAAGCAATTAAATCCAAGAAGGTCACATTCGCTCAACACAATTTATTTGTGACTGTTGATAATGTTGATACACAGTTAAGACGATTCTGGGAACTAGAAGACTTTCCTAAACCAGTGTTTACTAAAGAAGAAAGGGAATGTGAAGAGCACTTCGTACAAAACACTATTCGTGCAGAGGACGGTGCTTTTGTAGTGAAATTACCCAAGAATCGATCTCAGGACTCCTTGGGCGAATCCAGACCACAAGCCGTAAAACGCTTAGAGCATCTGGAGCGAAAATTCCAAACCAATTCTGTCTTGCAGGAAGATTACAAAAAATTCATGCAAGAATATGAAGAATTGGGACACATGAAGAAGGTTTCACTTCCACAGCCAGGTGAAAAATGCTTCTATTTACCACATCATGCAGTAATCAAGCCCTCGTCTACTACAACCAAGACTAGAGTTGTGTTTGACGCTTCTGCAAAAACATCTTCAGGCAAGTCCCTAAATGACATTCTGAAATTAGGGCCTACAGTGCAAGATGACCTATCATCAATTATAATTCGTTTTCGAACATATAAGTATGCGTTCTCAGCTGACATCTCTAAAATGTACAGACGCATTAAAATGAACGAGATTGATCAAAATCTTCAAAGGATTGTGTGGCGTTCCAGCACAGATGAACCCATACAAGATTATGCCTTAACTACCGTGACTTATGGTACTAAATCAGCTTCATTTTTAGCCATAAGATCCCTGCACCAGCTGTCAATAGAAGAAGAAGCTAAATACCCTCTCGCTTCACAAGCAGTCAGGACTTCCTTCTATGTAGATGACTGCCTGGCAGGACATGATAATCTTCAAGAAGCGCTACGCCTTCAAGAAGAATTAATCCTCATGCTTGACAGTGGCGGATTTCCCTTGCGAAAGTGGTGTTCCAACCATGAAGCATTGCTGGAATCTGTACCATCATCTTATCGAGAGACCCAGTTGCCTCTGTCTCTTGACAACATTGAAAATGCACATGCCCTTGGTTTACTATGGCATCCTGCAACTGATAACTTCCAGATTCAATCCCATCCTTCTCTCCAAACTCATACTCGAGTTAAACTTACCAAGCGTACTATCCTATCAGTCATATCATCCATTTTTGATCCTTTAGGCCTTGTCAGTCCTATGGTTATCAATGCCAAAATCTTCATGCAATCATTATGGATTGAAAAACTTGACTGGGACGAGGAGGTAGCTTCACACATAGCAGAGAAATGGATTGAGATCTGCGACATTTTAGGTACAATACACACGATGCGTATTCCACGATTTGTTCTCACACATGGTACCCTTCAAGATATACAGATCCATGGCTTCTGTGACTCTTCAGAAAAGGCCTACGGTGCATGCATATATCTCCGTTCTGTGAACATTGAAGGTGAAGTTACAATTAACTTGCTATGTTCCAAGTCTAAGGTTGCCCCTCTTAAAAGGCAAACCATTCCACGTCTTGAACTTTGTGGAGCATTGCTGTTATCTAAACTGTACAACAAGGTGTTGAATGACCTTAACATTCAAACCTCACAAAATTATCTATGGTCAGACTCAGTTATTGTTCTGTCGTGGATAAAATCAGATTCACGAACATGGAAAACATTTGTGTCCAACCGTGTGTCGCAAATACAAGAGCTTTCTGAAACAGCAGCCTGGCGACATGTTTCTACAGACAACAACCCAGCTGATCTCGTTTCAAGAGGTGTATATTCTGAACAATTGTCTGATATTGATTTGTGGTGGCACGGTCCTAAGTGGTTGGCTCATAACACAACATTATGGCCGGAACAGCCAAAACAATTAAGCCCTCCAGATTCCTCAGAGCAACTTACTTCCATCTGCATGGCAGCTACTGTAGTAGAAGATAGTTTTATTACAAGATTCTCTAATCTCAAGCGCTTGCAGAGAGTTACTTGTTATATGTATAGATTTATTTCTGCCTGCCGCCATGAAAACAAATATCATGGACCTCTCGCAGCAGAAGAATTACAAAATGCTCTACAAGTTTGTGTTAAAATTGCTCAGAAAGAAGCTTTCTCTCAAGAGCTGAAAGATCTTAGCAACAACAAACAAGTTTCAGTGAAAAGCTCTATCCATGCATTAGTTCCATTCCTAGATCAGAACAACGTTATAAGAGTGGGTGGACGGTTGGAGAAATCAGATCTTACACATGATGCAAGACATCAGGTTATATTGCCATCCCGACATCATTTAACAGTTCTGATTGTAGAATATGAGCATCGCAAGCTATTACATGCTTCGCATCAGCTGCTTACAGCTTCATTACGACAAGCCTACTGGATACCTAGTATTCGCAGAGTAGTAAAATCTATTTTGCATAGATGTCTCACGTGTTACAAGCTAAAAGCAGAAAGTTCTCAACAGTTAATGGGAAATCTTCCTAGCTATAGAATAACTCCTGCTAGACCTTTTCTCCGCACCGCAGTCGATTACGCTGGACCCTTCAACATAAGATATGGGGCTCCACGCAGTAAAACTACTGTAAAGGTTTACATCGCTATTTTTGTCTGCTTGGTAACAAAGGCCATTCACATTGAGTTAGTTTCTGATCTAACATCAGATGCCTTCATAGCAGCCCTACGAAGATTTACAGCACGTCGAGGACTCTGTAAAGAAATCTTCAGTGACAATGGCACTAACTTTGTTGGAGCAAACAACAAGTTAAGGGAGCTCAGATTGCTATTGCAGTCAAGAGATTTTCAAACTACAATTCAAAATTTCACTGCAAACCACGATTATTGCTGGTCGTTCATTCCTCCAAATTCTCCCCATTTCGGTGGTCTGCATGAAGCAGCAGTGAAATCTATGAAGTTTCATCTCAGGCGAGTTATGGGAGCTCAAATTCTCACATATGAACAGCTTTCTACGCTTCTATCTCAAATCGAAGCTTGCTTGAATTCTAGACCACTTGTTCGTCTAAATGATGATCCAGCTGACTTGTCATACCTTTCTCCTGGTCACTTCTTAATTGGAGAACCTCTCATATCTCTACCTTCACATCCTCCTACGGAAGATAAGAAGTACTTAGAAAAATGGCAGCTGTTACAAAATCATTTGCAACACATATGGAAACGCTGGTCATCCGAATATCTTCACTCACTACAACAAAGGCAGAAATGGACCTGTTCCAGTGACAACATTCAAGTTGGTACTGTCGTCATCTTGAAGGAAGACAACATTCCTCCTCTTCAATGGAAGTTAGGCGTGATCACCGCTACTCATCCGGGAGAAGACGGCTTGGTTCGAGTGATTACTGTGCGCACTTCCAGTGGCGAATATAAGCGGCCCATAGTCAAAGTGTGTCCTCTACCCCAAGACGAGTAGCATATGACACTTTCTATGATCTTATATTCAAGATTCTCCACTTGAAGTCCATTTCTCATCTATCTCTGTAACAAATCGTACTCTTGCGAGATGTGTTACATGCATTTTTCTTTCTATCAATCTTGCTATTTGAAAGACCTCTCTCTGGTTTTCAGTTCAAGAGTGTCGTGTGCTTCAATGTAAATAGTGAACTCAGTGCTTTTTATTCAATATCATATTCTTGCAATATATGTAAGAAGTAATTTTCCAATACATATCACATGTATACATCCAATTAGAGTCAGTGCTTGTTTGTGTACATACAAGTGTCTCTCTATTATAGCTTGCCTTCCTGTTATGTTTTTATTGACGTTAATAGTCAATGGCGCGGAGTATGTTCACGCAAGCTAAGTGTTTTTTCCAGCATATTTATTATGTGCAGTAAATAGTTTTAATTCAAATCATCCGCCAGGTGTTCTTGCGCCAAGCATTAAGTTGAGTAGGCGTATATTTCATCATATCCTGATCACGAGTTCTTTGTGTCGGGTATTCCCTCTTTAAAGACGCCTTAAAGAGCGTCAGGAAGCCTCATCAGTATTAAGCCTGCAGTTACACGATCAAGTCACGGTCTGACACTGCTCCGGTTCTAGTAACAAAAGCCAGTTCGCGCTCTTTGTATTTTCACTAGAAACCATTGAAATAAAACTTCCTTATAAGTTTTATTAATTTCAAGTAAATTACTTATACATAATTTACTTATTCGCCGTATTATAAGTTCATTAGATTCACTTATTAGTTCCAAGTAATTAAATAGCGTGTGACGTCATCACTCACCAAGAAGCTATAAAACGTGAACAATCAAGTGTTAATAACTTAAAATACATACATTCTACTGCAAATTTTATTACCGTTAAATTGAGATATAATTCATTAGTAAATTACAAAATTTACTAAATTACTTCTAGTGGTGCAATCTGGTTCGCGCCAAATTCCAATTCATTGTTTCAAGTGTTTATTCAATTAATATTCAGTGTTCAACTATTATTTCTTCGAGTGGTTACAAGTATTAATAAAGTTTAAGTATTTCATTACATTCTAGATTGTTTAACCAATATGTTTCCTTAGATCTCTGTACCCAGTGACCTCGTGATATAGTCCCTTCTTGCTCTAAATGGTCCTCCGAAATCTTATACTTCTCACATGTACATTGTTTCATACTTACATGAAGCTACCTTATTAAGCTATCCTACATTTATCCATCTCACGGATATTATCGTCCAATCCCTAGCATTGGTCCTCTCACGAGCCAGTCCCAAACAAGGTTCTTGATACTGAATTTGTTTATTGGTGCAAGTTCTATGTTAACCTCCTTGAAGACCTTCTGAAATTTTCTGTGTGCCCATGGATGGTATGTGAACTTTCTGTAGTTGGTTTTTTCTTTTATGTTCTCCAACTTCCAACTGAGGTAAATATACCTATTAAGTGAAGTTCGTGTGCAAATCCCGATCTCAACAATCTGTAAGTGTATCATATTATATACTGGTATTTGCATGAAAACTATTTCTATTAGTAAACATGCCACCGTATTTTTTCACCAGTTTTCCTTGTTCCGACGTCTCCAAAATCTTAATCTTAACACCTTTTGCCTTTAGAGCTCTTGAAAATGAAACACAGGTGCAGAAAAATAAAATACAACAAGCTCTAACTTCTGAAAAACCATTGGAAAAGCAGGCTTAATGGGAAATTGTCTTCCTCTTAGTTGATGTGGCAACTCACTCCCAAAACTTGTCTGTTTGTACTGCAGCATACAGCGCATTTACCATTCACTGCATGAGTAGCATATTAGTATAAGGAAGTTTCTCTTGAGCCGGCTCTGGTAATCGAGAACAGCCAGCCAACTGCCTCCTGTCTGTAACTGTGTGTCTAGGTTATGTGAGAAAGCTGTCAAGTGTTTTGGTAGCATTCAGTTATAAGGGCCCTATAGATAAAAATTTACTAGAATAGTACAGTATTTACCTGAGTTTGTTATTAAGTTTACTTTGTTCTTAACTGAGCCGTATAAGCTGTGAATCTTTATTTCAGCGATATTATCCTAATATTGCAAAAGGCATTAAATTTTAAATGTAGTTGGTCTGCTGTTATGCAGATTTGTTTTATTGCTTTCACTTCCATTAAACTACACTCACTTCTCACTTCGAGATGATGCAACTTAGATAATGAGAGCTGAAGTTTGAGCTCTGGTCAACAGTTTTCTAGAGTCCTTGCCCTAAGGCAAAAACTTAAATTTCTCAAAATTGCTATATCCATCCCTTTCTCTACCTGTTCTGGGAGAAACAGTCAACAGATACTTTTGTTACAGATTTAAAGGTTTAGATATTTATTTCTTTAAAGTTTTCCCATGAAAAATTAAAGTAGAAACTGGTACTTCTAAGAAATTTAAAAAAGGAAAGAAATCCACTTTTGAATACAGTAGAGTCCCGAAAACTTGGCCTAATGTGAACGGAAGGGTGGCCGAGTGTGTGAAAATGCCAGGTTATCGGGAAAGTTTTTTTTTTTTTTTTTTTTTTTTTTTTTTTTTTTTTTTTTTTTTTTAAATTACGAGTGTTTCCTCGGAAAATACAGTACTTGTATTGGTTGCTGGAAAATACATAAGGCATAAAGCTGTCTATAATGAAAATTAACTAGCAGACTTTGCAAAAACTAAAGACATCTTTTAAAGAAATGCGTAATATCCTGTTGTTTTTCGCACTGCACTCTGTGTTTTGCCCTGCCAGGGTGTGGCCAAGTTATCCGGACTGCCGGGTTATTGAGTGCCGAGTTTTCGGGACTCTACTGTACTGACATGTATGAAAATGCTTGAAAATTTAAAATATGAAGATTATGACTTAAAAATCATTAGAAAAGTGCTCTATTGCAATACAACTGCCAAAATATATGTACCAGTAAGCTGCCATATTGGCCCGAATATAAGACGACCATGAATTTTTGAAGAATAGTTAACAAAAATAAATAAATAAATAGCTTATTAGTACATTTTGCTCCACATAAAACAGAATTTTGAAGTTCATGTTGTAACTTCTCTTGCCTTTATTCACGCATTGAGACAGTGAAGATGCTTTCTTTTCCACGTGGTCCGCCATGACTGGTGGTCAAACAAAGCGTTATGCGTAGAGAATAGAGAAGTAACAGTGCAGTACAAGCAGAAGCACGGATCGGGAAAAATAAAATTCTGTCGAGTTGATGAATTTCCTTGTGGCTTTGACCTTGACGCACGTCATCGCATGGGGATTCCCGCTGCATTCATGAATGGAGAGTTATTTATTTTATTTTTATTTATTTAATACATTAATACTTATTGGCGCCTGTCCTGGATTCCTGTCAGAGGCCTCTTTATGCACAATACAATTTGTACTTATTAATTTATAATTACCAGGGCCCATATTCTGATGACCTAAAATTGTTTGAAAAATTACCTATTAAATGACCCTAAATTTTAAAGAAAATTACTTAATAATTATAAAAAATGACCTAAAACTGATATTTTATTTTTAAAAAAAATATTATTGTACACACAAAGTTATAGACTAGTTTGTACATAATTGTAAATAACTGTAATATTGTGAATGTTCTTTTCTCACGGAAATTTATACTGGCACTGAGGCACTGGTGAGTCAAAATTCGGCACATCCTTTTGTGGTCTGCCGGATTATATTGTTGTTTATTGAGTGTAAACAGTAGTTTGCACTCTCAAATCCAAGCAGGTGGCAAATTCTGGTGCCAAGTCAATCTAATAACAATAGTAATATAATACAAAATTTTGGCGTTTCTTTGATTCTCATTTCTGGCTGAGACATGTCAACACTTTATCGCCGAATTTGTCCTTCTTGTATTAAACAAACAACACTTCAAAGACAGCACCGCTAGTGACGAAAGAAGTTAATACACTCATTGTAAATACATGAAAATGACTAAATAAGGAAGCAAATAACATGAAAATGACCTAGAATTGAAATAAATGCCCTAAAATATAAAATTGCATAAAATGACAAAAAAGACCCAATAAAAATGCATTTCTATAATCTAGAGGCCATGATTAGGATTTATCCACAAGTTGGCAATGTCTATGCAGCATCAATAAAAAGATGACATGTCATTAGAATCCGGGCCCTGATAATTACATAGGTTATCTAAATTATTTATAACTTAATCTAAAAAATATATGTATATAAAGAAAGAGGGGAAAAAGTTTAACCATTTAAGTAGAAAGAAAACACAAAAACATTGATAACTTAATAATAAAACTAACTACATTAACTACAGCAAGTGTCAAATCCGGGATTTTTGTGGATTTGTGATGAATGGAAGGTCGCGCCTAAGCATACCGATCTTCACAGATGCAGTACACTCCCGCATCCTAATTACCATCTCATCATCAACCAGGTGAGTACCAGTTGTCACTGGAATCCTTAGTCTGGAAGCCAGACTTCAGGCATCGGCGTCGATCAGTAGGTCATCCTGACACCACAAAATTATATCCGGGTGTTTGTTATCCTTTATTTGTAATTTGTCTTATGTCCTGTGTCATGCGTTTTATTGCCTTTGTCCGTGTTTGCTATTTATATAGTCTTCTTTTGCTTTCTGGGAAACTCTATTTGCTGCTTCAACCAACAACTTCCACGAGTAGGGGTCTCTTATTATGTTCCCTATTTGCCTACCTTAAGGCAATGGAGGGTTGTTGAAAGTGTTAGACTGTACATATAAGAAGAGTATAGTGTTTATAAATACATTTTGAGGATATCATCTTATATTCTGGCCAATATGGTATAACAAAGAACTTTCATTTAATTAATTTTTCATTAAATGAATTTCTGCATATTTTAGCAACCTACCAGTCTCATCAGAAAAAAGCTTGGTGAATCATACAAATCCTTGCCCTGCTTGTATGGTATTAATTGATATCTCTTATTATAGCTATAGAAAACATAATGTCATTCAGACTTCCACTAATTGTCAATATCTCATTCATTAGCATTAGTCCAAAACAAGTGTTTGGTGGATATCAAAGAACAACTGAACTAAGTGCATAGGATGCAACAATTTAGGATAAGAATTTATTGTATTTAACCTCTTGACTCTTACATTACCTCAAGAAATGTAATGAAAAGAGATATTAGTTTAATAGAGTAATGTTAAAATGTAACAATTTTATCCGCACCTTAGGATTGTCATTCACAGAAACCATCTAATCAACTGAAATTTTCGTAATTGATTTCAAACTTACTACCCACTGATGATTTAACTTGATGATTACTTGTATCGGTATATAAATTTAGCTCTGAAAGGGTTAAAGGTAGACCATTAAAACAATCAGAGTAATATCACAGTATAAGTATTAATACAGTAAAGAAACTGTGTGTTAAAACTCCTATGACAACATGTTGACTGGACGACACTAGCGCTCCATGCGGAGATCAAGTAAAACTACATTCTCATCGTATCAAATGACTTGGGAAAATACATAAACACATCGCAAAATATGTTATGTTAAAAGAGAAAAATACAGAATATTTTTATTTAATGCAAAGCTAATTTTAAATTTAAGAAATAATAAAACAGATACTGTATTATATTCTAGTTAAGAAGAGGTAAACAATACAGAATATTTTTATTTAATGCAAAGCTAATTTTAAATTTAAGAAATAATAAAACAGATACTGTATTATATTCTAGTTAAGAAGAGGTAAACAATACCTACTGTTAAGGACTGTATCTAGGCCTAGTACTTTTCCTTTAAAATCATTGCCCTTTAATATAATTTATAATTCAAATTATGATATTAAATAGCCTACATATTAATTACGTAAATTATATTATAGGTCTGTCACGTTGTTCATCCTGCACGTCATTGTTGACAGTGTATTTTGATTCTTTGCCATATATGGCAATATACGACTTCAATTTATTGTAGGTCTATGTAGCATCAATTACTGCAGGATGGACTCCAATAAACAAAACAAAAAATTCTGGAGCATTTGGAATTGAAGACACCATTGGTACAGCAGTTTTAATTAACGAGTTTTTATAGGAATTCATAAACTGTCTGTTTTCGGCGTGTGTCAAGCATAGACGGTAATTTTCACCCAAATATTTTACATATGTTGTTACTAGGTTTTCTTGTCGACCATTAATGACCTATTTTATACACCAGAAATCATTACAACAGAATAAAATATAAAAATATTACATTAAAGTAACTTGAAACATAACCACACCAGCATCACGAGTAAGCCAGTAGGCCTACAATAAATATTACTTATTTTCGTTCTTACCTTTCTGGATGTTTCAAGAAAGTGAAGAAATGGAATTCAGGATTTTGTCTTTTATTATTACTGAAATTTACAGCAGAATAATAAGGTCCTTTCGAATATCGCATGTTCTAATAAATACAACACTCCTATTTATTTACATACTTCCCGGAGTAGTTTCTGTAGTCTTACTTTATGGGCGCTACGATTACTAGTAAATGCGCATGCATGATGCTCGTCTGGCAGAAAAGCGGACTGATTTTCTGTACTGTATTAATACTTATACTGTGGTAATATTTTATTAATTCTTCAGAATTTAAACTTAAAATAATAATCATCTTTGTTGGCCAAAAAATCATATTTGCATTCTGTTTGTATTAAGCTATGACCAACATGGACTCTGATCATTGATTTACTATTTAGGATAGTGTTGACTATTGAACTAAGACTTGCTTGTGACTTGCGACTATTTCTTGTGTATAGGTGCTGTCTTTGCTCAGCCACAGACAGCTGGATTCCCACAGGCTACACTGGGGTATGCAGCAGCTGTACCCAATGGCATGATGCCTGCTGCTCCAATTATGCAGGTATTCAGTTTGAAAATACTCCATTTCCAGTTCGTGCAGCAGTAAGCATGGGGGGTACTGCACTAAACTGGCGTTTTTTTCTTCAAAGTATATAATTTAAATTACTCTTGACTTAGTGTTTCTATACTTCATTTTCTTTAATCCACATATTTTTAAGTCTTAGATCAAATGTACATAGATATTGTAGGCTAATCATAATGTATAGAGCTATGTATTTATTAATCCTGAATCTGGATGAGTGGAAGAGAAGGCATTGCCTTAAAGCATTAATTCTATCAGATAAAATGTATAGTAAACACCATTAGCTCAGTTGTTTGTTTAAAATACTCGTATAATTATTATACATTTTATATTTAAACTCAATCGAAAAAATAGAACTTATTGTCTACTATATAAAATAAAACCATCTATTAACTTTTAATATTTCCTACACGTTTGCATTAACACAGGCTAGTAGTATAATAATAGAAATGAGAAACAATACAGTCACGTGCCTTTTCAGAAATATTCACTGATATTTTCTTCCCTAAACCAAACTCAACTATACTTGTCACTTTCTCAGACAAGAAACATTTCTTTTGCTTTGAAATCCACATCAACGAGTGCAAAATGGTCAGTTTGTTGAGGTTTTAGATACACTAGATGACTTTAACTATTTCAAACGCATTACTCATCAGTAAGATGTACAGTAAAACCTCGTTAACATGAATTCCAAGGGACCGAAAAATGAGGGTTTGTGTTAAAAAATTTGTGCTAACCGGGGACTAATTTTTTGTTTAATGAACCATTTACGGTATACACTATCGTAGAAAATACTGTTACATGCAACAGTAGGCTATGTAATTAGGCCTACCTTTAAAAAATACTGCTTTACTTGTCATTTCCTGTTGGAAAATTCAAGTGAGCTGGCAATTCCAAACTGTTCAGCAATAGTCGTTTTCTTCAATATACCACGATCTACTTCCGCTAGGATTTTTAGTTTTGTTTGCAGGTCTATGCTTGTCTGCTTCCTCTTGGCCATGATTAGAGTCTACTGCTTACAAGTTTTAATGCAACGTATGATGAAATCGTACTGGTTATGTTTGAATGAACAGAAAAATAAAATAAGAATCATTATAATCCGATTGTTGGCGGCACGATGCTCCTTATTGTCGAGCGATTCCAATTACTCGTAGTCATCACATAAGTAACTGGGAATTTAATAAAGGTTTACGTTTAACTTCATTTCTTGCATGCCTAGCGAAGGAAGAACAGGAAGTAACGATTTGAAAAGCTTTGGAAGTTTGGCTTAAATGACATTTCAAGATTCAAGGGACAGGAAAACAGTTAGCGGTAACCGAAATTTGCGTTAACCGACAACACTTTCATAAGAAACAATACATCTTTGCTGGGACCAAATCTTTGTTCTTGTTAACAGAGTCTTTGTCGTAAGGGAGTTCATGTTAACGAGATTTTACTGTATAACATGAAAGCTGCATCATTAGCCAGAGATCAGAGATACAGGAATTTAAGTGATGTTTGTGTTTTTCCTGTATAGAATGGAATTTATGCAGCAACAGGCATTCCTCCACAGCAGAGTAACCTGGGTTCCAATCCTTTCTTCAACATGGGTACAACAACAGCTGCAACAACAGGGTTTCCTGTAATGTCACAGGTATGAAACAACATTTTTTCATATGTTATAATTTTGTCATTGTTTCAGTTACACTGATATTTTTTTTAAATCTCATCTTTTAATTTGTATTCTTCTATCCTACATTAGTGCTACACATTAAAAATCACTGAATTATAAAGATACTTTTTAGCCTAATGTTATAATATACATTGGTAAACTTTCTGAGCAACCATTTCACACATCTTCAGTAGAGTATGAACTGAAATCTTTGGGAACAAGTGTTGGTGAGGAGTGTAGTGGGGTTGGGTTTGAGTGTCTTTGTGTATTATTGTGTCAAGTGTTGTGTGTGATTTGAAATTGAGTTTGTTGTTTAAAACCATAAAAACACAAAATCCCTTAAATTTTATTAAACCACTTGACTTAAGTGTTTGGCGATAAGTACACATCCAGATAGACCTATACATTTTGTCACTCCTAAGGACATCTGATGGACAGAGAAACAAACTCGTTGCTAGATCTCAGCTGATGATGTAGGCAAAAAAGACCCTTTGAAACAAGTTCTAATGTGGTATGTTTTTATTTACATTAACTATGTGAAATTGAGTCCTTTAAAATTTAATATAATAACCCAAAATCAACCAACCACTGGTTTTAAACACCAACTCAATTTCAAATCATACTCAGTACTTGACACAACAATATACATTCAACCCCTACCACCCAATGTCCCCTACACCAACACCTGTTCCCGAAGATTTCAGTTGGCACTCTGTTGAAGGTGCGAGAAAAACATACACGATCAGCCATGCAGAAAGTTTATCAAGGTGTTGCCTTATTTTCCAGTGTATAAGATGCACCCAAATAATTAACAATTTTTCATAACCAAATCCTAACCAACCATGAACAAACTCTGAACTAAACAATTGAATGCTAATGGCACTGCCAGTTTTTGCATATAGCATACTTTCAGCACATTATAATAATAGGTAGGCCTACAATGTCTTGTAATATTAAGGAAATATAGTTTATACTGGGATTGTGAATCAGTTGGAGAATTTAATGTTGTACCGGCACGTTGCCATGGTAGCTCAGTTGGTTAGAGCATCGACACGGAGAGCCGAAGATCCTGGTTCAAATCCCGGATATGGCATTGCATTTTTCATTCTGACTTCACCTTTCCATCTTAGTCTACACGGCCAGTGTGAAAGAATTATCATTCCACTGTGACCTACTAGTGGTTTACTATGAAGCCCGGGTCTTAAAGTACTTACAGGTTGTAAGTCGCCACTGGGTTCGTATCTCATATTGAGATCGCCTGGTGGTACACTGGGATTGTGAGTCAGTTGGAGAATTTAATGTTGTACTGGCACGTTGCCGTGGTAGCTCAGTTGATTAGAGCATCAGCACAGAGAGCCGAAGATCCTGGTTCAAATCCCAGCTATGGCATTGAATTTTTCATTCTGACTTCACCTTTCCAATATACGGTAGTTTTTTTTATGAAAACTTGGATTTAAACTGGATAGTTAGTGTTGAATACTTAAAGTGTTTTCAAGTAGGCTACTGAGGATAGAGAATTCTTATTTTCCCACACTTTTTATTATAACCAGAAAATCTTAAAGCACCAGATTGATAATTTTGTTTTAGTTTTCCTAATTAATTCTTTGTTTGGGAAATAGCTTTGAGCTTCGAAGTTTGATAATGCAGGTTACTACAGGGTCTTTATTATAAGTTGAGACGGGGCGACCGGTGTTTTCACTCTCCGCTGCGGAGTCCGCATTAGCCACGGGTGGAGTGCGTGCGGCTTCCCTGCTTAAAGTGTAGGCTATATAAAGTATTACATATTTTACCTTATAATATATGTTGGAAGTGTCGTCCTTCCTGTGTTATACAGGCATTGTATCTGGAAACCACATTCTGGCTGACGCGAGTGAGTTCTTCCAGTGTAATGCCCCTAATTTAATTCGTAATGTTTTCTTTCAGCTCCTCCAATGTGTGAGGATTTGTTCGATAAACCTTATCTTTAAGAATGTGGTTTCCAGATACAATGCCTGTATAACACAGGAAGGACGACACTTCCAACATATGTTATAAGGTAAGATATGTAATACTTTATATAGCCTACACTTTAAGCAGGGAAGCCGCGCGCACGCCACCCGCGGCTAATGCGGACTCCGCAGCGGAGAGTGAAAACACCGGTCGCCCCATCTCAACTTATAATAAAGACCCTGTATAAGTGGAAGAAGTGCTGATATGCAGGTACAGTGGAACTTTGTTGACACGTTTTTCTAGGGAACGAAAAAAATAGACGTCTTAAATGGGAAAACGTACTGCTGAAAATTTAAAAAAAAATCATAGGGAATATAGATATGTTTTCTAAGTTGCTCAGAACCATCCAGAAGTGCATCCTAATGGCTAAGAAATACCCACAGTGACACACAGGAGCTTCTATGCCAAACCATTAGTTACGAGAGATTTATATTATGTAAACAAATACATAGGCTTAACAATTGGATTGGAAAAAACTTGCAAAAATTGAAGGAATGTATGGGAGCCATATTTAATGAAAAACCAGACAAAATTCACAAAAAAGCATCCATTTTATTCTAAAACATTACATATGAAACAAGTTGCACTCCACAATCTATTAACAAACATAAAATATTGTAATAATTGTGCAAAATTTCACATGTGCCATTTTACCCCAAAATGTTCCGTAAACAGTCATGTTCATAGCCACAAATTGCTAATGAAATGTGATCCAATATCGACGTGAGAAGCACGATCTGCTTTTTTGTCCTACATTTCTTCAAACATTCTAATATTTTCTTCTCCTCACCACACGAACCGTAATTATTTCTCTACTATTTCTCTACCTGGAGATCACAACAAAATTATCACAATACAAAATGGCGGCCAAACAGCTGACGCTGCGAAATCCACACCAATTGACCAATGAGAAGCAAACTACAATGGTTCAGAATGGATGACGAATGGTCCCATAGAGCAAAGGTTGAGACTTGACACCAGAGAGTATAAGAATCCTGACATAGAGATTACACAATCAGATGCGCGAACAAGGCTTGTATTTGGCAAAGTGTGGTTGGCGAGCCAAATACGAACGTACTAAGCGTTAAACCAAAACGTATTAAGAAACATTTAAACATGTAGTTAGTAAGATTGGGACCGGGACTTCCAAAAACCGCTGTACTAAGCGGGAAAATGTAGTAATGAGGAACGTGCTAATGAGGTTCCACTGTATCTGCTTGCAGACATGACTGGCAGAAGTGCATCTGCAGAGTCCTCATGCAATGTTAGATTGAATTATTTTGACATAAACAAGTTTTTTACTCATGCTACTGAGCAATATTTCTATTAAAATTGGGCCAGAAGCTTGCCCTGTGATGTAGTTTGCCATAATCCTGCATAAAACTGAGGTTTATTGTACCGCAGGATTAGGAACTTAATGTGAGAAGTTGAAGAAAATATAAAATCACAAACATTTTTGTATTGCTATTATGGTCCTTAGGTTGGGATTTTTTGTACCTTCATTATATGGGATACACCCCATTTTACTTTCTCGCTTATACGGAGTATAGAGAAAGTATTGTGATCGTGACAAAAAATCGAAGTTGAGTTAACACCGGGAGAGCACGTTTCATGAAGCCTATAAACCGAAAAAAGTATTTTTGGAATGACGTCTGTCCGTCTGTCCGTCTGTCCGTCTGTCCGTCTGTCCGTCTGTCCGTGGACAAGCACAGCGGGTAAACGGCTCGTTGTATTTACTTCATTTTTTGAATTAAGAACTTTTTCGAAATTTTGTCGAACCGCCCAGAAATTTAGTTTTACAACTGAAATATTAAGGGGACTTTTCATGAAAACTTTTTAAAAAAAATTGTTTTTTGAAAAAATGGCTCTAACGATTTTAATAAAAATTTAGAATTGTAAAGTCTTATCTGTGACTAATAAAATGGCTATATCCGTATTTCCGCAAAAATGACTTAAGGGGCACTTTACTCGTATCCATTTTCAGTTTTTCTAGATTATATCCATTACAGTAAGTGATACATGAAAACCTACCACAGTAAAGTTGTAGAGAAAATTAAAATGGAAATTTTTTGTTTAAAACATTTCTTTATACAATTAATAGATATCAAGATAAAAACGAAATAAGTACAGCTTAAATGCGAATTTCAGAACATACATATCAATTAAAATATGAATGGCATTTTGTTGCCACTAGCAACAAGAAAACTATAGGCCTAATGTACTTATTGTTGTGAAATGCAATCAGTTTAGCTCAGTCGCATTGAACACACTAAACCAATTACAGCGATGTGGTAGGCCTATGGGCTAACAGGGAAGAGGTCCTGAGTTCAAATCAAACCTCGTGGCCGCCCAAATTGACTTGGGTTTTTCATGGTTACCTCGCAAAAGCAAACGCCGGGTTTATAGGACTTGCTTATTTTCCATAACTCATCGCCGCTACGTCACTGGATATTATAATCGTTTAAACTGAATATCACATACGAAGACATCACTAAACAATAGAAACAGATGACGCGAATGAGTTGTTTCAATAGACTAATAGTTCACGCAAACATACTAAACACATTACATGACCTACAATGCAGTTAAAGCGTGCAATATAACCTAAGTAGTAGTAGTAGCAGTAGGACCGCCGGCGTGGTCTTGTGGTTAGCGTCAGATCCGTCGGTCCGGGTTCGATCCCCGGTACATCCTTGGATTTTTCTGAGGTTGAGGGGTCTGGTAGGGGTACACTTCCTCGTGATTCAAATTGAGGAGCTACTTGATAGAGAAGTAGCGGCTCCGGTCATGGAAACCACCATTAACGGTCGTGGGGGTCGGCATGCTGACCACATGCCCCAACCCTGCCATCTGCCTGTGGTAGATGACACACCGGTCGGTTGGTAGACCAAATCCCTAAAGGAATGTAGTGCCACGGAGTTTAGTTTTAGTTTTAGTATAGCGAAATTCAAATATAAGTCGCCCCTTAAGCTCCGTCCATTCGATATTCACATTTGCATTTACTGTGTGATGTATTTTGTTTCTGAGCGAAGCAGAGTGACCAACTGTCCTTGTATTGGTGGGTGGGTTGGGTGGTGCCGATTTATCCCAAGATGCGACTTATATTTTAATTTTCCCGTAGTAATACTAGTAGTACTAATAATATGCAGTTTTACTGTCATTCATTATTATTATAAAATTTCACGGTAAAAGCATTAAACATGAAGATCGACTCTGATGGTTTCCGTTCTAGATACTTCTTAGTTTTATGAAAATGTAATAAATAAAATTTTATTGTCTCTTTAATTTAATTTTTTCTGTGCTAGCCTTTAACACGTATATGCGAGAAAGTTTGTGCAACGTATTTTTGCACCATTTATTTAAGGCCTATTTTACTGTAAGAAACTGTGTCTTATACACTAGAAAGTATGGTAAATTTTATTGGAAGTTAGTACAGAAAAGTTAATTATATAGGGAGCTGAAATTAACCCCAAACTTCCCCTTTCTCGGTATAATTTACCTGTACTAGTTTTAACAACTATCGGTAAATTTTTGGTATAGTTTTCCTGTACTAGCTTTAACAACTATCGCTACATTTTTGGTATAGTTTACCTGTAATAGTTTGGGCAATTATTGCTACAATTTTCAATAGCTATACTTGACAAATTTTAAGGTGAGGTCACCATTAACTTCAGCATTCCAACTGATGATGAGAAATCTGATCTGTGAGGTCAGTAGTTCCTAATCTCAAAAAGTGTAACTGAAGAAAGTCCTGTTCTTATATTTTTTAAATTCCCAATTAAAAAAAGCACTTTCACAAAGGTAGGCTATGTGTTTTTAATTATCTGAAGCTCAAAGTCTCACAGCTGAGGAAACTTGTTCTCTAAAAAGTCTGAACAAGTTACATCGTTTTGTGTTCTGTTTAAAGAGAATATCGATCAGCTTGAAAATCACATACTTCAAGTTGAAACTTTGATAGTACATCCTCTTAGTTCACTTTCAAGAGATTGTTAAGAAGAGACAGTTTGTCCTTGACGTTTTCAAAATCTTGAAATCTCAAAGAAAATTCTTGAGTATAATTTCAATATCCTCACAAAATTTTAAAAAATCATGTCTTCTATTTCATTAGACAATTCATGACCAGTTAGAAAATTTTAGGACTAATTTTTGTTTGTTTGTTTTCTTTTTTTCTTCTTTTCTTTTTCTAAATATGATTTTAATGGTTGGAATTGAAGCCTTGGCAACAGGCTATTCCAACTTGATACTATAGTATTTATTTATTTTTTCTTTCTTTTAGTTCTGCAGGCTGAAATAAAATTCCAAGGACAGGCCTGCAGTAGAACCTTGATTATCTGTTGTAATGAAGGGGATGGGATGATCGGATAATGGAAAAAGACACATAATCCATATTGCGGGTTTTTATTTTTTAAAAGACTTTACTATTTCTGATACTTCTCAGCAAAATAATATCCGAGAATGAATTGTCATCCTCTTGTTCCGGCTTCACCACTGCTCCACTCATCACTGCTGTTCGCACTAGTACCTGCAACAGTACCTGCAACAATATCACTACTCAGGAAGCGCCAAGTCTCTATCCAGCCATTGATTAATGTTTTCTTCAGGTCCGCTGCCTTGGGTGTATAGGTAGCATACTTTCCTTCCACCCTGGCGGTCTAAGGTCACAATGTTGAGAAGCTGAAGGGCTTACACTACCCCTCATTAATCTAATCTAATCTAATCTAATGTTTTCTTCATCAACAATAGTGAATTGCTCATTTTCCTCTCGACCTCCACTAACAATCTTATACTGTCGTCATTCTCAAAACCTTGAATTTCATCCACTCTTCCCCTATGTTGGAATACAGCTTCCACAATGATTGTACAGAGCGCCAGGGAACTTTCTTTGGAGGAGCTACATGCTGGAGAGGGTGTTAGCAACAGCAGTTATATTGGCAGCAGAATACAGGCAGGCAAGCAGGCAGAGGTCATTGGCACTTTTATCATTGGGTGCATTAGCTACCCTTACACACAAGCTTTATTGCTCGAGTTTATGCAGGTGCGCACTCAAATGCTCGTGAAAACATGTGCTTGTAAAGGCAATAGACAACAAAAGAAACCGCGCGGTACGTCATTCATGCAACACTGCACTCTTTCGCCTGGAAGTGTGTGTATATGTAAAGGCAGAAGACAAACTAACAAAACTTTCCAAGAGCACAACTTACCTGTTAATGCATGGGAGGTGAAGGGTCTGCTTTTTGGAGCACGCGGTGCAAGTTTCACTTTTGTTAATACCTTTCTTCAGTCTCTCAATATTTCTAATGACACTGTTGTTAAAATATGTATTAGGGTTTTAGAAGACTCTCTATTTTTATTGCACAATCATTTATATGGTACTTAGAGTTCTTATGTTCCGTTTCAATTCAGTTCATGTTACTATGTAATGTATGATTCTTTTTCTTTGTTTGTTCTGGATCTGTATGGTCACCTGGATTGCCAGGCAGATGACTTGAATAAAGTATTTCTCTCTCCTCTGTACTGAACTTTAAACAATACCACACACTCTTAGCTGGCGTGTACAAAATTTACACACTCCACGCGCCGTTCTTTTGAGAGAGAATTTGTGTGTGTTTGGCAATTACATGCACAATCTTCTGCTCATACTCTTTTGTTGACACGCTATCATGCGAGGAAGAATGTGCATGAATTTGGGCTGCATTTTTTCACCACGCGTGATTGCCTGCAAGCTCTTTCCCCCAATATTGCCCGTATGCTCCCAGGAGTGTGGTAAAGAACTTGTGTGTGAGGCTTGCATTTGTCTTGCACCCTTCAGTGTGCAAGCATTTAGACCGAATATCGTGTAACAATTGATGGTTTCTTTTCATAAAAGCTTGTGCTGCCAACTTATCAACTGTTACTAGCACCCTCTCCAGCATGTAGCCGCTGCAGAGAAAGTTCCCTGGCGCACTGTACTATGTTCTTGCTCTTAATTGTATTCCAGCATTGCTTAGTAAGAAGACAGCATCTTTGATGTTGATTTTCTTCCAAAACTAAATCATCGGAACGTGTCTTCAAGTTACAGACCTAACAGTTCCCTTCTTGAATGCCTTTTCATAGTTATAATGACACCTTGTATACATTGGTTGAATCGATGACATCACTTTGGTAAGAATATTCCATCAGTTGTTCTCATTTCCCTTAACAGAGTGGGCTGCTTTCTGAGGCAGATCTTTAGAAGATAAGAATTCTCTTACCTGTGGGACAAACTTTGAATGAAATCAGCTTTTGAGAATATCTCTCTTCGTCCAAGCAGATTTATTGTTGTAGTAGTCAACAGATCCTTACTGGACTTATGCCGAGGAGCTGATTTCTCTGCTGCCACTGCTAGTGTTTTTGTAGGAAAGCATTCCTGCCTTGTTAGCTTTGTACACTTTGTATGGTGTCACATTATGATTCTCTAGTTAACGTTCAAATCACTTTTAAAAAGGGACACAGCGCCAATAACAGCCAGTAGATGCTTGTTTGTGAAACACTTGTGTCTGTTTTGTTAGCATAGGCCCAGTTACTGGAACACCTTCACTCTGTCTCTACTGGAACCTTTTAATTAAGTCATCATCCAGAGTCTTAAAAACAGACAGCTTTGTCTCAAGTCCATGGAGACTGGCTGAACACATGGCAACCTGTAACACTTTGCTTTTGTTTTGTCTCGTATCATTGTGATACCAACTCATAATGATTTTCCAAATTTGTCACCAGTTCACCTTTTCCAAATCGTATAAATTTTTACTGTACTTTCAATATCCAACATCTTGCGTTTTCTCTTAATTGGCTGTGAAGACCGAGAATGTTTATTACAATTTGAAGTCTTGCTCGGCTATGCTATCACTAGGCTATCTGTATTACAGATAAACAATTGGCGGCATTCTCCTCTGGAATGAACATTGTAGTGTGGTAAAAAAGTCTGCTCTCAAAATTACGAATAGTGAATTCTTTTAAATATTATTGGTCCCGCCTCCTCCATCTGATTGGTCAGATGAATACACATTAATATTCCTCATTTGCTATTGACTGACTTAGATCAGAGGAGGAATTAGGAATTTCCGACACATAGCTCTACTCTGGGATAACCTGACACTATTGCCTTCAAGCACTTATGATTGATTTGATACTTTAAGTACAAATTCATTCTTTAAAAAGAAATTATAAGTTTTCAAGATGTTTAGCAGCTCATATTACCTAGCTAAGAATGCTATGAGTAGCAAGTGCATCCAGCAGGTGGTGGCATTGTGGGAATGTTGTCACTGAGCTTTCCTGTCTTATATAATATTTTCACTACAGAAATAGAAATAACTCTTCTTAATCTCATGCAGTTAATGCAATGTTGATCTGTCCAAAATCTGGGAAGACGGTACTTTGCGATACAAGCTAGTCCCCTTTCCACACACCACTCGCCTGGCCACTTCCCCATCTGGCCGCTTCCCTGCAGCGCATGCCATCATGCCTGTAGCCACTGCTCAACCTCAATGCCGGTAATGCATAATTACAATTGACATGTGACCTAATATTTCACAATAAAAAAAGACCCTTGCACCTCCACATAATATTTCACAATTATAAAAACGACCCTTGCCACAAAATAGACTATTTCACAATAGGTTTGTTCGCAAAGCAGTCAGAAACCAGGAACATATCGTTCGCGCATGCGCTCTTTCTCCACACGCGTTCGCAAAGCGAGAATCCGTGATTCTGATTTCAATCTTCTGTTCGCAAAGCTCTCACGGACAGTTTCTGTACTATAAGAAAAGTTTGCAGGCTCTAGCATGAATTGTTATCAGAGACATGCGCAGTAACCTATTTTCACGCGCCTGTCTCCTCCCTCCTATAACATTGCGCCAGATTTATAAACATAGGCTACTTATATGTATGAATAATGGAAGATAATTAAAATTTTCCCAAAATATAGAATATACTGTCGATGTATATTGCATTTATAACATCTCAAAGGGAAATATATATTTTATTTGCATATCATATCGATTAAACGCAGAAACTATCGATTCCAAATTCTTGTAACCGTTCGCAAAGTGAAAATCCCGGGTAAGTTACATACTGGACATGCGCAGTACAACAAATTCTCAAGCGGTCACGGATTTGCTTTGCGAACAAACCTATTACAAAAATACCCTTGCACCATACATAATATTTCACAATTATAAAAAACGCCATATTATAACATTAAATATGACTTAATTGATGCAGGAAAATTCCCTTGCACCAACACTACTCTTTTTGTAACTAACAAAATATCTCAAAATAATGAAAACCGATTCTTCCGTTAAAACTCATGAAATCCCCCTATCATAACTCAAATATACGAAAGCTTCCTTCATTGCTCAACATTCACTCATGGCGTAATGGTTAAGACTCCTAGTTATAATGCTAGGGGTCCCGAGTTCGAATCCCGGTCGATCCAAAATTTACTAGTAGGAATAAGTCTCAAATAGGTAGGTAGGGTGAAGAGGAGGTGAGAGGAATGGAGGAAGGAGACGGGAAAGGAAGAGAAGAAGAGAATAAAGAAGAAACAAATTATTTTTTCTGTTCCATCAGTTGCGTAAGAGATGGCATTACCATCGCTGCTAGTAGTTCAAATGCCGCCACTAGGGGAGGGATTGAGAGTAGGAGTGGGGGACTCGGTTGTGTCGTAAAGTACCATTTTCCCATTAAGACAATATTAAGACTTCTTGACATGGAATGATCCTGATTCAAATCCTAGCTTTGGCATTGAATTTTTCAGTCTGACTCTGCCTTTCCATCTTGGCATGGAATTCAACAGCAAACTGTAAATATGTAAGCATTCATGAGCCACAGATTATTGTCTCTGTTGGACACTACATGAGAATATTATAGGAGAAAAATTCCTCCGGCACTGGGACTTGAACCCAGGACCTTTGGCTATTCGCGCCTGGCGCGAACCCAGGTCCTGGGTTCAAGTCCCAGTGCCGGAGGAATTTTTCTCCTATAATATTCTCATGTAGTGTCCAACAGAGACAATAATCTGTGGCTCATGAATGCTTACATATCTATCTTAAATGTTAACTGTACAATAACAGTGGGGGCCCGGTCACAAAAAAAAATCACTACTTAGTGTGCCTCACAGTACTGCATATGACATAACTTGTCTTTCTGTGAGGTGGACCATTAGGGCAATCTGTCATAGGAGAGAAGTTCCATCTGGCGCTGTGAATTGAACTCCGGCTTAGCTCAGTTGGTAGAGCATTGGCGCGAATAGCCAAAGGTCCTGGGTTCAAGTCCCAGTGCCGGAGGAATTTTTTTCCTATAATATTCTCAGCAAACTGTAACTTGTTTGTAGTACACACCAATCCCACGGCCGCAATACCGTACATTGTGAATGATGTAGCCTTGCACAGGGTCACTTCATAGTTTTCTCACTATAAACCTTTTTTCAAGCACACAGATCGAATTTTAGATTTCCATAAGAAAAATTTAGTAATATCATCTGATAATCCGATGATCGGTTAATCTAGAGACAGATAATCAAGGTTCTATAGTGTTAATTATTACAGGAAGTTAGTAACATTGAAGTTTTTCTAATATAGTAATATAAGAATTGAGACAATTTTTGTGACACTTACTTCACTTGAGTTCTCTATTTGGAGACTAGTTTCGGGAAATCTTTTCTCCCATATTCATTCCATTTTGACTGCTGCTTGTTTCTAGAAGCTACAAGCAGCAGTCAAAATGGAATGAATATGGGAGAAAAAATTTCCCGAAACTTGTCTCCAAATAGAGAACTCAAGTGAAGTAAGTGTCACAAAAATTGACTCAATTCTTATATTACTATTCTATAGTATTGTTAATATTAATATTATTTATGTGTTGTTAATTCACTATTAATGCACTCAGTTAAACATTTTCTTTTCTTGTTTCTGGTTATGTTTATTATTTTTATTTTTCTGTATTCACCTTTTGATATAGGAACAAACACAGCAAACAGCAAATCAGGATTTAATGTTGGATTTTGGAGTAGGCCTACCTTCCAGTAAAACCCAGACGCCTGTATTATCATCTCATGTAAGTCTATGTATTTTATTTCAAAGAGTATAGAAGGGGGAGGGAACTAGCAAGAAATCTTTATCTGTGGTTGTCATATTGGAGTGTATGACATGAAAGGTGAAATCTATCAGTACATTTCTTGTAAAGAGAGGTATCTCCAGAATTGTGGGAAGTTAGTTACCTACTTTAAGAAGGCAATTGAGGAGTGTTTTTTTTTCTTCTTTCTTTCTTTCTTTTCAGAAGTTTATCAACTTCCAGTAAACATGTTCTTACTTGTAAACTTCTTTAAAAGTAGTCTTGTGGAGGCCACACTTGCTAAAACCGCATGTAACGGAAATATGCCAAGTCTGAACAAATGAATGTAGAAACCACAGCCTCACTGCAGCACCACCTAAACAGAAGGCCTTTGCAGGGGTCAAGATGAAAAGTAAAATGAACTTCTGAGGAAATGAAAACAATATTGTAAATCAGTATAGAGCATAAATACTATTGTATGTTAAAATTAATTTACTATATGAGTTGACATAAACACACTTTTTGCTTCACTTACCATATTTTGGTATGACGCGTTTCAAGGAGCCTCCTCCCCATCTTCCTGAGAAGGATTTGGCAGTTGACAGAGTATTTGAAAATGGGGAGGAGGCTCCTTGAAACGCGTCATACCAAAATATGGTAAGTGAAGCAAAAAGTGTGTTTATGTCAACTCATATAGTAAATTAATTTTATTATAGTTGCTTCACTGTATAAAGTTCCACAAAGTCTTTATTAAGTGCCAGTATGGTACTTTATGAGATTGTGTGTGGGGAGGGAAAATGTCTGTCCGTCTGTCTGTCCTTCCGTGTGGCTGTACGCGCGATAACTCAAATACGCTTAATTGGATTTTAATGAAACTTGTTATATACATTTATAATGTTCATGGGAAGAACCCTATTGATAATGGACCAAATCGGTTGACCGGTACCGGAGTAAAACCCAATTTAGTGTCTGTTTTAAAGGCGCGATAACTCAAATACGCTTTATCGGATTTTCATGAAACTTGATATACGAATTTATAATGTCCCTGGGAAGAAGTCTATTGATATTGGACCAAATCGGTTGGGCGGTACCGGAATAATGCCCAATTTAGTGCCTTTTTATGGTAATATATCACAAAGGCGTGGATAACTCAAATACGCTTTATCGAATTTTCATGAAACTTGGTATATGAATTTATGACGTTCTTAGGTACAAGCCTATTGAATTAGGGCCAAATCGGTTGACCGGTACCGAAGTAACGAGTAGGCCTATATCAATATTAATTTTGTAATGAATATTCTTTCAAGGCCCACAATATATTAAAAAACGTAACAAATTGCCAATCGTATATTGATATTGTTAGCAACCTTGATTGATTTGTTTCTTCATAACAATGTCAGTGTGGACTAAATAATAATTTAAATAATGTAAATAAACGATTTATAACAACTAGCCGTTGAATATTGATATTATATTGTGTATTCTTTGGTTATGTAGTTTACCGATATTTACATTAGGCTATATTTTAATGTGAGTATTTTATATATTCGTTTCTGTGCAGCAATATACCTAATGTAATTCCTAACAGATAGATTTCATATTGACTTTTTATTCATTCATAACCTTTAAGGCTGCTTCAAACTTGAAACAGATGTTATCAGCGAATCGTAGGTCTATTGCATCATTATTATTATTGCCAGCTCATTTTGTTTTTGGAGTTTAACTCGGAGATCTAATACAAACATAACTTTTCTGCATGGGCCTATCATAATTGCATTTATCACTGATTAAAAAACATACTGGCACTTGGTTATATCAGTTTACCTGATTTTATTACTATTGTATGTGTTCAAGACTCTACTAAGATTTAATTAAGTTGTGTACCTAATTGTAGTTGGAATCATGGTGCTGGACATAGGTTTTATGTTTCCTCAGGATGAATTTCTTAAAAACAAATTATCTGCAATAAAGCTCAGTGTTTCATTCTAAATAAAATCAATAAACTGATGTAACAAAGTGCCAGAATGCTTTTGTTTAATCAGTGACAATTGCAATTATGATATGCAGAAAATAAATCATTTTTTAAATTCATTTCTGAGTTAAGCTTCACTAAGCAGGGCTAGGAAAGAACAAGTTTTTTTTTATTTATTTTTTATTCAGATTAAAATCGTCCAGCATCAGCAGAACTATGGAGATTTGTGATATCGTGACAATCGCACATTCACATAAAAATAAAAAATAAAACATGTCAAATTGACTGGCTATGGTATTTGAACCAGGGACCTCCAGAGTGCGAGTCCGAGACATTACCATCTTGGCCACCTCGCTCAGTTTAACGGTCTAGTTTGATAAGCATATGTGAAGGAATATGTCGGTAGTGTTAGTGCGTAAAGTTAGTGCGTAAACCAAGTTTCGTGAAAATCCGATAAAGCATATTAGAGTTATGCGTACAGACACACGGACAGACATTTTCCCATCCCCCACACACTCTCATAAAGTACCATTCTGGCACTTAATAAACACTGAGCGTTAAGTATTAGGCCGTTATTTTCAGTATAAATTCAGACAGAACATTTCCAGAAATGTAATGAAAAGTGAATAAATTTATTGTACGAGGGTTGGTCAATAAGTAAGGTCTCCAACACTCTAGCTCAAGCTCACAACGTCGGACGAGAGATTTGGCGCCACTGTCATGTCTCACCATCTCCCCTCTTTCAAACAAGCCATTGCTGCAATCGCTGAACCTTTTAGTGTCCGAGCTAGAGCTGTTTGAAATGGATCTCCCGATTTCCATCCTCGCCAATTGCGCCTACGCGAAGTCACAAAGTTTCTTACTGCAAAAAAAGTTCCGCTGATTGAAATTCACAGACAGCTTTGCGAAGTTTATGGAGAGGGATGTATGGACATAAAAAATGTGCGTAAATGGGTTCGTGAGTTTAAACAGGGCCGGACAAATATTCATGATGAAGAACGAAGTGGGAGACCAACAACAGCCGTCACAGATGAAATGATGGCAAAAGTCGGTGAATTGGTGCGACAAGATTGACGCGTCACTACTCGTGAACTTTGTTTATTGCTTCCTGACATTTCTAAAGGTTCCATACAGACCATTGTGAGTGACAAATTGATGTTCCATAAGGTTTGTGCGATGTGGGTTCACGGAGGCCACACTTGGCGGGGACGGAAATCGGGAGATCCATTTCAAACAGCTTTATCGCGGACAATAAAAGGTTCAGCGGCTGCAGCAATGGCTCGTTTGAAAGAAGGGAGACAACGGGACATGGCAGTTGCGCCAAATCTCTCATCCGACGTTGTGAGCTTGGGCTAGAGTGGTGGAGACCTTACTTATTGACTTGGCGGGGACGGAAATTGAGAGATCCATTTCAAACAGCTCTATCTCGGACACTAAAAGGTTCAGCGATTGCAGCAATGGCTCATTTGAAAGAGGAGGGATAGCGGGACATGATAGTGGCGCCAAATCTCTCGTCCAATGTTGTGAGCTTGGGCTAGAGTGTTGGAGACCTTACTTATTGACCAACCCTCGTATGAATATAACCACAGAGACAAGAGCAGTTATTGCTACTAATGAGTCATCTCACAAAATGGGGCAGTTTTTGACCTACATATCTTTGATTCTTGATTTTTTACTGATTCTGTAGGTTGTGGTATGTTTATTAAGTGCCAGTATGGTACTTTATGAGATTGTGTGTGGGGGACAAAAAATGTCTGTCTGTCTGTCCATGTATAAATCTTTGATTTTTAATGCCAAAAATCAAATGTTTCCAAGGAGACTAAATACCTTCTATAAGAAACACACAGGCAATTCAATTGTTATGTAAAACAGTATTCAGTTGTGAAATTAATTCAAGATGGCCTTGCTCGGTTGCTGGTTTGATTCATTTGTTTACAGTTTGCAGAGATGATTTTTTTTTAACATTGGTGGACAGAAGGAGAGAGTGAATGCACGCCTTAATGGGAAAATGTTGAATTTTTAACATTGGTGGACAGAAGGAGAGAGTCAATGCACGCCTTAATGGGAAAATGTTGAATGATTTGGACGAAACGCACTATGCGGGGGGGGGGGGGGGGGGCTAGGGAACTCTAAATGAGAGGTTCTTTTTTTTCCAGCAGCGCACTTTGTTCATGAAATGCACCTCAAAGCCAGGTTTTAAGTTTTTTAATTATCAATTGTTATATTAAAATTGTTTATGCATGATTGGGTAAGGATCATGAATCTATGGTTGATTTTACTGTATGCCCATATGGCAGCATAAGAGATTTGTTTTGTTTGTTTAATTATTTATATTTTTAACGTTAAAAAATATAATTGAGAACCAAATTATGTAATTCCTGCAATTTTTGTAAAAATGATGTCAGTGTTAATAGGCCTAAATATGTTTTAATCATTTTCTGTTAAATAAATGATTTAAATAAAACATCTAGCAGTTGAGTAAATAATCGTGAGCGGAGCCACGGACACCTGCTAGTATTGTATAAATGTAGTTTATAATGGTGTATATGGCTTACATAGTGTTAACACATATAATGGTTTCTCGGGCTCCAACCAGGACAGTAGGAGAATTCTTTGACAGCTTACCTCATTGCCTGTAGTCACACATTCACAACCACACATACCACACGGTGCGTAATCAGAGTCAGTACTCGCCTCGCACACATGCATTCTGGTGTTAATGAACTTCATTTCCAGTAAGATGTAATCAATATCAAAAACAGCCCTATACCCTTACTAAAAGCTTTTCTGGGACCAGATTGTAAATATTTAACATTATAAATAAAACATACCACACACATTTAAAAAATGGTTGTCACAGTATTTAAAATGTCAGTCGTTTGCAATGCTGCCTGTTCAATTCTTCCTAGTGGATCCCAGATTGTCATAAACTAAAAAGTTGCATTTCAGCACCAATGATGGGCCATCTTTAGTTCTTAATGAGGTCACCATCACCTGAGATAATGATAGTGGCAGTGTTAGACAATTAGCGGCCTGTCACACAGAGCATCGATCAATCAAGACCAATCAACTGCCTTCAAGTGCTCACGACTATATTTGTGTTCCTTGTCACACTAACCATTGAGCATTATCGATCAACTACCGCTGAACTGCTATAGGGAAGAATGAAGTAAAATTTTGCTCATTGATGAAAGAGGTCTGTTTGTCACCACTAGGTGGGACAACTCGATCGTATTGTTATTTGTAGGGATGGGTCCTCGATACTTTCGATACCTCGATACTCTCGATACTTTCGATACTTGCATGGTATCGGTATCAAGCGATACTTCAGAAAACTCTCTCGGTACTTTTTCGATACTTTGGTAATTCTGCAATTTAAGGAAATGTGGTATCTCTTTCTGCTTTTAGTAGTATACTAAATATAGTAAATACTACTGTTTCTCCTTGAAATGGATAAAACCACTCTGTGACTTTTGTCTAGTCATAAATAAAGACTTTCCTACTTTTAAAATCCAAACAGAAGAGATTTTTAATTGTTTCGTTTCCTGTCAAACGTTTAGTTTTAATGTAGAGTTTAAAAATAATTATAGGCTACTGATGATATTAAATTGTGTCTCATTAATTAATTTAGCTGGTATTACGCAGTTCTCTCAACTTTTAATTTTTAATGTATTTATTGAAACTGGAAATGTTCACTGTATCGAGTATCGAGGAAAAAATCATGTATCGAGTATCGAGAAAATCTGGTATCGACCCATCCCTAGTTATTTGTATTTGTACAATTAAATTACGGAAGGACATATAGTTTTAAGTGCATTAATCGATTTATATAATTCTATTTTATTTAAATGTGTGCCTAAAACGGCATTATTGTGTAAGTTAAATTATCCTGCATCAGTTTTGAAATTCAGGTGGCTACAATGCTTCTGAGTGTGGCCATCTTCTTCAACCGCCATTTGCCATCAACCGTCGCTTGAAAAATGAACACGTTTGATCCCTCACGCTCATTGTTGATCGCTGACAATCGATGATATGTGACTGGTACCACTGCTGTCTATTGGTTCGTTATATTGGTCGGTTGATTGCTGTCACTCGATTGGTTTAGTGTGACAGCCCCCTTAGAATAGTTTGCAGACTGATAACTAGACCTGGGATTTTAAGGCAAATGCCTATTTTGTTCCTCATGAAATAACATGAAAATGTTTAAGTATGTGGATGTTTTATGATAAATCACTTACATTTATAAAGTTTTATAGTGCCCTAAAATGCCTCTTTGGACCTTTAGAGCCTATTTTACTATTTTAGTGCCTAAAATGCCTATTTTTTACATTTAAAATAAAATTCAACTTCTGTAATTTTTACAATCTTATAATGGACATCCCTCAATGAAAAGCAGAACAGCAGAGGTAGGTTT